>CM019180.2:15128208-15272601 GCA_009739505.2 Apolygus lucorum
ATGTGTTGGTTTACGTTTCAAGGTATGTAGAATCCAAAAATCGAATAAAAATTTGTCTGATCATGCGCCGTACTCAGTACCACTCATGTACGCGACACATCGCCTTGTTCCCGAGGACCGATTTTTATGAAACTTGGTATGTAAGCTCCATTTGGGGTCTAGTGTGCCCCGAAGCTTTTGGCAATTTTCAGTCGCTTAAAGAGATAAAAAGTGGAGGAAAACAGTTTAAAAACGCCCCAGCTCGAAAACTTTCGATATAAGTACATTATGATACATATTTTTTTCATTTAAAACAGCGACGATTTTTAAGAATTTTTTTCACACCACCCAGAGCCCTGTGGGACCAACCGTTTGCAAATGAAAATAACAATAACCCAATAAATTAATTTTGCATGGCGTTTTTTCATCAATTTAAAATAGGGTTTAATTTTCCAGAAATGAATGAAACTACCAATATGATCATATATAATAATTATTTAATACGCGTTTGTTGTGAAGTAATCAGAACACGTGGCCCTTGTGAATTCAGCCCCTCAGACCCGAACCACCCTCCCGCTCCTTCCATCAATGAAACTTAGTGAAGGCAGTTGGTTCTCTCTCAACGCTTACGCACTTTACTCTGAGGGATGGCCGGGCTGAGTCAGAAACATGAGAATGAATAACACATGAACGTTCGATGTCGGAAATTTCTGCTGATCAAATTTTTTCGATTCTTCAAAAATAATTTCATGTCAACCAGTCGTGTTTCCCCAACAACCAAGAAAGAAATTCCGTATAATCAATAGAAAGCACTCAACACTTTGGGATAACGATTGTTTGCTGGTTGGAAAGCTGAGTTCTTCGCGGACGGGTGATCAAAACAGGAAAAAAGTCTGCCAAGTTGGTGAGGCCTATAGTTTCCTCGTATCCATAACCCTATTGTTTAGAAGATCCGATGCACAGTAAAAACAAGAAGAAAAAAAATATCAAAAAATATATAGCTATATAAAAAAAAACTCGGCGCTTTGCGCCTCGGCGGGGGGCTCCGCCCCCCTGCACCCCCCGGTTTATTTCTTTTTCCATACTCTGTATGAAATCATAGGAACACAGAATGTGTTTTTGCGATGCTAGTCATCCGTTAAATAAAAAACAACAATAATAAATGTGGAGTCTTTGGCAATAATAAAATAAATAATTGTTAGACATTTAATTTGGTCTAAAACCCTATAAATGTTATATAAATAAATATGTAACTACAAGAAAAATACTATATAAATTGAGAGCTTTCCAACGAATGGTGAACAATTTCTGTGCAATGAACACTGCGGGAGTTCTATTTCCTTACCAACGGCTTGGTTGCACGTGAAAATCATTATAAAAGGCGCGTAACGGTTTTTTCTGTCGCTTTTTCGTGACGATTAAATTTTGTGACGAAAAAAAAATGTTTTTTTTCGGTAGGTCATCGCAAAAGCACATTTTGTGTTAAAAATCTCAAAAAAAATCTAGTCTCAAAACATATATATTTAAGTACCTTGCACCTCCCTCATAGGAGACCAGCTTCACGCCAATCCGCACAATCATTGAATAGTTCATCGAATTAGGGTGGGAAATGTAGAAGGATTCCATGACAAACATACCGAAAAACCAAAATTGCTCCGAAAGTTAACATGCGAGTGGAAATTTTGATTTGGAGAACATCTTTTCTTCACCTTGAAAAGTGAAAACAATGTTTCCGCTATCCTGGTAGACTCGGATGAAATAATAAACCATGATCGTATAATATTTCCAGCGTTTTTACTTTCGTGATTTCTAATAACCTTCAAGTTAAAGGGTGATCAAAAGTATTAAGAAGCTTTCAAATAAGCCAGTTATGAATGTTGGAACATAATTGGGAGCTTTTGGAACTGTTTTAGCGTTGAAAGTTAGTAAAGTTCATACTTGTTAGACACTTCAAAATGTGGTAAGCAAATTAACAATGTTACTCAAGCTAATAGATTATGAACCTCGATTTTCAAGCGGTATTTCGTGTCGACTAAGAATTGGCTCGAACTCCTGTAAACCAGCCGTCTACAATGTTGGTTCCTAACCTAAGTTCTTGTGATAGAGATAATCAGAAATGTAAACTTCTTGGTTAATAAATGGTAAATAAATGAAGATTTCCAAGATAAATGAGGAAGTTTTTTGTTGATATTATCTCAATTTGATCACGAATTTAGATTCGGCATAGTCTTAAAAGAATAATTCTTTTAAGACTATGCCGAATCTTATCTTATACTACGAAAACAACCAGATATAAATTATTTATATCTGGTTGTTTTCGTAGTGATAAGAATAGGGTAACCCATGGGTCGTTCATCTGGTTTGTCAGTTGTGGATTGTTCTGTAGCGACTATAGATCAATTGCACAAAGATGTCTGGTACTTTACTGATAATCGTTCTTTAATCTTATTTTTTATATTAAAAAACAAGAAAAACCTCCAAGGATGTTTTCATGATTGATTTATTCGCCGACCTGGAACATGACGTAGAGAGATTTAATTAGCCATCCGCTTATTTACAGTCGCACTAACGATTATTAGGGGAGTAAACTAATGATATATTTGTACAACTGTGTATACTTGGTCTGCCCGGTGCAATAATATAACTAAGTATATAAGACGGTACCAATCATAGCTCAATCTTTTATTCGTTTGGCAATTAAGTAGGATGTGGTATTCCTATTGCTTGTTATTTTCTCTATTGGCGGTCGCAAGATCTGGTATGTAATTTTAGTTAATCCCCATAAAGGTACTCATTTTTAATCTGTGCAGATTTTATGAATGGATTGGCGTTGAATGTTTAATCTTAGTGCAGTTGTATCTATCGTTGCTTTCGGGTTTACCAAGGAAGCGGAAGCACCGTTCACTTTTTAAGGTAAAAAAAAAAAAAAATCTCCCAATATCCTATGACAATAGGTCATGGATTGTTTTTATGAATACCTAATCAGATTTTTTTTCTAAAAAAAAAACGCTGCAAATCATTGCCCAAAGGTTTATTATTTTCTGTACAGATCACCCTTCTGTATAGATCACTAGTTCTCCATCAATAGCACCTATCACCATCAGTACCTATTCTCCCTTGACCTTCCCTCTCAAATTCCAGCTTCCTGCGTTCAATAGGATTGAAAATGGCTTCGGAGCTCACTCAGCTGATCAGTGATCTGAAGAGTGAAGGAGATCTTCTCGAATGCTGGAGACGACTGGAAGAGCACTTAAATTGAATAGGATTGAAAATGGCTTCGGAGCTCACTCAGTTGATCAGTGATCTGAAGAGTGAAGATGATCTTCTCGAATGCTGGACACGCCTGGAAGAGAACTTCTATTCAATAGGATTGAAAATGGCTTCGGAGCTCACTCAGCTGATCAGTGATCTGAAGAGTGAAGAAGATCTTCTCGAATGTTGGAGATACCTGGAAGAGCACTGATGAGCTGAGTGAGCCATTTTCAATCCTATTGAACGCAGAAAGCTGAAATTTGAGAGGGAAGGTCAAGGAAGAATACAGATGGTGGTAAGTGCTATTGATGGAGAGCCATTGATCTATACAGAAGGGTGATCTATACAGAAAATAATAAACCTTTGGGCAATGATTTGCAGCGTTTTTCGACTACCAACATTTTTTTTACCTACCAACTATTGGTAGGTGTTACCTACCACACCATACTGCCTTCACACCTTCACAATCAAGTTTATTAGAAAGAACTAAACGCTTCACACTCGATTCAAAAAATAGAAAGCTTCATATGGAAATTTGATTGCTGGTTACGCAGAAGGCAAAACTATATACAAATCGAAGAAATGAACAGCGATCGCATTTTAGTCAGATAAAATTTAAACGAAGATTATACCTCTTTGCGATTCACACTCATGATTCTGTTTTATCGAAGGAAAACCTTCAAGTACTCGTAGGGACCGAACGGTTTGTCATACAGAGCTCCGGGTGGTCTCAAAAATTTTAAAAAATTCAATACTATGTAAAATTGGTGAAAAAACGATACCTTTATTTCGAGAGTTTTCGAGCTATTGCACTCTTGAAAATTTCAACCCTTAATTTTCACCCCTTAGAAGTGACTGACATCAACCAAAAGCTTCGCGGCACAACTAGACCCCAAATGGAGCCCATATTTGAACCAAATCCGTCCAGTGTTGCTAAGAAAAGTACCGTGTACGGTGTACGGCGTACGGCGGACGGACGGAAAATGTTTTATTCGATTCCCGTATTCTACGTACCTTGAAACGTAAAACATCAAAAATTTGAGGGGGGGTTAACATTTTTTTTTCTTGCTCGATTCCAAAGGCTTATTACCTATTGAAAATAATAAACCAAAACTTTCCGATTGCACGTAATATATTGCAGTATTCTAGAGAACCTTGTTTCATGGCTACCGTTATGTAGCTATGATTTTGTTTAGTGGTATCGCGTTGAATTCTGTAATAAGTTAGCATCATTTTGTTTAGTTTAGCATAACTGTTGGTGTGTGTGTAGTACATTCTGATTAAGATGAGGCCTCAATACTGTTACCCAGTTTTTAATTAATAAAATCTCATATTCGAAGTGATTCGCTTGACTTAAAATTATTTTATTACACATTTTTTTGTGGCAAAAAAAGTGTCGCGAAAAATCCCTTGAGCCCCTGCCAAAAGACATCCATGTCAAAATCCTACAAAATCAAAATATTCACACACGTTTTTCGTTTTAGACTTTCTTGTACTATTTTGGTTGTAGGTATGTCTGAGTGTCCGTCTGTCTGTCATGAACTCCTCATGATGGGCTAAACTATACGAATTAAATGTCCGTTTTTGATGAAATGTTCAAGGATTTTGAGGGTTGGCGTTTAGATGGTCCCCTACGAGAGTTGTGAAAAGTACTTTGATTGCTGTTTTGAGATTCCCAGTATGCATCGGATCATCTATACAAGTGGACTATGAATACTAGGAATCTATGTGCACACCAACTTTTCCGCTGATGTTTATATTATTTTACCGAAAGGTTTTTATTCTTTAATGACAGTACGCTAAGGTAGGAACTTTTGCTGAAACGATTGACACTGAATTGACTCTGATTCAGGTCTTTCGTGGAATACTTTGGTATTTTCTCCAGTCTCTTTACAACAATCGGAGAAATTATACTCTTCGAATTTTGAAGAAGTGGAATTTTGGTCGGGAAATCTAATTCTGCGAAAACTATGATGGGCTGCAGTCGACAGATGGAAGGGCGGATTTTTTGAATTCATTATTAAGTCCTATAAATATCCAGGTTATTTGAAACCAAAAGCATCCAATTTTCCACAATAACTTGTTCTCCTTATTACATTTATCTTGTTCACTTTAGTAGGTTGATTAGAGTGAAAATAGCGTCCAAACTAATTAACCAAAATAATCTCAAATAGGAATAAAACCATCAAAAATTGATTACATTGTCTCAATTATTTTGAAATCTTAGCTGAAACAGTTGAAGCAAGAAAAGTTGAAAATGATTTAAATAACAATGGAATTTCCCTTTTCACAGCTCCACATCCTAACGATGAACTCCGACGCGACAATAATCAAGCATCTATAATCCGTCCGTCGGAAATCTCCGCACCGACTGATGATGTGGAAGCGAGACATCTAAGACCTATATTCGCCCGTCCAGTACGGCCTGCCGTAGTTCCTTGGGTCGCTGCATCTCCAACAACAAAACCGGCAAAACGTCGATCGAACAGTTCTAGCTCGAGTTCTAACTCAGGTGAGAAGAACAAGAAGCCAAAAACAACGAAGAAGCCAAAACCAACGAAGAAGCCAAAAAAGAATTCATCCAACAGTTCAGGCTCAGGGGAGAAGAATAAAAGGCCAAAACCAACGAAGAAGCCAAAAAATAATTCATCCAACAGTTCAGGCTCAGGGGAGATGAATAAAAGGCCAAAACCAACTAAGAAACCAAACAAGAATAGTTCATCTAGCGATTCAGGCTCAGGAGAGAAGAAACCTCGACCAACAAAAACACCTGCTCCACCACCAACACAGCAGCCAACCCCAGCACCAACACAGAAACCCGCGCCACCTCCAACACAGCAGCCAACACCTGCCCCAACTCAGAAACCAGCTCCACCTCCAACGCAGCAGCCAGCCCCAGCACCAACACAGAAGCCCGCGCCACCTCCAACACCTCAGCCAACTCCTGCCCCAACTCAGAAACCTGCTCCACCACCAACACAGCAGCCAACACCTGCACCAACTCAGAAACCCGCGTCACCTCCAACACAGCAGCCAACCCCTGCCCCAACTCAGAAACCTGCTCCTCCACCAACACCTGCTCCAAACCAGAAACCTGCTCCTCCACCAACACCTCAGCCAACTCAGAAACCTGCTCCTCCACCAACACAGCAGCCAACACCTGCAACAACGCAGAAACCTGCACCACCTCCAACACAGCAGCCAACACCTCCACCAACTCAGAAACCCGCGTCACCTCCAACACAGCAGCCAACCCCTGCCCCAACTCAGAAACCTGCACCACCACCAACACAGCAGCCAACCCCTGCACCAACTCAGAAACCTGATCCACCACCAACACAGCAGCCAACCCCTGCACCAACTCAGAAACCTGCTCCTCCACCAACACAGCAGCCAACACCTGCACCAACTCAGAAACCTGCTCCTCCACCTACACAGCAGCCAACACCTGTACCAACTCAGAAACCCGCGTCACCTCCAACACAGCAGCCAACCCCTGCCCCGACTCAGAAACCTGCTCCTCCACCAACACCTGCTCCAACTCAGAAACCCGCGCCACCCCCAACACCTCAGCCAACTCCTGTCCCAACTCAGAAACCTGCTCCTCCACCAACACAGCAGCCAACCCCTGCACCAACTCAGAAACCTGATCCACCACCAACACAGCAGCCAACCCCTGCACCAACTCAGAAACCTGCTCCTCCACCAACACAGCAGCCAACACCTGCACCAACTCAGAAACCTGCTCCTCCACCTACACAGCAGCCAACACCTGCACCAACTCAGAAACCCGCGTCACCTCCAACCCAGCAGCCAACCCCTGCCCCAACTCAGAAACCTGCTCCTCCACCAACACCTGCTCCAACCCAGAAACCTGCTCCTCCACCAACAACTGCTCCAACTCAGAAACCCGCGCCACCCCCAACACCTCAGCCAACTCCTGTCCCAACTCAGAAACCTGCTCCTCCACCAACACAGCAGCCAACCCCTGCACCAACTCAGAAACCTGCTCCTCCACCAACACAGCAGCCAACACCTGCAACAACGCAGAAACCCGCGCCACCTCCAACACAGCAGCAAACACCTGCCCCGACTCAGAACCCCGTGCCACCTCCAACACAGCAGCCAACCCCTGCCCCAACTCAGAAACCTGCTCCTCCACCAACATCTGCCCCAACCCAGAAACCTGCTCCTCCACCAACACCTGCTCCTCCACCAACACAGCAGCCAACACCTGCAACAACGCAGAAACCCGCGCCACCTCCAACACAGCAGCAAACACCTGCCCCAACTCAGAACCCCGTGCCACCTCCAACACAGCAGCCAACCCCTGCCACAACTCAGAAACCCGCGCCACCCCCAACACCTCAGCCAACTCCTGTCCCAACTCAGAAACCTGTTTCACCTCCAACACAGCAGCCAACCCCAGCACCAACACAGAAACCCGCGCCACCCCCAACACCTCAGCCAACTCCTGCCCCAACTCAGAAACCTGCTCCACCTCCAACACAGCAGCCAACCCCAGCCCCAACACAAAAACCAGCGCCACCCCCAACACCTCAACCAACTCCCGCCCCAACTCAGAAACCTACTCCACCACCAGCGCAGCAGCCAACACCAGCACCAACACAGAATCCTGGTTCACCTCAAGTTCCTCAAATTCCAATTTGGCCAGATTTGAATGTTCCTATATTGGTAGTACCAGTGGTAGTTGACAAGTGCTCGGGTAAAATTGAACAGAACTCAGACAATCCGAGTATACCATCACCGCCTCAACCAGGAACTTCCCCATGGCAAGGTAGGCCCCAGATCAGTATAATGCCTGGTTCAACTCCTACATTCCAATGGCAACAGAACAATCAGCAACCACCAACACCTTCCAGAGTAGGAGACTGGGTTTTTATCCCCCAATCGTCTGCTAATATCCCCACTACTGGAGTTGTACCACCTGGGATGAATTACCCACAACCACCATCTCAACATGGAATTAACCCAGTACAACCTACTTCTCCGTGGTTCAACCTACCACAACAGCCATTGCCACCTCAATCAGGAAACTGGATCTGGGCTCCTCAACGACCAGGCATTGTTCCCAGTCTACCATCCCAAGGGCCCTCATCACAAATTCGACCTGATCTTAGACCGAATAATCCAGTTTCACTACCTGAAAATACTCCTCCATGTGGATCATCATTGCCGCAACCTCAATTGGCGTGGAACCCAGTTTCAGCTTCATGGAATCTGAATCCACAAAGTGCCGGTGTTCCTCAGCTTCCTGCAGTTTCTCAGCCGGGAAATAGCTCGCCACAGTCCAGCCAGTCATTGCCAACGCAATCTGGAAATTGGGCATGGGTACCACATGGATCTATAATCTCCACACCTCCAGGATCACTTATCAATCCGGTTGTTGGATGGCCTCAAACTCCAGTCGGATCCATCCAACAGCTTCCTTCGCCATCTTCATCCCCAATCACCAACAATCGTCCATGTGACACCCCACGAACTGCTACGGTTCAACCACAATTTCCGTATGCAAGAATTTTGACCCAGAGATGGTCTGTGTAGGCTAGAAAGTACCAAGGTACATTAAACGATAATGCGTTATTATTTTGATGTTCTTTATTATTGAACCTAATTGATTGCATAATAAACTGTATAACCATTTGTATAATTATGCTCTTTAAATCTCCCTGGTCATATTTAATAATACGTTGTATTAGGAAGGTTGTTTTTTCTTCTTGATGTATTTTTTCAAATACTTATTGGTATTAATTGTTAGTACACTAACTTCTTACCCGCGAGCATGAACGGAGAAGACTAGTGAGTGTTATAAATCTATTGTAATTTATTAGAGAAAAACGTACACGAATTATTCACTAGTTGGTGGGTCTGTAGTAGGTATACTGGCATTACTACGAACTTCTTACGGCCTATTTATCTAGGTACCTACTAAAATGCTGAAGTTTTCCGTAAATAGAATTCAAACTACATTTTCCAGAAACTATAAATGAAGAGTTGTCAAATCAGAAGATTAATGATAATTTCCAATGTCTGGTCTACAAAAAAAACAAAAAAAAACAATCAAGCTGAATTATCAACGGTTTGTGCACGGACCTAGCAGCAATTCCAGATATTTAATTTTGAGATTGACCATATGCATTTCATTCTAGCCAATATTGTTGCGGGTGAGGATAATGATCATAAAGAGAACAGTGATCTAAACAGAGCAGAGAACAAAATTCATGAAGAACTACTAGCGTCTCATCCTCAGAACCCTCTCGTCCGTGCAGTAACAAGATAGATAATGAGGAACCCAGTAGAACTTTGTCACGTCTCTTTGAGCTTATTACCCGCGGCAAATCGTCTGATCATCCGCCATTTCAATTCTATTCGTGTATTTGTAGTTTTTTTTGTTGTTTAATACTGCGAAAGGTAGAACAAGTATCGTAGGTTTGCCAAGCTGTAAAACCAATGAACAAGAAGTGCACGTCGTGTCGGTTGGAGTAATGGGAATTCTCACTAGAATCACGAGCAAGACACCAGCAATAGTAATTGCGTAGATGCAACAATAGTAAAGTAATGTAAGTAAGCAACCATTTCAGGTTGAATTTGCGTCCAACTGCCATTCCTGGCGTCGTGGACGTCATCAATCGTCTTCCAAACGGAAGACCAGAATTATTGGTTCTGGTGATTCTGCTCATGCCTACTTACACTCTCACCCCCACCAGTGGAGAGTGGTTTTTACTAACCGCCCAACTCTAACAATTATTAGGACCTGCAATCCCGCGCGCGAGCGGTCACCAATCCAAATAATCTCCCGAGCCGACTAGCTCTAACTTTGGTGATCTCACGGGAACCGGTTCATTAAACCTAAATGAGGTAAGCAATCACTTAATCATATTATTTTTTTAGAGAGTTTTGGAGTGGAAATAATAAAATGAGATGATTATGATTCATCGCTACAGTTCACATTCTTCTCACTGTAAACAGCACATCATGTGCTCTTGTCGAACATCATTAAGAGAACAAAAGGAGTAGACTCAAAAGTGAACGTTGAGAGTGCAAATTTGAGTTTCTTTATGCTACCTACTTCAATCCATTACTAACCCAGATAGCCCTAACGTCCTTCTGGAAGAATCTGCTTTTTGGGTAGTTTTTCTTTCAAACGTGTGTTGGTACCTATTAAAGTAATGTGATTCGAGACGACCGTTTCAGGATCTTCGACATTTTTCCTGGCAGAATGAAAAACGTCTCGTCATCTGATGATCTACAATCTATCCGGACGAGGACTCGCATCTACCTCCACGAACCCGGGAGGAACTCGTGGGCCCCGCAGGAAACGCGACATTCCATCATTCCGCTGATCCAACAATGGAAGATGTAAACCACGAAAAAAAGACTCGAAGCAAGTCGTGAATGGGCAGGGCTGCCAGTGAATACCTGGCGTGGGAATTCGTGGCGTCGCATTGACGAGATGAATGAAGAGTGTAAAAAAGAACTCCTGGCGTCTATTTATTAAACAATTTATCGACTATTATTGTAAAAAAAGGCGCCACAAGATGGATGAAGGGGCTCCTTATAATTTTCACGTGTTTGAATAGCAGCCGTGATATGGTATGGCATAGGCTGTTCCGGGTTTGGAAATATAGACAATGCCCTGCTGCGTGGGGTGTGACAAGTCTTAATAATACCTGCGGAGTTGTCAGTTTGGCGACGTGTATCGGTTTGGAAAGAATCCAACACCTGCTCCTACGTCCTCATAACAATACTCGTTGGAAATCGTGGATGCAGCGGTGGAAACGACGATTTTCAAAAGTAAACCCATTTTAGTTTCTGATAGATGTTTTCAATAATTGGTAGTTACGATTGATGATTTGATCGTTCCATACGAAATTAATCGTAATCGGTACACTATTATCCTCTACCCATGCGCAAACGTGACATTATTGTAACAATGCTAGCTTTTACAGTTTGTATCCGTTTCCGATGGAATTTTTAGGGTGTTTGAGGATTATGCCCTTGACGGCCCCAAGAAATTTCATTGTTCCTAAAATGGCGGTAACGTAAAGGCCCCGAATCCCGACACTGCTCCTCATTCCGACACCGTTACTTCAACATGGAGAAAACAGCCTTCAAATAACGGTAGGTAAAATCCAAATTTGGCACCAAAATATTAAAAAAATTATTCAGTATCAGGGTTATCATTCTACCCTGATCAATTTTGGCGGTAAATCGGAAGCAAATGAGCAACATTTCCCAATCGAGGTTTTGATGGTTAACACTCTTTTTCTTATCAGTTTGGTGACTAGATGTATCAGTATTACTAGAACTTGTGTTATTTCAACTAAATGGTAGTTTTAGATTCATAATTAAGTGTTGAAATCGCTTTATTTGTATAAGCTTTGAAGGTTAGGCCCCTGTAAGTGTTTCTAATGCTAATGATGTCAAGTTGGTTCCTAACTTCCCAACTTTCCTTACTCCGATACCCTGTCGGAATAAGCGGGTTAGAATATGTTTTTAATCGTAATTTTGTTCTTTGAACTTTCATTTGTACTTAGTCATTGTATCTAATTATTAAACTCATTATAGGTAGGCAAATAGGCACCTATCAGGTTCAAGAGAATGATGGAAATATGTAATTAGTCCCATTTACTTCCTCCTCTGCCTGTTCTACGTACAGGTGACTGATAGTTTTAGGAAAATGATTGCTTTGCTGCACATGCATTTCTTGTGTCTGTTAATAAAGAGTGTTTGATGAATTTCCAATGATTTTGGACGAATTTTTGGTTAATTATTTTTAATAATAAGCCTTTGGAATCGAGCAAGAAAAAAAAATTTTTAACCCCCCCTCAAAATTTGATGTTTTACGTTTCAAGGTACGTAGAATACGAAAATCGAATAAAAAAATTTCCGTCCGTCCGCCGTACGCCGTACGCGGCACTTTTCTTAGCAACACTGGACCGATTTGGTTCAAATTTGGTATATGGGCTCCATTTGGGGTCTAGTTGTGCCGCGAAGCTTTTGGTTGATGTAGGTCACTTCTAAGGGGTGAAAATTAATGGTTGAAATTTTCAAGAGTGCCCTAGCTCGAAAACTCTCGAAATAAAGGTATTGTTTTTTCACCAATTTTAAATAGTATTGAATTTTTAAAAATTTTTGAGACCACCCGGAGCTCTGTAGGACAAACCGTTCGGTCCCTACGAGTACTTGAAGGTTTTCCTCCGATAAAACAGAATCATGAGTGTGAATCGCAAAAGAGGTCTAATCTCCATTCAAATTTTATCGGACTAAAATGCGATCGCTGTTCATTTCTTCGATTTGTATACAGTTTTGCCTTCTGCGTAACCAGTAATCAAATTTCCATAAGAAGCTTTCTACTTTTCCAATCGAGTGTGAAGCGTTTAGTTCTTTCTAATAAACTTGATTGTGAAGGTGTGAAGCCAGTATGGTGTGGTAGGTAGTACCTAGCTGGTAGGTAAAAAAAAGTTGGTAGGTAAATAAAATGTTGGTGGGTAAAAAAACGCTGCAAATCATTGCTCAAAGGCTTCTTCACTCTTCAGATCACTGATCAGCTGAGTGAGCTCCGAAGCCATTTTCAATCCTTTTGAATGGAAGTGCTCTTCCAGCCGTCTCCAGCATTCGAGGAGATCTTTTTCACTCTTCAGATCACTGATCAGCTGAGTGAGCTGCAAAGCCATTTTTACTCCTACTGAATGGAAGTGCTCTTCCAGGCGTCTCCAGCATTCGAGAAGATCTTCTTCACTCTTCAGATCACTGATCAGCTGAGTGAGCTCCAAAACCATTTTTACTCCTATTGAATGGAAGTGCTCTTCCAAGCTTCTCCAGCATTCGAGGAGATCTTCTTCACTCTTCAGATCACTGATCAGCTGAGTGAGCTCCGAAGCCATTTTCAATCCTATTGAACGTAGGAAGCTGAAATTTGAGAGGGAAGGTCAAGGGAGAATACAGATGGTGGTAGGTGCTGTTGATGGAGAACCAGTGATCTATACAGAAGGGTGATCTATATAGAAAATAATAAACCTTTGAGCAATGATTTGCAGCGTTTTAGCGTCAGAATTAGGTACTTTGGGTGTTCCACAATCCCCTCTGATGATGTCAAAATTAGGAATACAATGAAGCTTTTGAGATTTAAAATTACCATTGGAAACCGTATCAATTTTCAACATTTCAGAAGTGCATTTTGCGGAGGAAAATTTGATTAACAATTTGAGCTAATTCTTATATATTATTTATTGGAAAATAATATATTATTATTATTACATTATAGTTTCCTAGGCTGTCGGAATTCGGGTCTTTTACCATTTCTATTGAAATTATTTTACATGTGTATAGTATTATTTATATAATACTGTTAAATATACAGTAATGTTTGTGTACTTGAACAGTGTAAGAGTATATTATGGTCGAAAACGTGACCAGGATTGATTTTCTTCCTCTGAATCAAAACTGAATCATTACCAGGTTTATTATACAATGGAAAAGGTACGGTCTAACGAGAGATTTTCTCAGCACTGGCAAACTATTGTGAGATATCCCGAACGATTGAGATTGCATCGTGATGTGCTGGGTCCTTGTTCGAAGGGGTCGTGGGATCCTTTGAACAAAAAAACGTGATGCCCCAATGAACTAAATTCTTATGTTAACATAAAGTATTAACGGGACGGATGGAAACCAGCATTATGCTTGGTTTAAAGAAATATTAAAATTTAATATTTCTTAAAACCAAGCATAATGCTGGTTTCCATCCGTCACGTTAATACTTTATGTAAACATAAGAACGAGATTTTCCTTAAACAACAATTTCTTTTAAATATTTAAAATTTAAAAGAAATTGTTGTTTAATGAAAATCTCGTTTGAGTGTGTGGAGACGCCCATGATGATATTCACTGATTCATCTATTAATCCATTAATTTTCATTTATTATAAACATAATATATTATCTGTAGTAGATTTTATTTACTGGACTTCAGGAATTAAAGAAGGAGTCTCCGTTGGTTTTTTTTCATCCATTGATTAATTTTCATTTATTGATTACTGCAATTGGCCCATGATTATGATGAATAGAGATATTAAATTTATCATAGATTAGCTTTCTCAAATTGAATAAGATGAAAGCAGTATAAAATTAGGTGGTACATGAGCCTATACATACCTTTGTTGCATTAACTGGTCACACGAATATGAAGAAATATGGTATTCACGACCGCGTGTTTTTGAAATCAGAAACATTAATCTTTTCTTGCGTTAGGTAGATCTCATGCGACTTAATCTCTATCCGCTCAAGCTATTCCAACCCTACTCTTTTGGTACATTTTCATAAGACCAATATTTGAGGCTTCCTGGCACTGATTGAAGTATGAATAAATCTGAAGTTGGTTTAACGTACGCCCGCGCACCTAAGTTTGAGCTGTAACGAGGATCCGGACTTTTGACAATCGGAATTGAAAAGACCAAGGCTTCTATACTTACTTAACAATGAAAAGTTTTTACTTTTCTTGTTTGTGTCCTTCAAGGATGAAATATTGCCCTCTAGTTTCAAATTTCGCAACATCTCGTCCGACTAATGATGTTCCCAGGACAAATTGGTCCCGTTTCACGGAGCCCTCAAAGAGATCGATTAATCAGAAGCGGTCACCGCCTGTCTATCACTCGAGGTCTGACCCTCTTGCAACAATAGGTCGAGATCGAGATAGTCGCCCAAGGGTCTAGGTCGACTGAATCGTCGTCGTGATTTCTCATTTGTAAACCTCGTATTTTTTACAAGCGATCCAGGAAAGTTATAGTTGTTCTGGGAAAAATACGATTAAGGTTGTTTATCCGATAAAATTCCTGTAGCCAGTTCTTGGGTAACCAGGATGATTTGGCATTAATTTGGCATTATTTTATTATCATTACCATGGTAGACATTGATTTAATTGTAAGGTGCAAAAGTTCAATAGAATCCATTCAGTAACAACAAAGAAAATTATTCATCGTTAGCGTCACGGCTGATTTAGTATTACTTTTTTGTACTTCAAGTATTCTTAGTTTGAAATTCAGCTATCTGGGAACATTAAAGGGAACTAACAGAAAAGGGATATGGAAATCTCCCAAATATCTTTGTATACGTAAACTAGTCTACCGCTGCTAGCACATAAACCGGTCTGCTGTTTCTTCTAATTAGGAGTACTGGAAGTTATCTCTAACGTTTGAAAACGTGTACACATTTCGAATTCAAGGTACCAACCTCCTCTGGCCTGTGCAACCTTCAACAATTTTCTCTCAGTAGGGATTTTATCTAATAATTGTTCTTTGAATTGATATCTTGTGTATAGATATTTTAATATCTTGTGTATAGTATTTTCTTCTATGACCTAATATAAAAAATGAAACTCAACACTACACTTTTTGGTGGGTATCTTATTACATTCGATATACTCGTACGAATCGAAAACGTGAATGCAGAATTGATTAATATAATCTTTTCTAAATGAGTAACTTACGAACTGCGAAGTAACTTTACGTTCTTTCCTTTCCTATTTTAGATTTGCTGAGAGAAGTAAAAAAAAGTTTAGCAATTTCTCATTGTGTACAGGAATTTCTGTTTACTGGGTGAGACCATAAACCAAGATACCTCCGAGGAAAGTTCAAGGCTAATTCTGATTCACATTTGAAAGGTTGATGACAACAACAGGGATTGCGCTTTATACTCGACTATAAAGGCGATTAGGTATACAGGTATCTAATCGTTTTTTATGCTTCTACTTACTTTGAAGTCTTCCACATACATACTTATTGACGTATCAATAAATTCGAGCTTAGAGGTAGGTTCTCGCTGTTGAACAGTAAGCTATCTTAAGTGACTCAGATGAGCTCCTCAGTTGGCGCTCTGACATCATCGGCGCTGGAGCGGTTTCTTTGAAGTTCACGGACAGGAAGCAGGAGGAAGCTCGCCAAAGAAGGCTGCTCACACCCCGTTACTCGATTCCACTGCCACGCTATCTTCATACTGGGAAATATGGTTTAAACCGTGAAATCGTGTAAGATAGCTGGTGGTATGTGAGGTTCTTTGTTAAGAAACTCTTTCTCTGAGGTAAATCTATAAAACCAAACTTCATCTGTCTTTATTGATAAACTCGGCAAAGTATGGACAATTTGCACTACGGATAGAGTTGACTTGAAGTTTTATTTCTGAAACTATGAGAAACTTTATCCATGATAAAGGAGCTTAGTCAACTGTTATTTAATTTTGCTAAGACAATGAAACCTGCTGGTCAAATTTGATTGCATGTTTTTTGCGATATTACTTTTTTAATTTTTCTCATTCTACACGCTTATTAGATCGTGTCTGAGAATTACAGATGACCTATTACAAATCTGTTTCAGACCATCCTGAGTCAAAATCCCCAAAAATGCTGCAAATTATTACACAACAGTTTATTATTTTTCTATTAAGATCACCCGTCGGAGAAGGACATGGTTTTTCCATTACCAGCACCTACGAACCATAATAATTATTGTGGAAGGTTAACGATATTTTGACAGAAAGTAACTTCCAGCAAAATATCATTATTCCAAAGTTGTGGGATCCTTCATTACGAAATTTAGTTGTTAGGAAAGCACAGCTAAGTGACATGAAATTCTCTTGAAGAAAGGAAAAAATATAGTATTGTTTAAACTTGCTCACTTCCGTCAGCGAACGTTCATGTGCGATTCACACTTGTGTTTCTGACTCACTATTCGTCCAACCTACGGGGACAACCTCAAAACCTTTGTACAATGGCCCTATGAGCCCTTTCTAAGGTAGATGGTGGGACGGGGTGTAGGTCTTCTTGGGCTAGCTTACAGGGATACTATCACGTGAGTATATTCTGATAAATTTCAAAATTATTGCTCATCTAATGATTGTTGATCGTCTTTATGGTACAATTCGTTTCTAAAAACGCTGCAAATTATTCACAGAGGTCTATTATTTTTCTGTATAGATCACCCGCCTACAAAAATCACAGCTTTGCTCACTTAGAAAAAAAAACGGAGGTGGCAAGCCATTAGTACCAACCATAGGTACTACCTACCTACTACCTTTCTAAAATTTTATTCGATTTTCGGATTCTACTTACCTTGAAACGTAAACCAACAAATTTTGAGGGGGTTATTATTATTATTATTTTGTTGGTTGATTCCAAAGGTTCATCATTGAAAATAATAAACCAAAATTCTGAATTGCTTAATCAATTTAATTGGTTTTTTAAATTGATGGAAAAAGTCATGGAAAATCCAATAAGTAATTAATTAGGTATCCTCAAAATCGTTCGGTTGTTCACACAGAGCTCTATGGTGATGTCATTAAATTAAAACATCGTAAATATTTTAAATTAATGAAAAAAAAGCTGTACATTGAAAGTTTTTGAGCTAGGACGTTCTGGAAATGTTTCCCCCCACTTTTATTCCTTAGAAGTGTCTAGTCATAACCACAAGCTTCGGTGCTTGACTTGGCTTCGGTGGTCTTAACAAGTCCACAATTAGAGCCGATGTAGGTACCATGTTTTATCAAAATCGGTCTATGGGAACTGGGCAAAGTACCTACTTTTTCGATTCTATTACCTTGTAACGTAAACCATCGAATTTTGAAGAGGGGTGTTACATTTTTGGTTTATTATTTTCAATAATAAGCCTTTGGAATCGAGCAAGAAAAAAAAATTTTAACCCCCCCTCAAAATTTGATGTTTTACGTTTCAAGGTACGTAGAATACGAAAATCGAATAAAAAAATTTCCGTCCGTCCGCCGTACGCCGTACGCCGTACGCGGCACTTTTCTTAGCAACACTGGACCGATTTGGTTCAAATTTGGTATATGGGCTCCATTTGGGGTCTAGTTGTGCCGCGAAGCTTTTGGTTGATGTAGGTCACTTCTAAGGGGTGAAAATTAAGGGTTGAAATTTTCAAGAGTGCCCTAGCTCGAAAACTCTCGAAATAAAGGTATCGGTTTTTCACCAATTTTAAATAGTATTGAATTTTTAAAAATTTTTGAGACCACCCGGAGCTCTGTAGGACGAACCGTTCAGTCCCTACGAGTACTTGAAGGTTTTCCTTCGATAAAACAGAATCATGAGTGTGAATCGCAAAAGAGGTCTAATCTCCATTCAAATTTTACCGGACTAAAATGCGATCGCTGTTCATTTCTTCGATTTGTATACACTTTTGCCTTCTGCGTAACCAGTAATCAAATTTCCATATTAAGCTTTCTATTTTTCCAATCGAGTGTGAAGCGTTTAGTTTTTTCTAATAAACTTGATTGTGAAGGTGTGAAGCCAGTATGGTGTGGTAGGTAGTACCTAGCTGGTAGGTAAAAAAAAGTTGGTAGGTAAAAAAAATGTTGGTGGGTAAAAAACGCTGCAAATCATTGCTCAAAGGCTTCTTCACTCTTCAGATCACTGATCAGCTGAGTGAGCTCCGACGCCATTTTCAATCCTATTGAATAGAAGTGCTCTTCCAGGCGTCTCCAGCATTCAAGGAGATCTTCTTCACTCTTCAGATCACTGATCAGCTGAGTGAGCTCCGAAGCCATTTTCAATCCTATTGAATGGAAGTGCTCTTCGAGGCGTCTCCAGCATTCGAGAAGATCTTCTTCACTCTTTAGATCACTGATCAGCTGAGTGAGCACCGAAACCATTTTTACTGCTATTGAATGGAAATGCTCTTCCAGGCGTCTCCAGCATTCGAGGAGATCTTCTTCACTCTTCAGATCACTGATCAGCTGAGTGAGCTCCACAACCATTTTTACTCCTATTGAATGGTAGTGCTCTTCCAGGCGTCTCCAGCATTCGAGGAGATCTTCTTCACTCTTCAGATCACTGATCAGCTGAGTGAGCTCCGAAGCCATTTTCAATCCTATTGAACGCAGGAAGCTGAAATTTGAGAGGGGAGGTCAAGGGAGAATACAGATGGTGGTAGGTGCTATTGATGGAGAACCATTGATCTATACAGAAGGGTGATCTATACAGAAAATAATAAACCTTTGAGCAATGATTTGCAGCGTTTTATACCTCGATTGGAAAGGTTCATCATTGAAAATAATAAATCAAAATGGGTTTTCGTTTGGGTGTGTATATGTAACATTGTTTTCCATGAGCTACCGAGGCCTAAATTTCCAACCGATTAGCATTGTTGTTGTTTTTAGATGATGATGGATTTCAATTATCCAGCTGTAGCCCCTAGGACTGAGATCACGACGATGCCTCATAGTAGTGGCATCAACCTCAGTTATGATACCATGGGCCTCAACCACAATGATGATTCCACGGGCTCCTGCCTTGGTGCCGGACAGTCACCCGATGTGGGGGGGGGGGGGGGTACCGAACTTTTCGTGATGCGTTTTGTGGTAAAGCGTTTAGGCGGGTGTCTCCAGGGCTTAGTGCAGCGAAAACTTGAGCGATGTAACAATTCAAACTTATGAATTAAAATTAATCTTCTGGCTACATTGTTTTCGTTATATCCTGTTAATAAAGACATTAAAATATTTTTAAAAGTCGAAACGATATTCTCGCAACTGCGTGTCACCGTTATAGTGAAATATCAAGATACGCAGCCCTTAGGGAAAAAGCCGGCCTTTTCTTTTATCTCATCAGGCCCGCAGGTTCGAGGACCCCGGAGGCGCAAAGCGTGTCGCTCGCCGGCTCGTCTCGACGCATTGGTCGAACAAAAAACGACTTCCAGAAGGTGAGAAACACGTCTCAATGGACGACGACGACTTTGCAGGACACCTAAGAGGGTTTCGGCTGAAAAGTTGGGCCTTGATCCAGTCAAAAGACGTCCTGGATTGAGTGGTCGAGAAAGAAGATTCCGGGTGAATCTAGATTGTTTTTAACCTTCAGGACACGCACACATTGTACTCGTATTTCGTACTAGTCATCAACCTAGCGGGGGTCCCGGAAGTCGTTATCTCGGAAGTTAAAAAAAAAAAAAAAAAAAAAACGCGAGGAGGACGAAGAGAGTGGTATCTTGAAAAGATGGACAGCACCGTAGTTGAAGATTCATCTGCAGAAATCCCGTCCTCAGGTTTCTTGTTCCTTCTTCAGAACGTGAAATAGTGAGACGACTGATGTGTTCCCTTTCTAGATAGCGGGATGTTTGTTAAACAGGGGATTTACTATGCAGGTAAGTTAATTTAACTGTGCGCGTAAATTAGATCAAATCCAAAGGAGACTTGAGAGGGCAATCAATGAACTAATCTTATTAACTATCTCCCATTATAACATGTTCTGTTTACTATTCGTCATGAATTGTAGTTGACTATAGAGAAAGAACAACTTTTAGGGACGACCAATATTTCCTCGCCCTCAGAAACTCATATGCAGGTGTTTTTATTTGTCCATTAGACAAAATATGTATTGAGGTCAACGCATCAATCAAAATATGCATAGTTTCCGAACAGACTCGTCGGTGATGTTCACCTGATATCATACAAACTAGGAAGGGGTGAGTCCAGGAGATTTCTTTCTACAAACACATCTGACTGGCGTGACGTGATTTTGTCAACATTTGAACTTCTCATCCCTTCACCCATACGTACGGTTGTATCATTTGCGTTGTTTGGTGTATCCCTGAGATGGAGTTCGTATATTGTTTGAAAATCTGTGTCTACAAAAATCGGTTGTACTATCTCCCATTGTTTGAATTGGATAT
The DNA here is from genome assembly GCA_009739505.2 of Apolygus lucorum. Lineage (NCBI taxonomy): Eukaryota > Metazoa > Arthropoda > Insecta > Hemiptera > Miridae > Apolygus > Apolygus lucorum. The sequence goes on from CM019180.2 coordinate 15,149,126, forward strand.
TTGGTAATCACGTGGGTTTATTCCTACATATGGGATGGTTCTTGATCAGCCACCTGTAACTCAATTAGTTGGTAATGTTGCCCACCGTAACAAAAGGTTGTTACTTTGGTTTTAAAAATTATTTATCGGATCATTGTCTTTTCATTTTTTTTCACACTTGTGATTATTGCAGATCATTTTCCAAGGGCAAAGTTTCATTGACTCAGTGTCACTCCTGTTTTGAAATTTTTTCGCGAAACGTTTTGTTCGCTTTATCTGGCATCTAATCACAATCTTCCCCAATAATTACTAATACAACAAATGTATCAAAATTTTACTATTTATAGCATCGCAACATCCAGTATACGATCGGGTTTTGACAGATTAGTATAATTGAAGCAAAAACACACTTGTGGGCGAATAAATAGTAACTTTACAATTTTCCTGTACAAATGATCACAAGTCGTGTATTTAGAGATTTTGAGTGAAGATCACATTATTGAAAATATTATCACGTTTATAGAATCAGCGCAAAAGTTGAAATAAGTAAATCGATCACAAATTCAAAATTCACATAGTTCAGGTGCTGCTAAAATTATAAATTAATAATTATTTCTTCAAATATTTGTTCATTAACACATACTGCACAAATGGGACTTTAACTTGGTTTGTTATTTTCAATAAATGTGATGGTTTACGTTTCAAGTCTGTGGAATCCAAAAATCAATTGAAAATTTTTCCGTCTCTCCGACGTACGCTGTACCCCGTACGCCACTTCACCCTGTTCCCGCGGACCGATTTTGAAGAAATTCGGTATAATGCTCCATTTGGGGTCTAGTTGTTCCCAAAGTTTTGGTTATCTGACACTTCTTAGGGGTAAGAATTGGGAGGAAAACATTTTCAAAACGTCCTAGCACAAAACCTTCCAAAATAGCTTATTTTCATTAATTTAAAATTAATTTTGAAGAATTTTTTGACACCACCCAGAGCTCTGTAGGACCAACCCATTTGCTAATGAGGATAATTAATTACCCAAATAATGGATTTTCTCTTACGTTTTTCATCAATTTAAGAGAGTTCAATTTTTAGAAACGAAAGGAGCCATCAAGCGATCAACAATAATGATTAATTACACGTTTATTTTGAAATTACTCAGGTCATGTGGGCCCTTATTCTTGGTTCTTTCGCATCTCTTATGTTTAGTCAGAAACGCGAGAGTGAATCGCAAAAGAACGTTCGCTGTCGGACGTGAGGCAAATTTCAGCTGATAAAATGAAATCTTTTTTCGTTTCTTCAAATAGAATTTCATGTCAACCAGTTGAGCTCCCGTAAAAGAATCAAATTTCGTATGAAAGGCACCCACAACTTTGGGATAACAATGTACCTAAATGAAGAGGAATCTGTCAGAGTGATGAAATAAACAAACATGGTAGATTAGACGTATGAATATTGACTACTAAAGAGGCAAGATAGTGCGCCAGACTGGAGAACAGTACTTTGGTCTCAAACTTAACCTGTTCACTCAACATTAATAACTTTTGTGAAACTTGAAAGAATAGTACATCCGACAGAGCCCTTTGTAGGAGACCGTTGGCTATAATTACTGTGCCTAGATGATGCTAACAAGGGAAGGATCTTGACCACATAGGCATCGGTGGCTGAGCTATCTCACAAAATGCAGTCCAGTCAGGAATTCCTCTCGTGATTAATCCTTGTGATTCGCGGAACTTGGAAGCAAGCAAGGGAGAAACATGTCAAATATGTAGCTACAACTAGCTAAGCCTGAAAAATGGAGGGCTGGAAGCCGATGTAGAAGGATCGTTACAATGTCATTGTCGAGGAATGGAAGACTGTTGCAGTGTTTAGCAACTTGGATCGACTCAAAAATTTTTTTTGTAAAAAAACAAAAACATTATTGACCCCAGAAATGAAGTTTTTTGCACCTACCTCCATCTGAGTAATCCATCTGACTTGTAGCATGTTTTGAATGTTGATGATACGAGTGTAAATGAAATCATAAATCACCATCTGATCCCAGCGTTGTTTGTGAAGCACAAATAAAAGTGATGATTGAGGTTCATTTTCATGATCGGGCATTCTATTATAAAATTGAAACAAAGGAGGATGAGAAAATAAAATGAAAGAAATCTCAAGATCTGCAAGGTAAAAGTTAGTCATCACTTGACATTATATGTGATCTCTGTTAGCTCAATATGGATTAGCCGGTTTTACTGGATTTGAGTATTTCAGTTCCAACCATTGCAACGTAGATTATTTGAAATTATACATTCCTATTCACGTGAATAATTTTATCCTTTTAAACAATAAAATTTGAAGCAATCTATTTCAACGAAATTATTTTCTACCTAAAACTAATAAAGTGTACAGTCACATGTGAACGGGACCCTGACATTTTTTATTTTCATGATTATTACGCCTTCTAATGTGATACAAGAGGCATGCTGTTTGCTTTTCAAGGAACTGATTAGGAAAAGGTCGCATGAGATTTCGCGGTATTTGAACTACATAGAGAGTGGGGTGTGAAGAGGTTATCGATCGGCTACAACTTCGACAACTGAGTGATTAGAATAGTTCATAGAAGAAGAACACGAAAATGGATAACGATTGAAAAAAAAACTCAGAAATTGAAAACCACCATCAATATTTATCGTTATTCAATTTTTTCATTACAGGGATTTGAATGAGGTTTAAAAAAGATGACGATTAGCAGTTCTTTATTGATAACATTAAAGTAGCAATTGATACGGTCTGATAGCCTTATTCCGCTCAAATTTAGGGAGTAGTTTAGGGTTGGGCCCAAAAATATTCCTTATAGATTTTGTGACGATCCGATTACCATACGCCATACGCCATATTATCTAAAAGTGAATCATCAACGTAATTAGGAATGAATTCATTATCGTGTTGCTGATGTACAACTCAAAAACCCACCATTATGATCGAAAAACGCTGCAAATCATAGCCCAAAGGTCTATTATTTTCTGTATAGATCACCCTTCTGTGTAGATCCTTCTCTACCAATCGTAGGTACCTACTACCTACTAGGGCATTTTTGAACATTTCAACCCCAACCACCAACCAAATGGAAATGAAGGGTTGAAATTTTCAAAAATGCCCTAGTAGGTAGTAGGACCTACGATTGGTAGAGAAGGATCTACACAGAAGGGTGATCTATACATAAAATAATAAACCTTTGGACAATGATTTGCACCGTTTTTTTTACCTATTTTTTTACCTACCAACTTTTTTTTCCAACCAACTTTTTTTACCTACAAACGGTTTGTCCTGTACAGTTCCGGGTGGTCTCAAAAAATTTTAAAAATTCAATACTATTTAAAATTGGTGAAAAAACGATACCTTTATATCGAGAGTTTTCGAGCTAGGTCACTCTTGAAAATGTCAACCCTCAATTTTCACCCCTTAGAAGTGACTGACATCTACCAAAAGCTCCGCTGCACAACTAGACCCCAAATGGAGCCCATATACCAAATTTGAACCAAATCGGTCCAGTGTTGCTAAGAAAAGTGCCGCGTACGGCGGACGGGCGGAAAATTTTTTATTCGATTTTCGGATTATACGTAACTTGAAACGTAAAACATAAAATTTTGAGGGGGGGGGTTAAACTTTTTTTTCTTGCTCGTTTTCAAAGGCTTATTATTGAAAATAATAAACAAAAATCCAGTATTTCTCCAATTGGTGAAATTTATCAGTGGTTCAGCACAATAATACAGTCAGGTAATTTTACTATGACTAATTCTATACATGACCATGTATTCTAGGAAGCTGTACAGCCCTCCCAATTCTGTAGAGTTTTTATCAACTTCAATTGTGGGGAGGTCCTTCAAGCAACCGTTCTTAATAGAAATATCGTGAATCACGATTTTCAATCGAAGTTTCAAGAATAATGTTAATAAATATTTTTAAATTGTTAATTCATCATCCAACCTAATAGCTAACATATATAAGGTTATTTTAACTGTTAAGTAACTGCACTACCTTCTAAATGCATCCATTACCTCAATGACTGTTGGCCAAACTTGGACGTAAAACCGATTTTCACAAGAACAAAAATACAGACTGAACCAGTGAACTTTATAAAACTGCAGAAATTATACCTCCAACTAATTTTCCATTATCTAGCGTCGTTTCGAAGAAGCTCGAAGTATCTTGCTATTATTTCGCTGATGACCTGTGCATGGCATCTAACGGCTTTCTTCCGCTATTTTACCAAGGTGGTTCTAAGCAGTTATTGGGAAGTCGTCAGGTTTTAATGGTAGGTTGAAAAACAACTTCAGCCGTTCACCTGGCGACTGACCGGACGAAAACCTTCAGTCATACTGTTCATACTTCTTTATTCAATGTTTTACTTCAGAAATAGTTGGTAATAAGGTTCTTTTTCTCGACTGCTTGATTAAGAATAGGTGTTGAGGTTCTTGAATGAACTTCAAGAACCTCAACACCTATAGTTGGTAATAGTAGATATTATAGGATATAGGTAATATATAATTACGTAAGTGAGTCTTGTCAGATATTGTACCAAGGTAATCAAATGACATGTAATCTGCCTTGAACGAAGAATGTAAATTCAATCTTTGTTCACCTTTCATATCAGTATATTCGGTCTACTCAAAAAACGTCATAATATCACTTCAAATGTCTCAAGATTATATAATAATCTTATCAACTGGGTTTTGCAATTAGTTTTTCCGTACCGTCGATAATGATAGAAAAGAAATTGGGATGCATAAATATGAATTTGGTAAGCCAGCCACTAGGTTTCTGTTTCCTTCCAATACACAATGCACACACCCTCATCAAAATCGCTGGACCTCACTAGGGTTTTGATTGAGTCACCGTTCAGAATAAGTTTTAGTCATTTCCAATTAACATAAATTGTTGCAATAACCGAAATAGCTATTTTTTGTTTTTTTTTAAACAAATTTTTTTTAAAACAAATAACCAGCAAAAACCACATTTTAATGGAAAAAATTCAATTATGAACATTTCAAGAAAATAACACTCAAAGAGTTTTTTCAAACAAAAATTTGTAGAAAATCGAATTTGGTCAATTGACGATCAAATATTTCAACATCTGAAGTAATAAGGTAGGTATTTATTTAAATGTTAAGTCAGAAATAATGCTATTTATTCAAAGTGCTAACATTTTGGACGATTTCGGGCCGATTGAAGCAATTCTTTAAAAACTGTTAGGAAACTAAGCATAAGGGAAAGAAACCAGGGAAAAAGGGTTATTTAGTTACATATCAGTTTACTTATCGGGATGCCGTCTCTTTAAAATTAGAAATTAGAAATGTTTGAGGTTTTTATTAGGTTTTTATTTATTTAAGTTTTTATTAATAATATGCATATTATAAAATACATACACCATGTTAAGGGTAGTTTCACTCAATGAATTTCTCATCATGTTAAATTAACTCATTTCCTTCCTTAGGTGTGCCGAATTGATCCAAAATTGATTGAACGGCTTGGAGTAATCTATTCTGGACAGATATATTTATCCATTATTGGAGAATGGAATCCCCATCAGTTCTTTTGCTCCTTCCATCCTAGTAAGATCACTTGAATGTCATCAGGAGTCATTCATGATCACCGTCTCCAGTGATGAGTGGATTCCTGACTGAAGTACCTATTTGTAAAGGAAATCGACAGTCAGGAATGTCTAATGGGAGCGCCAGATCGTAAAACTACTAATCCGATAGTTGGTAGGAGCCTATCGTCATGAATATCAGTATACCTACCTCGGGACCTTGCTTTGGGATTTATTTTCAAAGCTGGTAGCGCTGTGAGTTTTATTTTTCTATTTTCGGTTTCCTCTTTGGTTGATTTAACGTTACCACCTGGAAACATTGCCCAAGCCCCCGCCGAGTGATGAAATCCGAGGCCGTGGAATGACGACGGATGCCGGTCAGAATTTGTAGTCCAGAGCGTTATCAGGAGTCGGGAGGGGGCCTCATAATGAATACGGCTGGACTGGACGGACATGCTGCAGTAAATCTACCCTGTGGGTTCTTTGCCCTCTGCGTTGATCTTCCAGCTCAACCGATGAAGATTTCAACGCCTCCGTTAATAAGATAGTAATTTCAAGAATCGAGTACCTGAGAAGATTCTGGTATAGATTGAGAGAGGATCATAGCCAGTAGGACACAAATTATGCCGACGTACGAAGAACCACCCATTTCCTAATTAGGTGAAACCCAAGGCCATTTTCGGGATGATCAATTCCAATTCCACCAGCTCGACTATAGTCATTGAGTTGTCTGTATTGATGATGTATAAATGTGGACAATCAATGTAGGAATCATGGACAACCTACTCACAAAGATGGAGTAAAGACTCAGAGAAAAATTGAGGTTTGAAGACTTTTTGATACGTTACGCATCCGAAATAGTTGCAATTTATTTTAATGCAATGTAACAGATGGGTTACCATCACCGTCTTTTATGATTTGGATGGGAACTGAGGAAGTTAAGAAAGAGTGTGTGTTTAGTTGTATCACAAGTATGAATCGATACTAGGCGATGAGACCAAATCCTGACAGGGAGCGATAATTATATACTCGAATACAGGGTGTTTCTTAAATTAAGAAATAGGGATGTTTCTTAAATAATAAAATAGGGGTTTTTCTTAATAAATAAAACAGGGGCGTTTCTTAAATAATGAAATAGGGGTGTTTCTTATTTTTATCTCTTATTTCTTTTCATAACAAGAAATTCAACGAGCACACTTTCGCTCACCGCGCATGCGCAAAAATGCTCGTACCGCGCTAAATTTATTTTTTCGAATAAGAACCTCCATTTTCAATTCAAATTTGAATGTCACGTCAAATTTTATGGAAAACACACTTTTCGATTGATTTTAGCGAATTTTATAAAAAATGAAGCGTATTATAGTTCCTAACCGTTATGTACTACCCAGTATAAGAAAAATGGGCCAAGGCCGCCACTGCAAAATTACATTTTCTTAGTGATAAAATGAATTTAAAGCTATTTTTGACTCTTATTTCTCTACATTTGATCTCCCACAAACTATATTTATTATCTTGAACTTTATTTCAAGTACCTCTTGTTAGCTCAATTGGTTTAGTAGTTACCTCTTAGAAATGTGTGTAGGCAGTAGATAGTGGGGTTATTATTTGAGTAAACAAAGTTAGCGCGCAGTTCCGTATTTTCGCTCATTCGTGGTGCGCGAAAGTGTGCTAGTTGAATTCTTTGTAGAAATATAAGAGGAGTCACCGTTTAATTTGACCATATATTCAATAAAAACGATCTTGCACAGACAAAAGCAATTTACAGAGCAACGGAACGCCCAGATATTCTCTAATTACAACATAAGACACCAGTTGACAGACAGAACCTGTCAGATTCGCGAAAGACGTTCGTAAATCAGTGTGAAACTTGAAGACGTCGACGTTGGATCTAAGTGTGAGCAGCCGCTCACTGGAAAGCCTCTCCAGTAGGGCGGGGCTGGGTCAGACCACCGACCCCCTTCGGCCTGACTCGTAGGTGACGTCACCACCGACCAACCAGAAGACGCCAAATACCATCTCGCGCGCCCTCCCCCCTCCGGCCGGAGAAGCGTCAAGAGCTTCTCCCCCACCATCACCGCCGTCCCCGCCAACACCACCTCGCGGGGCGGAGGGGGGAGAAGACTGAACCTCGGGTCGGGCCTGGACGACACTACTCCCCTCTAGACCTCTGCCTAGTTAACGTCCATTGAGAGCTCCGCGCCCGTGAGTCGTTTAACCGCCACAGTTTCCCCCCCACGCCGCCACGCTGTACGACCCCCTGGACATCAGCGTCGCCACGAAACCATCTTCGCCACACAATATTGGAAGGATACCTACGGGCCCCAACGTGAGTGCACAAACTAATTACATTTCATTTCCATTGGCCAATGACTAGGAGTGACGTGTAGTCATAAGAGTAAATTTTACTTAGACTTGAGTAACATTTCGCCACGATTTTCAATTGAACATTTTAACTTAAAGAAGAGAGTAAATTCACTGATTGATCCCTTGATATTCTGACCTCGCAATGAACTTGATGCACACAAAGGAATAAATGAATGTATTGACAATTAGGAAAACTTATACTTGTTTCATACTATTGAGAACGTTCATACTTACCATATTTCGCATTCTGCAACCAACATTATTCGTTGAATTGGACAGTTGTTTCCTATTAATTTAATAAAAGTGCCATTTATTGTATTTCGTTTACCTATTCTGTCAGAGTATACCTGGTTTCCAGACTGCTAGTTCGAGACAAGTGCATCGCCACACCTCAAGGTTTTGATAAGTCCCTTAAGGACCGCCACGTCAGCCCATAAGGCAGGAACACATTTGTGTATCCATTTTACATTTGGCCCTTCAGGCTTTTACTTTTCAGGAATAAATCGCCACGAGACGCTCAAGGTCGCCACGCATTTTCGCCACGCATTTTCGCCACACATTTTTCAACTTATAAAATTCTTCACAGGTAAACACCTTTTGTTATATTTTATCTGTGTTTAGACTTTTTGCCTTGTTTCTTTTCAGCTAAAATTCTCTCTCAAAACAACCCCCAACTCGTGCGATAGCTTGGGCTGTCGAGTTCATTAACCTAGTTGGTGAGCCCGACCACCCAAGCGCCTAGTCCTCTAGGACAAAACAAATATACCTGCGAATTGATAGCAGAGGTGAACCTTTCCCTTCACCGCTGGTACCCAATTTGACAGGTATAACAAACTTACATAAGTAAACATGGTACGTGCTCAAGTACACTAAGTACTCACTTTATTGTGTTACCAATTTCATATTGTGATATTCCATTATAAAATTTTGTGCTGTGTTACTGGGAGAAAGACTGAATGTACCTTTTTAAATAATATTTTCAAATTTCATATTTTCAAATTACCAACGTTTTTATTTATACCCACCTAGTTGAAATTATTTTCAATAAAATGTATTTTTTTACCTAATATTCATGGTTGTGTACCTTATTTGTGTTTCCCTAATGTGAAAGTCGTGATAAATGGTGTACACATGCACTTATTAGCTGAGAAATAAATATTATATTATTATATTAGTTTTTTTAAGACCAAAAATCAATAATTTCCAGTTTCCTGGTTTTAATAGACCAGAAAGCAATCCTTTTCGGTATCCTGGTTTTAATTGACCAGAACGCTAAAATTCCCTTCTGGTAGCCTGGTTTTGAAAGATCAGAACCCCACTTTCCTTTCAAATTCACCTTCTTCAATATTCAATTTCACAAGGAAAGAAAAATAGCTAAATTTAGAGTCAGACAGATTGACTGAGTATTATTCCTAGTATTAAATGTATTCTTATAGTCACGATTTGCAATACTTCAAATCACGACACTTTCTTTATGTTTTTATAAAAGCATAATGGAGGAGTTTAAACTGAGTTTAAGAGTCTCTAAGTCTTAGAGACTTTTCAGGAACGCTTAGAAACTAACATCTACAGTGAGCATCACCTACTTTATATAAAAAGTGGAAAATTAATGAAGTAGAAGAACAAGAAAGCAAAGAAGAAGGATGAGAAAATACTTGGTTGTACAGTGAAGAGGAGGAAGTACATGGAAAATTGGTTGTGAGATCGGACGTTAAGTTTCCAGTCAAGAAGTAGGGCCAACACGAATAGGTGAACCTAGTGATAATGTTACAAGTTATTACACTCCTCACCCATGATTAGAAAAACATTGAACCCAAACCAACCGTTTTATGGAGGAAGTAAACCTTAGAGAATCCGCAGCCGCTGCCTCCACAGACAATTTAACAAGCGTTTAGGCTATGACTTACGTCGCAATCATAACCAATCGGTAAATTGTAAAAGGCCCCACGCCCCTTCGATAGTTCGTAATTTTATCACCACCAATGCTCTTAGCAGTCATGCCTAGTTATTCTACGATTGTAAAATCGATTCCGACGTAATTACTGCCCAGGATCCAATTTCATCCTCGGCTTATACATAAACGGGATGGAACGGAGAATTTACGTCCAAGAATTACCGCATGTCCGTATTACGAGTCCTATTAGGAAGTGCTGGAGGTCGGTAGCGATTTTACTGCCTCTGAGCCTTCTGTTCCACTATCAATCTGTTCGAAGCTTGCTCGAGACCAACTTTGAAATTTCTCGAGATGAAAACGCCCACTGATGGTAATTAAGCGATCTGACGGTCCAAAGTGTGAAGATTAGAGTACAAAAAATAAGATTGACGTTCCAAATTGCGGTGTCCAATTTGACCAGTGAGTTCGTTCAACTTCCAAGTTCCACGACTCAATCTAGATGCTGGGAGATGATACGTTTTTTAACCGTTCAACCTCAAGTGGAAGTGGCCTTCACTATTTTTTCAAGGCTTGCAGATGTTTTGTGGTGATTGCAAATGCGGATTTATGTATGAGGATGATGGGTTTAGGGATTTAAAGTTTGAACTGGTTTCTCTTCAATCGGCTCCATTAAGTTGATAAGAGCTATTTAGCCAAGAAAGCGGTAGCGATGAGCTAACCGGTACTGACTTATACTGTTCAAAGTTGATAATGAAGAATGATGAGGATTTAATTACGGTGGAGTGGCAGGCCAGCCTAACGGAAAAGAGATTTCGCATTGGTGAAAAAAGTAACTCTGGTTGCCTGAGTGGAGTTATTTGGAATTACCGGACCCCAATGAAAAGATGGAGTAATATTAGACTGATTCAGGAAGAAGAGAACTTCAAGGTTTCTCATCAAACGTCTTCGTCATAATACTGATTTGGTCGATTAGTATTCGAGTTCCTTCTTTTAGAAATGTCTGGTAAGTTAGGTGGATAGTACTTTTCTCACATACAACGCCATGTAGAATTGCCCTACTGAAGTTCTCCTTGCTGGTTTTCTTAGTTGTCAATCAGCAACACGACGATGAAGACATTTGCGATTATGTTGATGATTTTGCAGCCACACTACAAGAGATGAAAAGGGTGCTATACAATATAAAAAAAACTTTGTATTGGAGGAGTTTATTATGAGACTCTATGTTATGCCGTTTTAGAATGAAAATCCAATAGAGGAACACAAGAAAGTAATAATAACCTTATATTAGGTGTAGGAGGATGCGGTATAGATCTGGCATATTATATTACGATATATTATAGTATACACGACTACAGATTGTAGTCTCTTTCTTGGAGTGATCAATCAGACACTCCACTTGTTTAGTCCAACTTATTGACTTGGTCTCATCAATCAAATCCTAGACAACTTATGATATTACAATTCAGAAAACTGTCGTATCTTTCGAACTATCTTAGTACCTAGGTACTGACTTTGACAAGCATAGGTGTACATATAGATGTAGGTATTTATTCATAATTTTCTACTGTGGACTAAACATAACTTTTGGCTATATTGTTAAATTTTTAAGTTTTATACAAAATTAACTTTTTATTAACTTATTAACTTATTTCAATAATCAGAATTAAAATTTTTTTATTAAAATTAACTTATTAACTTATTAATTAACTTTTTATTATTTTATTAACTTATTTCAATAATCAGAATTAAAATTTTTTCTGGAATTTTTTCATTTTTCAAATATTTCACTTTTTTATCTATAGATTTTGAAGATAATGGAATAAAAACGCTGCAAATCATTGCTCAAAGGTTTATTATTTTCTGTATAGATCATCCTTCTGTATAGATCACTGGTTCTCCATCAATAGCACCTACCACCATCTGTATTCTCCCTTGACCTTCCCTCTCAAATTTCAGCTCCTGCGTTCAATAGGATTGAAAATGGCTTCGGAGCTCACTCAGCTGATCAGTGATCAGAAGAGTGAAGAAGATCTCCTCGAATGCTGGAGACGCCTGGAAGAGCACTTCCATTCAATAGGATTGAAAATGGCTTTCGAGCTCACTCAGCTGATCAGTGATGTGAGGAGTGAAGAAGATCTCCTCGAATGCTGGAGACGCCTGGAAGAGCACCTCCATTCAATAGGATTGAAAATGGCTTTGGAGCTCACTCAGCTGATCAGTGATGTGAGGAGTGAAGAATATCTCCTCGAATGCTGGAGACGCCTGGAAGAGCACTTCCATTCAATAGCATTGAAAATGGCTTCGGAGCTCACTCAGCTGATCAGTGAGCAATGATTTGCAGTGTTTTTTACCTACAAACATTGTTTTACCTACCAATTTTTTTTACCTACCACACCTACCTATTGGTAGGTACTACCTACCACACTATAATGGCTTCACACCTTCACAATCAAGTTTATTAGAAAGAACTAAACGCTTCACACTCGATTCGAAAAATAGAAAGCTTGATATGGAAATTTGATTACTGGTTACGCAGAAGGCAAAACTGTATACAAATCGAAGAAATGTACAGCGATCGCATTTTAGTCAGATAAAATTTGAACGGCGATTAGACCTCTTTTGCGATTCACACTCATGATTCTGTTTTATCGAAGGAAAACCTTCAAATACTCGTAGGGACCGAACGGTTTGTCCTACAGAGCTCCGGGTGGTCTCAAAAATTTTTAAAAATTCTGTACTATTTAAAATTGGTGAAAAAACGATACCTTTATTTCGAGAGTTTTCGAGCTAGGGCACTCTTGAAAATTTCCACCCTTAATTTTCACCCCTTAGAAGTGACCTACATCAACCAAAAGCTTCGCGGCACAACTAGACCCCAAATGGAGCCCATATACCAAATTTGAACCAAATCGGTCCAGTGTTGCTAAGAAAAGTGCCGCGTACGGCGGACGGCGGACGGCGTACGGCGGACGGCGTACGGCGGACGGCGTACGGCGGACGGACGGAAATTTTTTTATTCGATTTTCGGATTCTACGTACCTTGAAACGTAAAACATCAAATTTTGAGGGGGGGTTAAAATTTTTTTTTTCTTGCTCGATTCCAAAGGCTTATTATTGAAAATAATAAACCAAAAAACACATAGGTACCTATTCTTTTATAGTAGGTATATGTATTTAGTATTAAACATTCATAAAGTAATCCTTGGAAGTTTTTATTTAATTTTGGTTTATTATTTTCAATAATAAGCCTTTGGAATCGAGCAAGAAAAAAAAAATTTTAACCCCCCCTCAAAATTTGATGTTTTACGTTTCAAGGTACGTAGAATACGAAAATCGAATAAAAAAAATTCCGTCCGTCCGCCGTACGCCGTACGCGGCACTTTTCTTAGCAACACTGGACCGATTTGGTTCAAATTTGGTATATGGGCTCCATTTGGGGTCTAGTTGTGCCGCGAAGCTTTTGGTTGATGTAGGTCACTTCTAAGGGGTGAAAATTAAGGGTTGAAATTTTCAAGAGTGCCCTAGCTCGAAAACTTTCGAAATAAAGGTATCGTTTTTTCACCAATTTTAAATAGTATCGAATTTTTAAAAATTTTTGAGACCACCCGGAGTTCTGTAGGACAAACCGTTCGGTCCCTACGAGTACTTGAAGGTTTTCCTTCGATAAAATAGAATCATGAGTGTGAATCGCAAAAGAGGTCTAATCTCCTTTCAAATTTTATCGGACTAAAATGCGATCGCTGTTCATTTCTTCGATTTGTATACAGTTTTGCCTTCTGCGTAACCAGTAATCAAATTTCCATGTGAAGCTTTCTATTTTTCCAATCGAGTGTGAAGCGTTTAGTTCTCTCTAATAAACTTGATTGTGAAGGTGTGAAGCCAGTATGGTGTGGTAGGTAGTACCTAGCTGGTAGGTAAAAAACGCTGCAAATCATTGCTCAAAGGTTTATTATTTTCTGTATAGATCATCCTTCTGTATAGATCACTGGTTCTCCATCAATAGCACCTACCACCATCTGTATTCTCCCTTGACCTTCCCTCTCAAATTTCAGCTCCTGCGTTCAATAGGATTGAAAATGGCTTCGGAGCTCACTCAGCTGATCAGTGATCAGAAGAGTGAAGAAGATCTCCTCGAATGCTGGAGACGCCTGGAAGAGCACTTCCATTCAATGGGATTGAAAATGGCTTTCGAGCTCACTCAGCTGATCAGTGATGTGAGGAGTGAAGAAGATCTCCTCGAATGCTGGAGACGCCTGGAAGAGCACCTCCATTCAATAGGATTGAAAATGGCTTTGGAGCTCACTCAGCTGATCAGTGATGTGAGGAGTGAAGAAGATATCCTCGAATGCTGGAGACGCCTGGAAGAGCACTTCCATTCAATAGCATTGAAAATGGCTTCGCAGCTCACTCAGCTGACTCAGTGATTGTTTTTACCTACCAATTTTTTTTTACCTACCAACTATTGGTAGGTACTACCTACCACACTATGAAGATGCCTATATATTTTTTGATATGAGAGCCTATCAATATCATATCACTTATAAAATTGAATCAATAACGCCAGTCAAAAAAAATACTTTGCAGCGGCAAATTAACCAGAAGGTATTTTCCCCCTTTTACCATTACCTTCTAACTTATGCTAAGCTATGTTTTCCACTTTGTCCTTCTTACTCTTATAAGCATTATATACCATGTTATTAGTACATATACAAAATGAAAAATACCCACAACCCTGACATCTAAAAACCTATCTGTATCTTTCACAGTTTCTCCAAGGGTAATCCCTTCTGTCCGAATTTTTTGGTATGCTGCCTGCACTTACCCACCATTGTACCTACAATTTGTTTCACTACCTGCGATCAGCACTTGTATATGCAAAATTGATTTGCAACTTAAGGTATGTTCCCACCATAATAAGCCATTTACCATATAAGAATGATCTGGTTTCCTACTAAGTCCCCTACGACTATACTCGTAATATTACCTATCCTTGACCCCAGAAAACTATTTGTTTTTTGCAGTACCCACTATTCTTAAGAACGAACCACCCCGCCTTGTATCTCTTTCTAATACACATCCTGATGAAGAGTGGAGACCACCGCTCGAAATGCATCGATTTGGAAAGAAGAAGAGTATTTGATTATACCCTTATACTTTTCACCATATAATAGGATTTTAGCACCTAAGACCTCCCAGGCTTAGGGACCTCTTATAGCTGGTACCTACTTACAAATACTAATATTATAGCTACCCAGCTTTTAAAAATATCATTTTGAACTATAATGGCTTCACACCTTCACAATCAAGTTTATTAGAAAGAACTAAACGCTTCACACTCGATTCGAAAAATAGAAAGCTTGATATGGAAATTTGATTACTGGTTACGCAGAAGGCAAAACTGTATACAAATCGAAGAAATGAACAGCGATCGCATTTTAGTCAGATAAAATTTGAACGGCGATTAGACCTCTTTTGCGATTCACACTCATGATTCTTTTTTATCGAAGGAAAACCTTCAAATACTCGTAGGGACCGAACGGTTTGTCCTACAGAGCTCCGGGTGGTCTCAAAAATTTTTAAAAATTCGATACTATTTAAAATTGGTGAAAAAACGATACCTTTATTTCGAGATTTTTCGAGCTAGGGCACTCTTGAAAATTTCAACCCTTAATTTTCACCCCTTAGAAGTGACCTACATCAACCAAAAGCTTCGCGGCACAACTAGACCCCAAATGGAGCCCATATACCAAATTTGAACCAAATCGGTCCAGTGTTGCTAAGAAAAGTGCCGCGTACGGCGTACGGCGGACGGCGTACGGCGGACGGCGTACAGCGTACGGCGTACGGCGGACGGACGGAAATTTTTTATTCGATTTTCGGATTCTACGTACCTTGAAACGTAAAACATCAAATTTTGAGGGGGGGTTAAAAATTTTTTTTTCTTGCTATTGAAAATAATAAACCAAAAAAGTTGGTAGGTAAAAAAAATGTTGGTGGGTAAAAAACGCTGCAAATCATTGCTGAAAGGCTTCTTCACTCTTCAGATCACTGATCAGCTGAGTGAGCTCCGAAGCCATTTTCAATCCTATTGAATGGAAGTGCTCTTCCAGGCGTCTCCAGCATTCGAGGAGATCTTCTTCACACCTCAGATCACTGTTCAGCTGAGTGAGCTCCAAAGCCATTTTCAATCCTATTGAATGGAAGTGCTCTTCCAGGCGTCTCCAGCATTCGAGGAGATCTTCTTCACTCTTCTGATCACTGATCAGCTGAGTGAGCTCCGAAGCCATTTTCAATCCTATTGAACGCAGGAGCTGAAATTTGAGAGGGAAGGTCAAGGGAGAATACAGATGGTGGTAGGTGCTATTGATGGAGAACCAGTGATCTATACAGAAGGGTGATCTATACAGAAAATAATAAACCTTTGAGCAATGATTTGCAGCGTTTTAAAAATTTTTTCCTTAAATTTTTCAAACTTTTCACTCAAGAAAATTAATTTTTAAAAATTGTTTAATCAAGTATTTACATTTTTTGTTTTGTTTTATTTAATTTTACTCTTTTTAAAATTTAAACTAGAATACCATGGGTGTCAACATCACAAAACGCACAAATAAAACACACACAAAAGATACCGTATGATTCATGAAATTTAGAGACCTCTTCCCTTGTTTTTGGGGTTTCAAAGTTGATTTTAAAAAAGACAGTGACAGCTGGTTGTACATAGTGTTGTAGCTGTATACTCTTCATCTCTCTTCCAGTCATCGATTATGTTTTTGTTGTAGAAATAACTTACTTCGAGCATCTTCCAATAACGCGAGGCAATGCATCTGATTAGAATACGCGGATTTTGTTCGTGTTGCACGTCAGTAAAAAATCTAATCCGATCAATGCGTGTTCTAATTAAAATACCCACCTTAGAACCTGATCGTGAGGCGCAGCCTTGGAAAGCGAGAGTCTCCTGGAACAGCCTTGAACCTTAAACAAGAACACAAATGAAAGTGCTCTGTAAAAAACGTTTGGAAAAAAACTACGTTTTGAGAGCACGGCCAGACATCCGGCTCCTTGAAAACTACATTGGCCAAACGTTAGGATATACGTATGTTCTCTTTTATAGAGATATGGAACGATTCCTTTTCCACCAAACGTACTTTCGCTTCATTAAATTCAGTAGTTACATGGATAATATGATTCATGAGTCGTTTAAAATCCTTTTCTATATTTCTAGTAGTAGGTACCTACATCATCATCGTAGTAAGACTCATAAAGAGGAGAAATTTAGCTGTTATACAGAAGTTAGGGGTTTAACCTATCAAAAATACCATCACCCTCTTAGTAAAATACTCAAGCTGTTTGATTAAATTTATCCATTTTATTTTCCGTCTAAATACATGAAACATTTAAAACTTTAGCTGAGTTGGTGTCGCACATATTTTCCTCGTGTCCTCAAGATATTTGAGTGAATAGTCTGGGAGAAAATAATCATAGCTACCAATAACTTTGCAGCTTTTTCAGGGTCTCGGCTGTGTTAAACGTCAATCTACGAAAGGGGATTCAAACAAAAGACGAGGAAAATTGACATCCGACATTTTGCCTCCTTCATGACCTCCTCATGTCGCTCAGTCCACCATTGTCCGCGTTTAGATAAGGATCTTCGAAGTCCGCCCTCGTGGCTCCTTCCGACTTCCTCTTTTTCACTAAAATAAAGAAACAGTCAGCAAAACGCTTTGGGAGCGACAAGGATGTTAAGGAAGCTGCTACCAAATGGACCAATGGGGTGGCCGCAGATTTCCATGCAAAGAGCATTTCAAAACTGTTAGAAGGTATTGGAAGTGTATTGAGGTGTGTGGCGATTTTATAGAGCAACATTAGGCATTCTGCCGACTCATTCCTGCCAATTTCATAATTTTTGGATAAAGATATGATTAAAAAACGAAACTTATGTTGTAGATACCCCTCGTATCAATTGACTATTGAAATCTAAGGTGAGTTTTTAGATCAGTCTTTTGGAAATTCAGTCCATTGAGCGAGACATTAAAATTTCAGGTTATTATTCTATTCGTTTTTGCTTTGTTTTATTTTTCATCAAGATTTTGAGTTTTTCTCTCTTCTGGAACCTATCTTACAGCATCGGGCTCTGTCAAGTAAGGAACTCGCGTTTTTCAATAACAAGACGAAACATTATCATACAAACCCATGCTTAAATCTTCAGCAAAAGACGTTGGTAGTTGGACTCATATGTAATAACTTTCCTACGCTTGTGATCACGTGTAATAACCAACATTTCATCCTTTCACATCGTGAACAAACTTGGATGCAGTAGACCATCTAGCGCGGAACCTCCGCATTGGATGGGCGTATCTTGGGAGTTCTTGTGGAATAAAAGGGACAGACCGCATTAGAATTCAAAGCACGGGGAGATCCCGCGGCTAAGCGATAGGGGAAACACGGTGTGGCGAACCGAGTTTTTCAGTTTGTTTCTCGTAGGAAACGCTCGCAAGTGACTTTGAACATCCGACTCAGGATTGCGTAATTGAATAGTTCCCTGTTTCCAACTTGGTATATTTTTAGCCTAATGCACTCTCAGCACGAAAACACATTCTTATCTGAAAGGAGCCTCTATGTCCTGCGTTTGGCTGATCGGTGAAAACACACCGCGATTGGAGACAGTATTTTCTCCAAGAAGTGTAGTACTGTTGACTGGTTACATTCATACAAACATATTCTGTTTTCCCTTTTGGATATACTCATACGAACGTAGGTATTATAACGATTCCAAAGTCATCGTTCTCGTAAAATAAAATACAAACCTGTATTAAATGAAAAACAGTTGTTTTGTACAAGGGCAGCTGACGACGGAGCTCGTAATTCGAAAATTTAATTGCGAAAGGGTTTGAGCCTTCTTGAACAAGGGCTCAAGTTGATAGTCTGCCAAGTACATTATTAACTACATTATTTTAGTACAATAAACGGTTAGTATCATGGAACAAAACTGCTTCATAGAAAATATTTATGATAAAGTGGTTCACAACTACTCAGTCGTGACGGCTAAACGTTCCAAACATTTGCCACCAGATTGAACGAGCGCATTTCACTCTCTCCCTCTCTACGTGATACATTATATTACTAGAAAAACTTGTTACTCCACACCTTATGAATGACCGGGGTAATGGACCCTTTGAGACTAGCTACAGTTGTAAGGGAGTAAATTGCTTTCTCGTCTCCCCCAATTCGCTCCTTTACAGAAAAAAAATCATCCATTAAGACTCCATTTCCTACGATAACACTCACCCCCAGCAGATATTCCCTTTGTGACGCCTCTCCAATTTTTGTAGCTTTTAGGAGGGTGTGACGGTACATTGATTCCCCTTATATGCTGTTCTCATCACTCAAGTTCTCTCATCTTGTATCCACTCTTCGTGCAACACAGGATATTTTTTGTTTTGTCATTTGGAAAATTCCATCAATGTGAGCTTTCCTAGAAGGTGCTAACGGAGCACCAAAATCAACGATTTCTCTTGGTTTATTATTTTCAATATTGAATATTTGGAACATGAATCCGAAAATCAAAAACAAATGTTACCGTCCATCTACGGTACGTGAAATTTTACTTAGTTGCCCTGGGCCCATTTAGATGAAATCTAAATGGGTCTAGTCGTGCCCCGAAGTTTTTGGTTGATGCCAATCATTTCAATGGGTGAATAATAATGGCTAAAATTTTCAAAATGCGGGTGTAGTTCGTTATCCGCCCCCATTTTGTTCTCTCTTTTGCAAGCACACCCGACCTCCTTTTTCAATTTTTGAGGAGTGTTCCGTAAACTAGATTTCATGTACTGTATGAATAATATACCGCAATTATGTTTTCAAATACTCCAAGCAATGAAACTAGACATTGAAAAAAGTGGGGGCGTATACCGAACTATTTCCCTAGAGAAAAAGTTCGATAACCGCCCCCACGACCGAATTGCATTGATTCGGCCTGGGACGTTTTCTTGGGAGAGATAACTGGTGAGGCAGAGAATAACTTTGATCGAAAGTTAAGAGGTTGAGATGCGATGCTCAATATAAAATAAAAACGATGTTGACTGTAGCGGTGAAATCACTTCCGACCGTAGGTCAACGTTCGAGAAGCGATAGGGTGAGCGAATTTTTGTGGAGGAGATGTGTGAAGTCAATGGGCATAGATCCATTTGATCATTTTTTGGACTACATCAAGAATTTGTATGACCCAACCATAGAATAATACAACACCACAATATGTGTCAGAAGTAATAATCATATTAATAAATGAATTATTTAAACCAAAATTGTTATGTTTTCCATTATTAACTATGTGGGGGCGCATACCGAACTTTTTCACTAGAGAAATAGTTCGGTATTCGCCCCCACTTTTTTCAACACCTAATTTCCCAATCTTAACCAATCAAAAATTATAATTCGTCACGATTGTGCTCAAGAAGATGAAATGTAGTTTACGGAACACTCCTCAAAAAATGAAAAAGGTGCTGAAAGGGTGTGCTTGCAAAAGAGAGAACAAAATGGGGGCGGATAACGAACTACACCCCAAAATGCCATAGTTCAGAAACTATCGACATAAAGGTATTGCTTTTTCATCGATTTAAAATAGTACTGAATTTTTAGAATCGAATGAGACCACCCAGATCTCTGTAGAACCAACTGATCGCTTCGTTTGAGAACGTAAGGGTTAGACTTACGATAAATCAGATACACGAGTGTGAATCTTCAAAGAGGCTTAATTTATGTTCAAATTTTAGCTGGCCCAAATGCGATTGTTGTTCGTTTCTTCAAGTTGTACTCAGTTTTGCTTCCTTAGCAACCAGCAATCGAATTTCCATATGAAGGCTACCAAAACTCTTTATTTCTTCGAATTGAGTGTGAATAGTTTATTTCTTCGAAATATCATATGATTGTGAAGCGAAAATATGGTTAGCAGGTAGTGGGAATGTTTTCAATAACTTGAGAAGTGAAAATTCGGTAGGTAGCGGAACCTTGCAACATGTGCAAATAAGGAAGCTGAATGAGGTAGAAATAATAGGGTATTATTTTCTATTTATGAATCGATTGAAATATTCAATTGGTCAAAAAAATGAAAACGGAGTTGAGCAGAACGTTGTCTATTTCCACGAAAATAATGAGTTACAAGTTAAATCGATTTCGACGGTTAGGTCATCATCAGTAACAAACAATAACTACAGTACTAACAGTTATTGTTTGTTACTGATGAAGACCTAACCGTCGAAATCGATTTAACTTGTAACTCATTATTTTCGTGAAAATAGACAACGTTCTACTCAACTCCGTTTTTATTAAAATGGTTTTCCACAATCTCATCGCGAGTGATTTTATTCGATTCAATTGGTCCATAGGACCTTGATTTTCAGATTTATGACAAACCGAAATACGTACCTTTGGTAAATTCCAGTGAGAAAAGAGTCGGTAACTCTACTCAAGATATTCGAAAAAATATTACATTGAAACATTAATAAAACCCACAAAGATCTCGTATGATCTATATGACAATATATCATAGAGAAACGCGACGAGAAGCGAATAGCTTATTAAACTTCAAGAACGAATCAAAGTAACTCGAACAGCTGTTCCATTGAGTAGTAATACGTGAGGTGTTGAAACCGCCAGCGTAGCGTGTCGCAGTGATGAATTCTTCTCTTGTCAACCGATTAGGTACTTAAACCTACTAATGTAATTATAATGCAATAATAAAAAATAAAAAATTTCATTAATTCAAATAACGAATTCAAAATTGAATACTGTTACTGAATCACAATCGATACTGCAGGGAGTGGCTGATCGTCTGGACGCCATCTTTCAAACAGTCGCGAGCGTTCGTCTAATCACTTAGGTATGTAAACTGTGCAGTGCTTCCCAAAGTAATAATCTTCAGCTTCTTCCTTGTTCCCCCAGTTGTGATTTCTGTGATTCGCGATCGGTTTCCGAGGTCAGGAGTGAAATATGATCATTATCCGATTCGTTCAAATGAAAGTGAGTGATTTGTGACAAGATGACGTCGATTCAACAACACCAATTCTCTCTCAGGTAAGAGACTGTAACCTTTGATATGATACTTCATTATTAGGTGTCTACATGCACAATAAGTTACGCTGATTTCGTTTGGAAACAAAACTGGTTGGTTGTGCCAAAGAACTGACTGATTCTGACGCACCTCACCTGTCGTAATCGCCTTCCATCCTGATTTTTCCGGTAGGTAGTAGTTTTTTGTTGCGATTTTCGGATGAAAGGGTTGAAATTTTGACAGATTATTCGTCTTCTCCAGAAACAAATCAGGTATGAACATCAAGAACTTTAGATCACTGTAGGCACTCAGTCCAAGTAGTTGATTGCGATTTTTGGATGAAAGGCTGGTTAGTCAGGTCAGGGGTTGAAATTTTGACGGATGATGTGTTTTCTTTGCAATTTCGTGTAATTGTGAGCCATTTTCTTCCGCCGACAAACTTGTTCGTTCTTGGACCTATTGCTACGAAATTCTTCTAATATGGAGGGTGTAACCGTGTGTTCCTGTATCGAATTAAGTACTCTTAAGCAGAGCCAAAAAACAATTGCGTTTTCCCGAATATTAGGTACTCTTTTCAGTGAATCTAAGGACGACAATTTTTTGTTGTTGTATGTTTGTACAACTTTACACTTTTTTGAATTTTGTTGTCAATCTTCCTGAATAATTTTGACCGATTGGGTTCTACCAGTATCCTTGGTGGTCCCGTTTCAATCGGATTCCATTTGACGAAAATTTGTGAAAATAGTTTAAAAACGTGGTTTCTGATGTTGGGAAGATTGTTCCATATTCATGCAACTTCCCCTGTTACCTCCAACTGAGTGATTTACAGATCATTTGAGTATTTTCATATTAGGGTCAGATTCCAAGCTTCAAAATGAGATGCTACATGAGGAAGGTTCCGATAACCAAAAAATGCCGGTAGTCTACCAAGTGGGTGTAGCACATAGCCTCCTCGTCTTCCAAAACATGTTGCAGCGGTCAAAATGTAAGAAGTTACTGTCCGATTTCGGAGAAATGTTCAGGGATTGTGCGGGTTGGCATGTAGTTGGTCCCCTATGAAAATAATTGCCCCTAGACTGATGGTATTCACTGCGCATGTGCAAACGTTCATTGCTTTATAGTTTATAGCGTTATATTACTTCTACATTTTCCATCCAATTTTATGAAATTTTCAGGAATCATGCGGATTGGTGTGTAGATAGTCCCGTATGAAAATAATCGCCCCTGAATTCTCATTACAGAGAAATAATAAAACGTTGTGTAATAATTTTCAGCATTTTTTGTATTTTATTCCATAAATTTTTGGCCGATTTTGTCCGGATTGCGGTATTTATCGTGTTTCCATGAAATCAATCGAAAATAGACTGACTAAAACTCTTAAAATTCTATTCGAAGAAACAAAACGATCACATTTTTGGCCCAGTAATCTTTGCTTCTAGGTCCTTAGCTGGACCTGCCCTCTCTCATAGGAGAGATCCTCAGGAGTATAATTGGCATGTCAAACGTGTAACAATAACTAATTTCACAATCAAGTCTCATTTAACAATGATTGAAAGTGACTGAAAATAATTAAAACCTTCGGGGCACAACTAGACCCCAAATGAAGTCCATATAACAAATTTCATCAAAATCGGTCCATGGTACTAAGAAAACTGCCACGGACGGCAGGCAAAATTTTTATTCGATTTTCGGATTCTTCATACATTTGAACGTTAACCAACAAATTTTGAGGGGGGGTTACATCCTTTTCTTGGTCGATTCCTAAGGTTCATTATAGAAAATAATACCGGACATATACATACATATATAATTATATGGGACATCAACTAAGTAACTTTAAAAACGTCTGCCAAGTGGGTGCTTCGTCGTATTCATAACCCGATTGTATAGATAATCCGATGCAGTGTAGCTAATCAAATCATCAATCTGCAAGTTAGTACTTTGCAGCATCCTCAAAGGGAACCATCTACACGCCAACCCTCACAATTCTTGAAAATTTCATCGAAACCGTACCATAACTTCATATAGTTTTGCTCAAAAACATGGATTTAATGACAGATACGGAACCAAAATTGTTTAGGAAGACCTAAAACGTAAAACGCCAATGGAAATTTCGATTTTTGAGGTAATTTTTCTCAACCTTGAACAGTTAAAACAATGCTCTCGCTACAATGGTAGACTTGGAAGCAAAATAATAAATAGGTAACCATAATATTTGGTGGGGTGAAACTTCATGGTAAGATTTTATGGTGCGACTAAATTTATCATCCTTTCATCACAATATGAAACTAATTCGGGGCTACTCATCCTAGAAACCTAATGAGTGTGGGGAATAATTTATTGTATGAACCAGATTGCTACTCCAATCTGTTGGCGATAACCTCATCCTGGCAAGAATTCAACAATCGCTGTGTTCGTTCCTTTCCGGACGTCTCGATTGGCACGTTGTTTGATAACAAGAGAAATCTGCCCTGAACGCATTTCCTGTTGTTGTTCAGCGACGTATTTAATTTTACTATGCATTCGTAGTAAACCCATATTATCGAAGATTTGCGATTGCAAACAAATCTTCGTTCAAATGTTAGCTGACCAAAATGCGATCGTTGTGCATATCTTTGAGTTGTACTCAGTTTTGTGCTTTGTTTTGATAAGAAAGCAAAACAGAGTACAACTCGAAAACGCTGCAAATTGTTACATAATGGTTTATTATTTTTCTATATAGATCGCTCGTCTGCAAAGCCACCAACCAACCAACATGAAGAAAACCATCGATCGCATTTCGGTCAGCTAAAATTTGAACGGAGATTAGGCCTCTTTTGCGATTCACACTCGTGTTTCTGATTTATCGTATGTCCAACCCTTAAATTCTCGTAATGAGCGAACGGTTTGTCCTACAGAGCTCCGCGTGGTCTGAAAAGATTCTATACTATCTTAAATTGATGGAAAAACCATACATTATATCAAAAGTTTTTGAGTTAGGGCTTTTTCAAAATTTCAAAATTAATTTTTCGACCCTTAAAAGTGACCTACATCAACCAAAATCTTCGGGGCACATCTAGACCCCAAATGAAGCCTACATACGAAGTTTCATCAAAATCGGTCAATGCTAAGTGGGGAAAGTGCCGCGTACGGCGGACGGCGGACGGACGGCCAAATTTTTATTAGATTTTGACATTTTCATGTCTTTGCATTGGCACATGAACTGAAAAATCGTCACGAAAACTAAGCAAATCTTGCTCACGCGACCAATAAATAAAATAGACTCGCTGTGTTGCGTAGAGAACAATCAACAACCTTACATTTTGCTTTGGCACATGAACTGAAAAATCGTCACGAAAACTTTGATGCTTGGGTACATGAACCTTACTTCACTACCTTGTTGTTTAGTGTTTGACATGAAAATGTCCCAATGTGTTGCAGACTCGTATGCAAGCATTTAAAATTGAGTTTATGATTTCGAATCGGGTGTGAAGCGTTTTGGATTCTACTTTCCTTGAAACGTAAACCAACAAATTTTGAGGGGGTGTTAAAAATTGTTTTTTCTTGGTCGATTCCAAAGGTTCATTTTTGAAAATAATAAACCAAAAACAAACAGCCTCTTTGGCGATTCACACTCGTGTTTCTAATTTATCCTGAGACCAACCCTAAGTTCTCATAGGGAGCAAACGGTTGGTCTACAGAGCTCTGGTTGGTCTACAGAGCTCTGGTTGGTCCTATTCGATTCGAAAAAAAACAACACTTTAATTCCAAAAAAATTTCAGTTCGAGCGTATTGAAAATTTCAGCCCTTATTCTTCGACACTTAGAAGTGACCTACATCAACCAAAAGCTTCGAGCACAAGTAGACCCCAAATGGAGCCCATATGCCAATTTCAATAAAAATCGGTCCATGGGAACTAAGGAAAGTGCCGCTTACGGCGGACGGCGTACCCTGAAACGTAAACCAACAAATTTCGAGGGGGGTTGAACAGTTTTTTTCTTGGTCGATTCCAAAGGTTCTAAAAATTAATCTTGATTGTGAAGCGTAAATATGGAAGAAAAATAATACATTTTTGTGAAATCATTTGCAGCGTTTTTTCTCTTGTTTCCAAGTTCAAATTCTCCAACTGCCAGCTCACCGCTGTGGCAGCTGGGGTAGGTAGGAACGTGCCTCTTTTATTCTTCGAGGTCAATACCTTGTTTCAAGTGCAGAGAAAAGAAGAAGAGTTCTCGACCGGAGTGAGTCATTCGTGAAATGCTCTTACATTCCAATGAGTTCGTCAAAATACTTAG
This sequence comes from Apolygus lucorum, assembly GCA_009739505.2. Taxonomy (NCBI): domain Eukaryota; kingdom Metazoa; phylum Arthropoda; class Insecta; order Hemiptera; family Miridae; genus Apolygus; species Apolygus lucorum. Next base: position 15,175,249 of record CM019180.2, read on the forward strand.
GTACCTATAATTCTCGTTTTGTAAGACATTATGGTTTGAATTTGTCGACAATGCTACATGAATAGGGCACAAAGGCTCCATGTGGCTTTGAACAATAGGCGTTTTATTAGTATAAAATAATCGTCGAACATTCTTCATAACTCATTGTTCTGAAGATTGAACCACTGGATTTACTTTATTCGTTTAATTTTTTTCTCGGCGAAAACAATGGACTCGAAATTACACAGATTTGGGTTGACCAGCGTTGCACTACTTGGTTAGCAAAACGAGCCTGACCTTTCAAGGAGCCATCGTAGGCCTGAGGAACGCTGAAAGACCTTGCTACCTCAGCTACGTGGGTAGGCTTGCAAAGTAGGCAGAGTTCATGGGAACTGGCACGATAATACCTGAGCAAAGCGTGCAAGGTAGCCTCCCCGGCGTGTTCGCACGTACCCTCGGAAAACAACGGTCTCCGCCAGGCCCGTTTTCGGCAGTCCGGGATGCATTTTGATGTCAACTCTACCCCGTGATAACGTCAAAGTACGGGTATCGAGAAAGAAAACCCTGGAGGTGCTCTTTGTAACTGGAATCCAAAATATTTCGGCCTCCTAGCGGGTAAGGTACTTTGCGTTTTAAGGTCTGCCGTTATAAATCAGCCGGGAGAAAGAGGTTTACGCCCGCAATCTCAAATTTCAAGATGGTCAGCTCTCTTTGAACGACCATTATTGAATTTTTATTCGACAATAAATGTACCACAATATTCCCAATTGTATACCTACAGGACTAAGTACCTAGAAGTCTTTAGAAGAACGTTGACACTATTACAGAGTGGCTCACGAGTTGTCCCTCCCCCTGCTAAAATCGTCCAGATACTGGTAATTTTTTTCTTTAAATCTTCATAATTTTTCCTAAGGATCTCAAATATGACCACGGTTCGCATTGCGCAACGCACGCCAACTTTGTTATCAAAATAGGAACCCCTATTTTTATTGCAGATTTGGATTCTACAAGAAATTTCATGAAGTTTAGACCCCTAAACCGATTTTTTTGGTTGAGCACAACCCGTCCAGTGAGCGCGCAAACATGCGCAACTCCTGGATTGTGCCAAAATTGAGATAAAAGTAGACCCCGCGTGGGATACATGATTTTTCCTTCATTTTCGACGCTGAATCACATGGTGGTATCCATTTTGGATTTTACTGATTTTTTTTCAAAACGGCTGCCTTTAAATTAGGTTTTTTTTTGAAAAGGAGAATCGCTCTTTTGGTTTATTATTTTCAATAATGAACCTTTGGAATCGACCAAGAATTTTTTTTAACACCCCCTCAAAATTGGATGGTTTACGCTTCAAGGTACGTAGAATCCAAAAATCGAATAAAAATTTGGCCGTCCGTCTGCCGTCCGCCGTACGCGGCACTTTTGCCACTTAGCATTGACCGATTTTGATGAAATTAGGTATGTAGGCTCCATTTGGGGTCTAGTTGTGCCCCGAAGATTTTGGTTGATGTAGGTCACTTCTAAGGGTTCCAAAATCAATTTTGAAACTTTGAAAACGCCCTAACTCAAAACATTTTGATATAAAGGTATTATTTTTCCTTCAATTTAAGATTCTATGGAATTTTTAGAATTTATTGAGACCATCCGGAGCTCTGTAGGACAAACCGTTCGCTCAGTACGAGAATTTAAAGTTTGGACGTTCGATAAATCAGAAACACGAATGTGAATCGCAAAAGAGGCCTAATCTCCGTTCAAATTAAAGCTGACCGAAAAGCGATCGATGTTTTTCTTCATGTTGGGTGGTTGGTGGCTTTGCAGACGAGTGATCTATATAGAAAAATAAAGAATAATAAACCATTGTGTAATAATTCGCAGCGTTTTTCCATCCTTATTAGTTACGACGCAATTTTCATTAGTTCGAGTGACTTACTCTACCCCTAAATTTTATAGTCTATCCCTCCTCGTTTCTCAAAATTGCGTGATTTAGCGTCAAAAATTGATGAAAAAAACATGTATCACACTTGGGGTCTACGTTTATCTCAAGTTTGGCACAATCCAGGGGTTCTCCCCATTTGAGATCCCCTATGAACTGGAAGGAGTCACATTAACCGAACTGCTGGGAATATCATCCTCATCAATATTGTCGTTCGACTTACTCGCCTACTAGGAGGCGTACGCTTTTTGAATACACCCTTGGGACGAGTCATAGTAGGAGAAAAAGTGAATAAAATTTGCTGAAACGACGAAGAATTGAGCAGTTAGAAAATGGAAAAACGTCTGCAAAGTGGGTGTGGCACTCAACCTCCTCGTATCCACAGCCAAATCAAATTCGGATGAAAAATATAGGAGTTATGGCTGTTACAAGGATTTTATGTTTGCGCATGCACAGAGGCTACCGTCATATTGGGGAACCATGATTTTCATAGGAGACTATCTAAACCCCAATCCGCATAATCAGTTGCTCTGAATATACTTGTGAATCGTTAGAACAAACTAGGAAGACGTCAGATAGTTTTGATTTGTTCCCAATTAAGTTAGGTATTTACAAGTGACTATTGGTAACACACTTTGTGTGAAATGGCGAATGAAAAACACGCATTGTTTGCAATCACAGAAGGAAAGTAAACAATTACATCACTATGTAACTAAACTAAAACAAACGGTGGATACAGCTTTCGTACAAGTACGCAACCACGAGAGACATTTTATGTCTTATGTTTAATAAATTGAGAGCTTTCTAATGAGTGGTGAACGATTTTTGTGGGGTGGAAAATGAGGAAGTTAGTTTTCCCTAGGAACGATTGGTTGTACGTGAAAATCATCAGAAATATTCGCGTAACGCTCCCCGCGTGACGATCCCCGCGTGACGATTTTTCATTTATGTGCCATAGTAAAGACATAAAATGTCAAAAAAATTTATTCATTCATTCATTACGAGGAAATTCACGTTCCCTCATGCGCACTGGCTACTGTCAATCGCGAGGCGATGATTTTCATTGAGGGCTATCTAAATGCCAATCTGAACAATCATGGATAATTTCATCAAATTCAGATGAAAACTGTAGAAGTTATGACTGTTACAAGGAATTCACGTTTGCGCGTACGCAGTGATTTTCATAGGGGACCATCAACACGCCAACTCGCACTATCCCTATAAATTTCATTGAAATCGGTCTATAACGCATTGTATTGTTCTTGTTCGTGTAGTTTTGACCGTTACATATATTTCATGACAGTCACACAAACACACGGACAAACATGAAACCAAAATTGTTGTTGTAAAAGATGAAACGCGAGTGGAAATTTTTACTACGAAGGAGATTTTGGTTTACTATTTTAAATAATGAACCAGTGGAATCGAGCAAGGAAAAAAATTAACCCCCCCCCCCCCTCAAAATTTGATGTTTTACGTTTCAAGGTACATAGAATTCGAAAATCGAATAAAATCGTCGGTCCACCTGACGCACCACTTTTCTCAGCAACCATGGACTGATTTGGTTGAAATTTGGTATATGGGCTCCATTTGGGGTCTAGTTGTACCGCGAAGCTTTTGTTTGAAGTCAATCACTTCTAAAGAGTGAAAATTAAGAGTTAAAATGTTCAAGACTGCGGTACCTATTATTTTTTCACCAATTTAAAATAGTATTGCATTTTTAAAAAAATTTCGAGACCACCCGGAGTTTTGTAGGACAAACCGTTCGCTCCCTACGAGTGCTTAAGGAGTTTCCTTCGGTAAAACAGAATCACGAGTGTGAATCACAAAAGAGGTTTAATCTCCGTTGAAATTTTAACCAAAATGCGATTGCTGTTCGTATTTTCGAGTTGAATACTGTAGAGTTATGCTTCCTTTGCAACCAGTAATGAAATATCCCTATGAAGATCCCTATTTCTTCGAATCGTGTGATAAGCGTTTATTTTTCCCATATAAACTTGATTGTGAAGGTATGTAGTTGGTAGGTAGTAGGACCTACTACTACTAGTAGGACCTACTACTACTAGTAGGACCTACTACTACTAGTAGTACTACTCGTTCGAGGCCCAGCATGGCACATCTAACTTTTGCCAACTTTTCAGGAGAGCCAAAAAACTGTTTTGCGAGTAAGGTAATCGTGTTTTCTTTATTTTCTGAGTTCAAACTAGCCTAATTGTGGTCGCTCAACATGATTTTACAATAAATTTGGTTGTCAACGAACTACCTTCGAAATTAGCGTAGATGTGCTATGCTGCCCAGATTTCGTCCCCTAGATATGCTATGCTGTCGAACATTTGTGCTATTTTTCAGAGGGGTAACATGAAGTTGTCCTATGCTGCTGTACTAAAATTAAGTTCTCAAATAAATTATCTATTTGGTTTCCCTCTATAAAGCCAAGGATAGAGTTTTAAACTGGCTTGCTATTCCTTTTTTTGTCAGCCCAACAAGTAGACAGGGAAGGTAGGTACCAGATATTTATAAACTCGAAACAGTACCAATTTATAATTTATTTAATTTTATTTATTTAATTTAATTTATAATTTGTTTTATTTAAACGACAAAAAAAATTGAACCCAACAGTTCAAGTTTTACATTGACTTGAATTCCACAGCTGCTACTACCAGCGTTAGTATTAGGGTAGGTATCTATTTTCCTAGTCCTAGTGAAGAAAAGCCTTGGAAAATGCAGTAGGTATATATTAGAAAAAATTATAAATGCTTGCATTCGAGTCTGCAACACATTGGGACATTTTCATGTGTGTGAAAGTAAGGTTGTTAGTTCATGTACCCAAGCATCAAAATAAGAAAACAGTTGATTGTTCTCTACGCAACACAGTGAGTCTATTTTATTTGTTGGTATCGCGTGAGCAAGTTTTCGTGACGATTTTTCAGTTTATGTGCCAAAGCAAAGACATGAAAATGTCAAAAATTCTTTAGCTAACACAGAAACATTATTAAGGATCACAGAGATCTGTATAAAATCCGTTTCATAAACCTAGACTTGAATTTTACTACAGTTTACCTGCGTTACTAGGAGTGTATATTTTTTTATGGTACTCATGTGATGTGCCTTTCTTATTTCCTACGAATTATACAGATTGGACGCTTCACAATATCAAATATATTGTTTAGCAATCCACGTATTTCATGGGACGAAGTGCAGAATGATAAAACATGAATTGTTTATAATGGGGTTTCTACTTATTACAAAACTGAGATGAGGAGTTACCAAAGTGAACTGAATTTATTGTTATATTCCTCTGACCTTCTTGTCAAATAATATTTCTCTACTGGAAAGCGAACATGTGTTAATATAAGTCGGAAGTGAAATGATTTTATTCCTGTTGTTCAACTAAAAAGCCTATTCTGATGGTGGGTTTTGATAATTATTTACTAAATGAAATTCTAGTCATTGTCTCATTACTGTGAAAATCTTGTCAATTTACTCGTATGTTCATTGACTGGAATGTCTACAAATATATAAGTCGTTTTGGGTTTTAAAATTTTGCTGAAATTTAAAAAAATATAGTTGAAGTTAAATATTATTACCTTTTATTGGACCATTGTGTCATTAGTGTCACTGAAAACATCTTGGGAATCCCACAAGGTGTCACCAGATTAACTAGATATCAATTGCAATTTAAAAATTAATGGACAGAGCTGAATTTTTCGAAACATTTTCTGTAAGTTATTGGAAATCAAAAATTGATGTTATTATAAAACGTTTTTCATCGATTTCCTTGGAAATTTTTTTCATAACTCTAGTTTGAGACAAAAAATTCTGCTGTCCATTAAATTTAAAGTTGTAATTTAATTTTGGTTACTCCGGTGACACTTAGAAATATCTGTGGAGTTCCTGAGATGTTTTTGGTGACGATAGTGATACCATGGCCCAATTAGGGTTAACCAGTTAATTATTATTAACTTCAACTATATTTTTCAAACCTTCAGTAAAATTTCAGAACCCGATTGTAGATATTCCAGTCAATGAATATGAATTGACAAGATTTTCACAGTAATGAGACAATGACTAGTATTTCATTTAGCAGATAATTATCAAAATCTACCATCAGAATAGGCTTTTCAGTTGAATAAAAGGAATAAAATCACTTCACTTCTGACTTACTACTTCTTAGTTTTGGAAAATGACTACGCCGATTTTCTTCATTGAGAAAACATTAACAATTATTTTTGGGTAAGTACTTTGGTAGGCCTAAGTTCTGCCTAACAGGAACTCTGCGAGAACTTCGTTTCTTCTTTCTTCCTGCAAAGGCACCGATTTTGTTCACGAAAATAAGTTTTGTTCGAAATAAAATACAAAACAGCAATGCACATCTAACATAGCTTCATCCTAGCAGCATAGCACATTTGCAGTTCAAACTTATTTATCTTATTTTCTTAACTAATGCCGATGATTTATGCTTTTCTTTTTATTATTAATCAAGATTGAATCTTCATTAAGCATTACTAAAAGGAAAAAACCGCTATATACTTCAAATTATTGCAATAAACTCAATAAACTTGCCTCGCTTCCTGGCATATACGATTTTTCCATGCTTTCTGTGCAGATGTGCCTTGCTGTTGGGTGGTTTTAGATATGCTATGCTGACTAATTCGCAAATACTAGCGCTACGAGCGGTCAGATCGAAAAACTGTTAGCGCCAATCGCTCGGGCGTGAAATTTTGAATAAGAAACCGTTCTTAACTCGATTTCGCCAAAATGTCAGATGTGCCATGCTGGGCCTCGAACGACGAGGTATAGATGGTAGGTCAAAGAAAAAAACAAAAAAACAAACGCTGCAAATTATTTCACAAAGGTTTATTATTTTCCTGTATAGATCAGTCGTTTGCAAAGATCACAGCTTTGCCGTTGTCATTATTTATTTATTTTTTTTTGTTTTTTACCTACCATCCATTGGAACTTACTACCACCTACTATTACTACTACTACTACTTACTACTACTACCTACCTACTATTTTTTCAACTTTGAAAAGTGAAATAATGTTTCCGCTACCTTGGTAGACTCCGAAGTAATAACAGTTTACGTGTAGGTGTTGCATTGTGCATTGTGCATTGCACTGTGGTGCAGTAGAGAAAAGTATTTTTGAGGTTTTTCTGAAATTTTTACGAGTATCTAAGAGCTTTTTAACGATTCGGGCTATGTGCCTTGCTTATAAGGCTGACTACGCTCTCATATAGCTACTATTTCGATTTTCCACCGCTTTAAAGATTTATCTGAAAATTCGCTCAATAACTCATAGCTACTGCATGAATGGCATTTTTTTTTCGATTTTTGTCCAACCCTTGACGCACTACTCGCCGACCTCTCAGGTCGAAGGGAAATCGTGAAGCAGCTTCTCTCGCTGCACTCGGTCTAATTACTTTCACTCCTTTAGCCCAGATCCGCCGTCCGAAGACGTCCGGGTGCAAGTGGGCGGCCCGGGTGAAAGGGTAAGGTCGGTGGCGCTCCATCCTCGAACCTCTGGAGAGAGAGAGAGACAAATGGGTAAATTCAAGGGTCCGAGAGAGACGAGGTAAGTTTTTTGTGACTTTTTAAAAAAGGGTTTCTCATCCGTTTCACTTCGTAAATCTCGGGATTTCGTTTCGACAATGGGAGGAGTCTTTCATCCTCCTTCGTCCCTGTCCCTTCGGGCTATAGGTTGGTCTTCCTTCGAACATGATCCTGGAGAGAGTTCGGGAGATATGGCGTTTCCTGCAAATGGGTATTTTGCGACTCCGATCTGTCAGAAACGATCGGAACGTGAAGCATTGATGGTTGTCACAAATGACCCTGTAGGAAGTTCCTGAATTTGCAATTGTTACTTCAAAATTCAAGGGTAATTTCACTTATTAGGATAACCTTTGGAAAAAAAAAATTGTAAATTCATTATTTTCAATAATAAACATTTGGAATCGAGAAGAGAACATATTTGCTAATCCCAAAACATTACACGGAACAAAAATGGTTCAGGAAGGCCTAAAACGTAAAACACAAGTGGAAACTTCCATTTTGGAGAACATTTTTTTTTCCAACCACCAAAAGTGAAAACAATCCATTCGCTACCTCGGTAAGGTATTGAGATAATTTGTTTTATTTTTTCTTAAGACTTTGTTTTCTATCCTATTCTTTGTATCTGTGATGTATTTTTGATTGTCAAATAAACAAATAAATAATAGAATAAACTCGGAAGCAAAAACGTTGAAAATTATTACACAAAGGTTTATTATTTTCCTGCATAGATAACTCTTGTGCAAAGATCTCAGCTTTGCCACTGTCATTATTCATTAATTTTTTGTCTGCAGCCTACCAACCAAAATTGAAGCTGACCGAAATGCGATCGATGTTTTTCTTCATGTTGGATGGTTGGTGGCTTTGCAGACGAGTGATCTATATAAAAAAAAAAAAATAAAAAAAAAAAATAAACCATTGTGTAATAATTTGCAGCGTTTTTTTATTGCGCACAACCTGGCTTTTTGAACGTTCTAAGTTGCGCAACTCCACAATTGCACAAAAATTAGGTTTTGGAGAACCCTAAGTGTGGCACATGTTTTTTCGTCATTTTTTGACGCTGAATCACAGGGTGTCATCCGTTTTGATTAAAACAAGATTTAAAGAGGAAAAATGAATATTTCTTACATAAAATCATCAGTTTTGTATTCAAATCATGTTTACTCTTTATTTTCTCTCCTCCTTTTATTTTTAACTCCCTCGTAGATGATCCCGAGCCCGTGGTTCAAAAGGAAACACCTTGTACAATGAAAACCTTCGTATATTCGTTGTACCTAAAAATGCAGTAGCCGAGTGAAGTAGCTCTATGAGTTTGTGTAGATCAGTAGAACAACAAACGAAGATGGACTCCTAACATCTTCCAAACATACAGTATGTTGGTCTGGTACATACTGAAAATCGAAATAACTGCAGCAATATGTGTGTGGGTACTCTATGCGTTCGAGGTGACGAGGAGAGCATGAATATGGACTTCTAGATTTTAAAAATAATACCTACTCCATGCATACTGTAAGGTGGTATGGTACTAAAAATAGGAAACAAATAAAAATTTATAACGTTTGAGTACAAAGAGTTGAGTGTATGAGTTAGGGATGACAAAGACAATATTTTTTTAGGTTTATTTAAATTTATAACCAAGAGGTTGATTGTAGGTGTAATTTCAACGATTCGTGATATTTGCCACACCCACAAGGCTGACTACTCTCTCAATATTTTGATCTTCCTCGTTTTTTCTACGATACTTTATATTTTTACCACTTCCAATCAGGTTATTCACCTTCATGAACTACACTTCTTTACCCAGGGAATGAGGGAGCAGTTCAGTGAATTTTTCCACGCCCAGTTTCTCGACCGGTCTTGGAAAAAGAAACGAATTGGAAAAAAAAGAGACTATTGCAATGGACTCAAAACTTTTACCTTCACAGCATAATCTTATTTTCTAATAAAATAAATTTAAAGCTATTTTTGACTCTTATTTCTTCACATTTTGGTTTATTATTTTCAATAATAAGCCTTTGGAATCGAGCAAGAAAAAAAAAATTTTAACCCCCCCTCAAAATTTGATGTTTTACGTTTCAAGGTACGTAGAATCCGAAAAACGAATAAAAAATTTTCCGTCCGTCCGCCGTACGCCGTCCGCCGTCCGCCGTACGCCGTACGCCGTACGCGGCACTTTTCTTAGCAACACTGGACCGATTTGGTTCAAATTTGGTATATGGGCTCCATTTGGGGTCTAGTTGTGCCGCGAAGCTTTTGGTTGGTGTAGGTCACTTCTAAGGGGTGAAAATTAAGGGTTGAAATTTTCAAGAGTGCCCTAGCTCGAAAACTCTCGAAATAAAGGTATCGTTTTTTTACCAATTTTAAATAGTACAGAATTTTTAAAAATTTTTGAGACCACCCGGAGCTCTGTAGGACAAACCGTTCGGTCCCTACGAGTATTTGAAGGTTTTCCTTCGATAAAACAGAATCATGAGTGTGAATCGCAAAAGAATTCTAATCGCCGTTCAAATTTTATCTGACTAAAATGCGATCGCTGTTCATTTCTTCGATTTGTATACAGTTTTGCCTCCTGCGTAACCAGTAATCAAATTTCCATATCAAGCTTTCTATTTTTCGAATCGAGTGTGAAGCGTTTAGTTCTTTCTAATAAACTTGATTGTGAAGGTGTGAAGCCATTATAGTGTGGTAGGTAGTACCTACCAATAGTTGGTAGGTAAAACAATGTTTGTGGGTAAAAAACGCTGCAAATCATTGCTCACTGGTCAGATCACTGATCAGCTGAGTGAGCTCCGAAGCCATTTTCAATGCTATTGAATCGAAGTGCTCTTCCAGGCGTCTCCAGCATTCGAGGATATCTTCTTCACTCCTCACATCACTGATCAGCTGAGTGAGCTCCGAAGCCATTTTCAATCCTATTGAACGCAGGAGCTGAAATTTGAGAGGGAAGGTCAAGGGAGAATACAGATGGTGGTAGGTGCTATTGATGGAGAACCAGTGATCTATACAGAAGGATGATCTATACAGAAAATAATAAACCTTTGAGCAATGATTTGCAGCGTTTATCTTCTAAAACCCAAATTTATTATATCAAGCCTTATTTCATACGAACCTAAACTACCCACCTAGATACCTCTCGTTAATTCAATCGTTCATAATTGACTTAGTAGTTACCTCTTAGAAAGAATGAACACTTTGTTTTTCTTTTACACTAGGTGTAAACCTTATGTAAACTATACTCCTGCTCAAAATTAGAGCACCACCATCTATTTCTTCATTTATCCCCTTCTTCTTTCCCTTGCCAAGTTTTTATCCATTTGCACACATTGTTAGCAAACACAGAAGGAAAAACGCTGCAAATCATTGCTCAAAGGTTTATTATTTTCTGTATAGATCATCCTTCTGTATAGATCAATGGTTCTCCATCAATAGCACCTACCACCATCTGTATTCTCCCTTGACCTTCCCTCTTAAATTTCAGCTCCTGCGTTCAATAGGATTGAAAATAGCTTCGGAGCTCACTCAGCTGATCAGTGATCAGAAGAGTGAAGAAGATCTCCTCGAATGCTGGAGACGCCTGGAAGAGCACTTCCATTCAATAAGATTGAAAATGGCTTTCGAGCTCACTCAGCTGATCAGTGATGTGAGGAGTGAAGAAGATCTCCTCGAATGCTGGAGACGCCTGGAAGAGCACCTCCATTCAATAGGATTGAAAATGGCTTTGGAGCTCACTCAGCTGATCAGTGATGTGAGGAGTGAAGAAGATATCCTCGAATGCTGGAGACGCCTGGAAGAGCACTTCCATTCAATAGCATTGAAAATGGCTTCGGAGCTCACTCAGCTGATCAGTGATCTGATCAGTGAGCAATGATTTGCAGCGTTTTTTACCTACAAACATTGTTTTACCTACCAATTTTTTTTACCTACCACACCTACCTATTGGTAGGTACTACCTACCACACTATAATGGCTTCACACCTTCACAATCAAGTTTATTAGAAAGAACTAAACGCTTCACACTCGATTCGAAAAATAGAAAGCTTGATATGGAAATTTGATTACTGGTTACGCAGAAGGCAAAACTGTATACAAATCGAAGAAATGAACAGCGATCGCATTTTAGTCAGATAAAATTTGAACGGCGATTAGACCTCTTTTGCGATTCACACTCATGATTCTGTTTTATCGAAGGAAAACCTTCAAATACTCGTAGGGACCGAACGGTTTGTCCTACAGAGCTCCGTGTGGTCTCAAAATTTTTTAAAAATTCTGTACTATTTAAAATTGGTGGAAAAACGATACCTTTATTTCGAGAGTTATCGAGCTAGGGCACTCTTGAAAATTTCAACCCTTAATTTTCACCCCTTAGAAGTGACCTACATCAACCAAAAGCTTCGCGGCACAACTAGACCCCAAATGGAGCCCATATACCAAATTTGAACCAAATCGGTCCAGTGTTGCTAAGAAAAGTGCCGCGTACGGCGTACGGCGGACGGCGTACGGCGTACGGCGGACGGACGGAAATTTTTTTATTCGATTTTCGGATTCTACGTACCTTGAAACGTAAAACATCAAATTTTGAGGGGGGGTTAACATTTTTTTTTTCTTGCTCGATTCCAAAGGCTTATTATTGAAAATAATAAACCAAAAGGTAACCAAAAAAGGCGAAATTCGAGAAAAAAAGATGTTTTAAATAAATTAAAGAAAACATTTACCTACTACTTGTGGTAAAACGATAAAAATTGAAAATGTGAAAAAAAGGTTGGAATTATGCCAGTTTAACTTTTCAATACTTGGTATTACCTCCTCTAGCTCGGATGAGGGCTTGAAGCTTTCGTCCCATGTCTTTAATCAAGTTGTGGGTATCCTCCTGGGGGATATTGTCCCACTCCTCTTTCGCTGCTGTTTCAGCTGCTGGAGATTGTCTAATGGTGGATCTCTGGCTCGAATTCTTCTTTTCAGCACGTCCCAAACATGCTGTATCTGATTCATGCCTGGGCTCCTTGGTGGCCAGTCCAGGATACAAAATTTATAAGGGAAGAAGGAAAGAGACAAACGAAAAAATGGATGGTGGTGCTCTTATTTTGAGCAGGAGTGTATGTAAACTTATATAAAAGAAATTGTGAACATAGGTAATTTTTTTTCTCAACCATTGCTTTGACTGAATGAATTCGTTGGAAATTCGCTTATTTACTCATGCTGCATGAATGGACTTTTTCAGCTCATTGTAGTTCTGCCGACAATTCCACCCATAGTTATTAGCCATAGCACACGAAAATGGGACAATCCATAAACGCTAGCTCGTCGTACAATAAGTTTTCTTCGTTACAATCTGTTATTTGTGACAACCATTTTACGACGCCCCCGATGAACGAGTACGCGAACGTCCCACGACATTGTGCGACTTCTTCTTCACCCTACATGAAGTCATAAACTTTTGTTTTAACAACTGTCCTCACGATTTCCCGAACCGCATGGGAAAACTTCATTTTACAGCTCCGCCTACTTTTTGCTCGTCTTGTTTCTCCTATTTCATCAACCTCATTTGACTTTGAGTCCCGTGGGAAGACTTTCCCAGGACTGACGCGGGGAGCTTTTTCCCCTTCGAGAACATCCCCATATCAAGAACCGACAAACGGTCAACTAGTTCAGTTCTCGAAGCCTCCACCGGTACTATTCTAATGCGCTCCACTTTAAATAGGCTGGAGATGTCCTTAGTGCGTGAGGATGGACTTCTGTGTTCTTGCGACACTGTTGCTACCGTGAGATCGACTCTTCTTGTGCAACTCTTTTACAAACAGAATCCACCTCCTGGTCTCTAAACCCCGTCTATTGCCCCAGCAACTCTATTTAGTTTTGTAATAGATAACTGTGAACAGTCTTTTGGGCCTTGTTATCCTCTTTTATGTCTTCTTAGGAGCCTTTTTGATGCGGTTCCGAACCAAGTTATTTTTGGAAGTCTTTACAACAACAGATTCACCCTTACACGATTTCACTTTCAAACACGTTTCGGTTAATAGCCTCTGTGGGATAGTTCACAGAGATAACCCGATCGAAAAAGGGTCTCAACTCCGAACCTACGAGAAAGTGAAAACTGTAAGTGAACGCACTAAGGTCTTGTGAAGGCTGATTCTATTTACCACGAGATTTGTGACTCCTGGAGAAGGCATAATTACTAATAACAGCCCCTAACACATCATATCGATTCGGGACTCCTGTTCGGCAGGAACACCATAATTTCAGTGTTACGAGTTCTCTGCTCTTTTTGATACCCGTCCTTTTGAATTGGTTATTACATTTCACTCAATCCCTGTCAATATGTTGCGCAACAAAGGAAAGCTGTGCAGTAATTGAACCTGTGTGATGGGTTTCGGGAATCTAGTTAACTATGACGTACAATCTTAAAACTAATACGTTTACGTCAGATCGTAGAGAAAAATTAAATAAAGGGAGAATTGATAGAGGATCTCGAAACCCAAGCCAACTGCGTTTTTGGAGAGAAAGTGTACTTTTCTAATCAAACACTCGCAGAAGTATCGAAGTCGAATTTAGAGACCTATTTTCAGTAGATTCGCATCATAAGATTATTTTAATCAGCATTTTTGAATTATACCTACGTACGGGCTTCGTCTTTCACGGGTTGCCTTGGAAGGAAGTCTCATCTTCATATCTCTATGCTAGAACTTCACATGAAAATTCTTACCGGCAAACTTCACCATCAATCTGTTGAAGGCGTGTTTTTCATCGCCTCATACCGATTGAATTACTCAACAACCAATTATTATATTGTCTACAGATCTTCTGGATCGAAGAATTTATTTATTTATTTGAAACAAAACGGCATTAACTGCCAATTACAATATTTATAATAATTAAGTTTACGGTATATGATGGAATGGGTAAAGTTGGATGGTAGTTGGTTGGTATTTTTGTAAGTATATCCAGGTCGGTCCGTGAAGTCTTGGAAGCAGTAGAGGTGATGCTTACAGCGTTGAGCGGGGATGAAGGAGAGCCCTGAGGCGGAAGAGCGAGTCGGCATAGAAGTCGAATTCTTCACCCTCCATGAGAGCTTCCCTTGGCAGCCGGAGCAGCGGCCGATGGTAAAGGTAGTTCCGATTGGCGAAGGGAACATGGAACAGCTGATGTGATCGGGTGGGGTAAGTTGTCACTGAGAGCTGAACACCAGAGAGAAGTTCAGGACAATCGATTTCCCCTCTCACCAATCGGAAGAAGAATCATTGATAGTGCTCCACTTCTAATAAATTTTATTCGGAAAAATTGCGCGAGTTACACCAACGCGGTCGTCTCGTCTGCAAGTTTTGTTGCATCCAAATGACACACCGATTCCGTACCGGTATGTCAAAGTTTGACTACCTAATATTGGAATTTACCGTCAACTCTTCAGACACAATTATGTACTACATACTTGACGTAGATAATCAACATTTTCTTTTGGTCTGACATGACAGTTTTACATGCGGACCTGCAAACTCCTCAAGCTCAGCACTATCGCTACAATCACTACTGTTTCTGCCATTTTTGTCCTTCCATCCCGTCCAATCCATAGAGCAAAGCACTATCATAGGGCAATTTTTTTTAAAATTTATCTGCGGTCATAGGAACAAACAGAAATACCAACACCTTAGAATAGTACCTATTTATCGAATTTGGTATCGTACCGACGTTCATATTTGTGACAAACCCCCATGAAATTTAGTAAATTAAGTAGTAAAAAAATAATAAAATTAGTAGTAAAAAATTACAGTTTTAAATTTTATTAATCAAAATTATCGTTCAAATCCATCATTCATCTAAATTTGTTTTAATTATTTTTTCCGGGGTATATTCCGTGTATTGATCGTGGGTCCTCTCTCACCGTAAATTCTTTTATTTTTTGTTAAATTTCGTTTGTACTTTCACAGAACATGTTACGACATAACAGACACTAACCAGCCCTAAATCTCAACTAGACCCTGAATAGAGCCATTATACATAATTTAATCATATCCGTTCTATGGTAACTAATGAAAGTGCCGTGTAAGGCGGACGGACGGGGAGTTTAAAATTCGGTTTTCGGATTCTACGTATCTTGAAACGTTAACCACTAAATTTTGAGGAGGGGTTAAAATTGTTTCTCTTGCTCGACTCCAAAGGTTCATTATTGAAAATAGTAAATTAAAAGATGCGTTCTATGCAGTCGGATGGTCATCTATAGAGTCGAAAAATAATCCATTGCGTAATAATTTGCAGGGTTCTGGCTGCACGTCTGAATCTTAATCCACCCCCAAAAGAGCCAACTTTCGTTTGAATTTAAATTCCACCAGTTTTTGGAACGATTATTTTTCCACGGAAACGTTGATAAAACGCTGCAAATCATTGCTCAATGGTTTATTATTTTCTGTATAGATCACCCTACTGTATAGATTAATGAATCCTGATTTTATTAATAATAAATCGTCGATGAAGTGAGTTTCAGGAGGCACTCATTTCCATGTCGGTAGGTACTATTTTTCGAATTGTATGCACCTTGAAACGCGAAACATAAAATGTTTGGTTTGCTTTGAGCAATGGCATCGGAGCTCACTCAGCTGATCAGTGATCTGAGGAGTGAAGAAGATCTCCTCGAATGCTGGAGACGCCTGGAAGAGCACTTCCATTCAATAGGATTAAAAATGGCTTCGGAGCTCACTCAGCTGATCAGTGATCTGAAGAGTGAAGAAGATCTCCTCGAATGCTGGAGACGCCTGGAAGAGCACTTCCATTCAATAGGATTGAAAATGGCTTCGGAGCTCACTCAGCTGATCAGTGATCTGAAGAGTGAAGAAGATCTCCTCGAATGCTGGAGACGCCTGGAAGAGCACTCCCATTCAATAGGAATGAAAATGGCTCTGGAGCTCACTCAGCTGATCAGTGATCTGAGGAGTGAAGAAGATCTCCTCGAATGCTGAAGACGCCTGGAAGAGCACTTCCATTCAATAGGATTGAAAATGGCTTCGGAGCTCACTCAGCTGATCAGTGATCTGAGGAGTGAAGAAGATCTCCTCGAATGCTGAAGACGCCTGGAAGAGCACTTCCATTCAATAGGATTGAAAATGGCTTCGGAGCTCACTCAGCTGATCAGTGATCTGAGGAGTGAAGAAGATTTCCTCGAATGCTGGAGACGCCTGGAAGAGCACTTCCATTCAACAGGATTGAAAATGGCTTCAATGGGAGTTCACTCAGCTGATCAGTGATCTGAAGAGTGAAGAAGCCTTTGAGCAATGATTTGCAGTGTTTTTTACCCACCAACATTTTTTTTACCAACCAACTTTTTTTTACCTACCAGCTAGGTACTACCTACCACACCATACTGGCTTCATACCTTCACAATCAAGTTTATTAGAAAGAACTAAACGCTTCACACTCGATTGGAAAGATACTTCACATGGAAATTTGATTACTGGTTACGCAGAAGGCAAAACTGAAAAAAACAACAAATCGAAGAAATGAACAGCGATCGCATTTTAGTCCGATAAAATTTGAATGGAGATTAGACCTCTTTTGCGATTCACACTCATGATTCTGTTTTATCGAAGGAAAACCTTCAAGTACTCGTAGGGACCGAAAGGTTTGTCCTACAGAGCTCCGGGTGGTCTCAAAAATTTTTAAAAATTCAATACTATTTAAAATTGGTGAAAAAATGATACCTTTATTTCGAGAGTTTTCGAGCTAGGGCACTCTTGAAAATTTCAACCCTTAATTTTCACCCCTTAGAAGTGACCTACATCAACCAAAAGCTTCGCGGCACAACTAGACCCCAAATGGAGCCCATATACCAAATTTGAACCAAATCGGTCCAGTGTTGCTAAGAAAAGTGCCGCGTACGGCGTACGGCGTACGGCGTACGGCGGACGGACGGAAATTTTTTTATTCGATTTTCGTATTCTACGTACCTTGAAACGTAAAACATCAAATTTTGAGGGGGGGTTAAAATTTTGTTTTTCTTGCTCGATTCCAAAGGCTTATTATTGAAAATAATAAACCAAAATGAGAAAGTTCCATATTAATGTGATACAAAATATCCCCGAGTACTGAATATAGATCCAGTTTTGTTCTTGTTGTAAAACATAAGTTGTTTGAAAAATATTTCAGATTTCCACCTCACACTAAGCACTTCCCTAAACAATCTGGAAGCTATTATTATCTTACTCCTTAACGATGGCATCTCCAACGATTGGGTTACTATTTTGAAGGCATTTTGAGTAAAAAGCTATTGATGTGAATTAGGCAACGTTTCGCGATAGGCAGGGAATTATTGTGGGAAGTGACACAATAACACAAGTTATACTCGTTATTAGAACGTAATGATTATTTTGTACTCAGGTACCTTCCAATAAATGTTTCTCACCGAGGTTATTATTTTGTTACACTTCAGGAGAGGAAATGATAGCAAGGTGTTTACTGCAATGTTATCTATGAGGCATCGATCAAATAAACAAACCACTCAAAATAATAATTGGGTTTTCTTTCTTTGTAGTGCGTCATTACTTGTAAACGACCTTCCGAAGGACGTTTGGGAGGAAAGACGGATAATCACGTCCCAAGAGGTGAATCACACGTCGCCCACGGGCAGTCAACAGGACGTGTTCTCCTCTCAGGGGCCGTAACAGCACTTGTTAGCGTCTTTCAAAGCGCAAAAGTTGGGATTCATGATACATCTGTCACTAAGGGATCTAAAGCTCTTCAGATCACTCTTAAGGGGGTCTCAGTCGGTTGCCGTTCCTACCTTGTTGCGGATTAGTATTTCTCTAAATTGCAGGGGCTCAAACTTTAAAAGTTCTAGGTACTTAAATTGGAAATGCTCAAATGTTTTCGATATTTATTAGTGCATGGGAGTAGGGAATTGAAAAACTAAAAGATTGCCGCTGGAATCATCAAAATCGAACAATAATTGCCAGAGAAATATGGGAAAACCAAACTGAATAAACGGTTATTCCCATATTTCTCTGGCAATTATTGTTCGATTTTGATGATTCAAGAGACAATCTTTTAGTTTTTCAATTCCCTACGCCCATGCACTAATAAATGTCGAAAATACTTGAAAATTTGCAGCCCCTGCAATTTAGAGAAATACTGATCCGCAACAAGGTAGGAACGGCGACCGACTTGAGGCTCGAAAACCCTCTACTTAATCTATGAGATCAACAAAGCAAAATTTGCTATAAGATTTAATCTCATTAACGTAATATGAGAAGATATAGATAAATAATTGTTTAGTTCAGAGATCCGTTGCAGCAGCACAGTTAAATCTGAATACGATTACCATTTGTTATGGGTTATTGTAAAAACTTCGACGACCCTCAGAATGGAGTGTGTTCGTTGAATACTGCAGACTCATGGTCCATAACAGAGTGAATCAGCATCAAGTTCTCGGAGAAGGTTAAGTAGTTTTGTCAACAGTTTGAAGGGAAAGTTATCGAAGAAGGTACATTTTTGTATATAAACGCCATTTTGCCAACTCGGTACTACGTAACCTAGAGTTTGGTTGATCGATGACTAAATTGATCTTACTGCAACTCGGTAAAATTGACTTAATAAGATCATTGATCTCTGTTAAGCTTTGATTAGCAATTGAAAAAATTGGTAAAATCCAGTTTATATTTCATTATAGTTATACAATTATTTTGACAGTTTCTAATTTTTAAGAAACTTAGAAATATTCTGTATATCATGAAAAACTCTACCATTTTACCGAATAGAACTTAGCGGAACTTTCTTTTTTTCCTAATTACGTTATTATTTTCAGTCAGTTTACAAGCTACTGTGAACCAATGTCCTACAAACTTACCGTTCTTCAAAAAAATTAAGCCAAGTCAGGAGGGGAATTAAAGCTCCCTAAATACATTAAATCTGTTTGCTTCAATTTAATCTACTTTGTCAGTTTGTGAATTATGCATTGTTGAATTTTTTATTTCTTCTGTAGTTAACCTTTTGTTTTATCAGTCTGATCTTTTTACGTATCTCGAAAAACGTGCTGTTTTCACTCTGCAGGTAGTTATTGAAAACTATTTCTGTCAGGTTGGAGGCGCGAAGTACGCAGTTACGTGGAGTGAAGTCGTGAGCTCTGGACAGCGACCCAGTTGAGTAAGAACGTGGCTTGACCTTTATGTACGATGAAGTTGAGAAAGAGCCCTTTCGACTTTAAATAAAGGGTGAGTAATTTGATTATTGTTGAATCTAAGACTTGACGGTTATGAAACGGATTGACGATTGTTCCTCTCCTCCCGAATCACAAGGGCTCTTCACTTTTTACCACTCCGTACAGGCTAATCATACGTGATTGTCTGGAAGTAATAAATGAACGAACTTCGATCTTGCGCATAATCTTACTGTCCCTTATCAAATGACTATTTCGACACGTTGAGTCTCTTTAATTTTCTCTGATCTTCTGAAACCTGATATGACCTTCTGAGATGATACCTTAAAACACGGATAAATGAACAATCTTAGAGATATTGTCGAGAGGTGAAACGACTCTTGTGACTTACCTGGAAGAAGTACGTCACTCTGATTGCCCAATTTGGAGCAACTACAGCTATACTAGGTGGTAACTGTTAGCGTGTTGTTTGCGAGAACCATGAAAGAGGTTAGAGAAATTTTGCTTCTTCTATTTGCTTCTTTGAGAAAGTGTAATGGTGACACCTTTTTATAATCTCTTATCATAATTATACCAGATTTAGTAAAACATATCAATTCCTGTGGGCTGTTTTTTATTGACGATTTACTGTCATCATTATTTTTTTTTCAAAGTGTCAACTTCACAAGATTTCGGTAGTATACCTTCCACACATAAAATAACATGGATGTACAGAAATAGTCGATGTAAAAATGAATGATTAATATTTCACGGTTTTTACAATCATATTGATAGTTTTTTATGTTGACGAACACCAACATGTCGAGAAGTGGTGATTATAGTGGACCCGCATTATCTTTACATGCTGCACAAATACAAAGCTTCCCATTCGGACTTCAATAATATTTAGGTACCTATCTCACTTTATATCAACATTATGTAAATGAGGAAAATATTGGCTCTTGGATCGTCTCTTACCATTTAAGTCACAAGCTAATGCAAAATTCTGTAGAAACTAACACTTCCAGAAATTTTTTTTTAAATAATAAGTTTCTCACGATCGATTCCTTTCCAGTCAAAACAGTTTAATTTTGAGCATAAAATGCAAAAAAATTAAATTTCTGGATTCTACACCAACCAACGGATTGAGTACAATGCCTTGGACTTATATGCCTTTTGTTTTTTTTTTTGTGGAACGCGCCCAAAGGTTCTACGCTGAAACACGTTCTACCCACGCGCTGCGAACATTTGTTTAGTCTCAAGGTTTCCTTTTATTTTTTTGTTTCCATTTATTTCTTTCCTTTACCCTTCCTCTTATAGATTGCTAATGAGCAAAACCAAACTACGACTTCCCCACCTTCCAACTATACTTTGCACGACCGCCAGTCCCCTCTGCTATATATGGTCTTGAGGGGGATTCCGAGGTATTCCTGTATTATCGCTCTGCTCATCT
The DNA here is from genome assembly GCA_009739505.2 of Apolygus lucorum. Classification (NCBI taxonomy): domain Eukaryota; kingdom Metazoa; phylum Arthropoda; class Insecta; order Hemiptera; family Miridae; genus Apolygus; species Apolygus lucorum. The sequence continues at coordinate 15,196,272 of CM019180.2, forward strand.
GAATAGCAATGGGTACCGGCTCATGATCTCCAACACTGCACAAGAGATTTTTACACTCAAGAATCCCAACTGTCTTGGTTTTCTTGCTTAAAGGACGCATATGCGAAGCATAACTTCGTGTCTCGGATGGGAAAATTGTTGTTCGGTTTCGTCTCCTGAAGGTGAAATCACGATTTTTCTTGTTTTTTCGAAGACAATTTTATGCTAACTCGACTTGAACATTCCCTTTTTTCACGCGGATTCCTACTTACCTATTCACGTCAATGGACATTGGGCACTTTGGTGTTCTTCTGGTTGATCTTGTCTTTGAGGTTTGACTATACCGTACGAGTATTATTTTCAGACACAACATAACAATTTTTCAATTACAATGTCTACCATCATGGTTTTTCTTTGTCTAGGTTTTATGCTTTGTCTGGTACCTAGTTTTCCTAGTCAACTTATTACTGCTTTCCACGATCAGCTCGTTGCCTTGAATCGTTCAATAGACATCCGAAAAAAAACCAAACTGGGAACTCTTGCTAAGTTTCATGACATATAGAATCTGAATGCTCTAATTCACGTAGAAAAACTTAACCTCATAAATTGTATAAGTAACGAAAAAACTATCTAAGTCACTCATTGCATCAGTCATGGAAAACGCACGGAAACGGAATTTGAGCTTGTAAGGGCTCACTTTTGGTGCACTAAAGACTCATATTTCTGCAGTTAGTCCTTGCAGGAGTGAAAACCAATCCAACTTTTAGAGGCCGAAAAGAAAAGGGCAAGAGAAAGAAAGTGTGAGAAGGCACAAAGCCGAGTATTGAAGTAGGAGCGGGGAAATGAATTAGGTACTACCTCTAACAGTTTCTTACAGGCCTTGGAATGGTGTATGACTATCTATATAGAATGGGAATAGTGAGCTTTTTAGCTTGCTAAATGGCTAAATGAAAGACAACGAATCTCTGAAGAGCTGTACATGGTCACCTCGGAACAAGATGCCAAGATTCGTGGAAAAGATCCAGCAAGGTGAGATGGTACATGAGCGTGGTCGTCCGCGAGCAGCGCTGACGGGAAAAACATGACCCAGAGCAGGAAACCGAACTCAGCCCAAAGTAATGTGAAAAACAGGGAAAGGGGCTAAGGTTTTAGTGCTATTTGAATGCCACATAATCAGAAGATCTGGTCCCCTTCCGATATCCCAACTAGATCCTAAAGGATATCTCCCCGCCGAATAAAAGACACATTTAAGGGGTATTTAGTCGCATGTTTAACAGCACAATTAGTCTAAAAAACTGAATTTTGAAATAATTCATTTATTGATTTTGATTTTCCAGATACCTTTTACTCATTAACTTATGAGACTCCATTAGGCTACAAGCATCTTCGACACTTCTAAACAATACCATGAATGTTTTGGGGTAGATATATTCGAATATGCTATACATACAAAAACAGCGTTGAGTATCATCAATCTCATAAAATGTACCATGATGAAAACTGCTGTGGAAAGATTTGTGTTACCTACTTACTACTCAAACCATTCATACTGACTCCAGTTTACTCAGCAAAAATATATCATGATCATAATTTATTTCCCTTACTGACAATCTCCAAAAGACTAATCTCATGAATTTACGAGCCCCATACTACCATTCTTCTAAAGGGAGTGAAATCGGTGAAACCGCCCGAAGAAGGTATTTATTTGAACCGCCCAAAACGCCAAAGAAGACCCCTCCGAAAGGAACTGAGGATCCAAACATGAATTAGGATCATAATAGAAAAAAATAGAAAGGGAAAAACTCCACACTCGACATCGTCTGGCTTTTATTTAAGGGTTCGGGATTCGCTCGAAAGTGGGTCGCGATACACATCGATTCCAGCCGAACTGATCACTAGCTGTTTAAAAAGGAGTTCCCAAAGCTCCACTCACTTCTTCATCCCATTACCTTTAACCTAGCCTTCTCTCCGATCTGTTCTTATCAGCGCCTAAGGATTAGAGCCGCGACGATCCGGGATTCTAAAAGCCACTCCGATTTAGCCACTCCGGCAAGCTTTCTTCATACCTATCTGTTTTCAACTTTTTTTTCTCTTTTTGAGTTCTTTCACGCGGTTTTTGCTTCATTACGGATGGCAATAGAAGAAGAAGAATTTCGTTTTTGATGAAAGAAAGCGGAAATTAATTCCATGAAAACAATGAACATTTCAATTATGACATTGTTCCGGGGGAAAGATGAATAATTGTAATGGTGATGTGTATATTTTTGGTATAATCTTTAGAACTAGAATTTCAGAAGCATTAATAACAATCTAACAACAAAACATTTTATCCCGAGCTATTCCATTTATAGATTGAATAGGACTGTAAACCACAATAGAACTCACCTTTATTTTTCAAAATATCAAGTTGTTAGTGAAAATTGTAAATACCTGCGGTAATTTCCCCTTGTCCATCATATAGTTTGATTTTTTGAGAGTGAAAACAAACCATTATTCAAAATGAGATGGCCTTACTTTGGAGTATGCCATGTTGATGAATTGATCGAAAAAACATCAAGTACTCAGTAAGTCAAAATTTTGCATTTTCTGATTCACCATAATCTAAGATCTTTAACTAAATCTTGTTAGTTTCTGCTCAATTTAAACAGAGTTTAAAAAAAATTGTTCATTAGTCTATATCTTAGTAGCTTAGCATCCACGTGTTGTGCACATGCAAATGGGTAGAAGCCACATTTTCGAACAAACTCAGAGCCTCGTTCTATGACCAATGCATTTGAGTCCAAAAACCACCGAAATGGATGCTTAGTTCGACATCTTCTCGAGAATCTAGAATGATTCAATTTTCGCAGAAGCAATCATGGATATTGGCTCCTACCGATGGCAGTGGGGTTGTTGACTCAATCAACTTCCGGCTTCCGGAGCAATTCCCGAAAGAAGATTAAGTCTTGCGACTTGATCAGAACTCGTCTCCTCTGGTGAAAGACAATGAAAAAGTTTGCTTGGTAGGTTCCAACTTTATCATATAATTGAACCTCCGTTTCGGTCTGTCACCCTGTTAGTTTGGTTTTTGTACATTTTATTACTATATTGAATATTATATTATTTAATTTTCGGTGGAATAAAATGTACAAAAACCAAACTTTTGTAGTCGGAACCAAAACTTTTGTAACTACTTTTGTAGACTACCAAACACTACTTACTACTTTTGTAGACTACCAAACTTTTGTAGTCGGAAAAACCAAAAACCAAATTTGTAGTTGGAGACTTGGAACACGCATGCTTTCTTGGTCTCCTTCCTAAATTAAGTTGGTTTGAATGTGGTCAGAGCTATGATAGTACACGCTGAGGTAGGTATCGAGGAGATATTAAAACACAGCCAATGAGCATTCTTTAAAACAATAATTATGGGTCCTCACCAACGGGTTGGGGTAGTAACGCACATTCTCGATAACGCAATAATAATAATAGTAGGTACCTTTTTGAGCATTATAAAGCAATCAACTTCTACTCACGCTTTAAAAATCACCTTTAGCCCGATAAAAACCCACCAGATCTGTACAAATCTCATATCAGAAGATTTTGACAATAAGTGAGAGAGAAAACTGTAGGTATAACAGGTATGGATACCTTCCTCCAATAACACTTTCTAACTATTACGACAATGTTCGGAACTGTGTATTTACAAGGGACAAATTACCATGTAGATTCATGACATCCTCGTTGTACGAACAAGGAAATGTGGTGATGGGGTCAAAAAGTCAAACGTGTTAGATACCTTTTACCCGGTATGTTCAGAGGGTTCATTATGCGAATCTATTAAGATCAGTCTCCAAGCACGATTTAGGCCTGTGTGGATCATGAGTGATGCTCGCCTTGAACTACACTGTAATTATTAATTGAATATTTATTCGTTAGAGAGTGATCTTTTGAGGCCACCTTGAACTTTTCCTCTCATAAATCGAGCGGACGTACCATGTAGCCATGGGGGGAAGTAGAACCTTCTTCATCTGCATGGCTAGATAGAACTCATTAGATCACTCCAGGCTATGAATAGTGATACACTCGTAGTAAACGAAAGTGTTTTATCGAGTATGGGAGCCCTAGGTATTAATATTATGGAAGGGACTGTATCGGATATCGCTGCGGAACATCATCCGAGTAACTCCTTAGGAAAGTGTTCCCGGACCTGATCTCAGCGCTCTTCTCATTGCGGTTCACTTTCGTTTTGGACTTGACTCGGGCTTTCGATGTTTTCTTTACTCGCGTGGGCGGATTTTTCCAAGACGGGATGACTGTCCGCTTCATTGGATCCTAAGGGCGGTACATGAGCTTTCATGCAAATGATATCCAATACCTTCGCTGCACCTCACGCAACGAGAGAAAATGCAAATTGAATTACATTATCTGTCTGAAGTAACAGTTACTTTCTCATTGATAAAACAAAATTATGAGCGCTCAAAATTATAGTATGTCACTCAAACTAGATACCTTAGCAAGGATTTGATAAAGCATTAATGAAGCATGATAACACATTATGTTGTGACGTTCAAGGTACGTAGAAACCAAAAATCGAATAAAACGCTGCAAATTATTACACAATGGTTTATTATTTTTCTATAGATCACTCGTCTGCAAAGCCACCAACCATCCAACATGAAGAAAAACATCGATCTTATTTCGGTCAGCTTTAATTTGAACGGAGATTAGGCCTCTTTTGCAATTCACACTTCGAGTTTCTGATTTATCGTACGTCCAAACATTAAATTCTCGTAGTGAGCGAACGGTTTGTCTTACAGAGCTCCGGGTGGTCTCAAAAAATTCTAAAAATACTATAGAATCTTAAATTGAAGGAAAAAAATACCTTTATATCAAAATTTTCTGAGTTAGGGCGTTTTAAAAACTTCAAAATTAATTTTTGAACCCTTAGAAGTAACCTACATCAACCAAAATCTTTGGGGCACAACTAGACTCTAAATGGAGCCTACACACCAAATTTTATCAAAATCAGTCAATGCTAAGTGGCAAAAGTGCCGCGTACGGCGGACGGACGGCCAAATTTTTATTAGATTTTTGGATTCTACGTACCTTGAAACGTATACCATCAAATTTTGAGGGGGTATTAAAAAAAAATTCTTTTTTGGTCGATTCCAAAGGTTCATTATTGAAAATAATAAACCAAAATCAAACAATGAACAACAAGTTCGATCTAAAAATACATCTCTGTTAGAGTATCTCCATTCTTCACTTATACCATCAAACTTCTTCTGGTGGTTGCAGTGTCTACTGTTCCCAACTAACAGAAAACTCTCTTGCTGTTTTTGTCACAGTTCTTGCTTCATTCCTCCTTTCGGAGATGAGTTCTCCCTAGTAATTCATCCCATTTGCTCCCAGGGTAAAAATGGTTCCCAGATGATTCATAACTTTCCAACTGCTTCAAAGAGTTGTTCTTCCTTTTCCCTATTATTTCACCTAATTTGCTCACCTCTTACACTAACGTAAAGGACACCGTCCGAAAAGACTAGATTGATAATCACAACCTATTATGGGCAAAGAGTTGTAACAAAAAAACAACAATATTGAATTTTACCAAAAAAAGAAGAAAAAAAGGGAAGATATTTATTGTTATTTTTCTGGGTTATACGAATTAATTTGAAGTCGTAACCATACTCAATCTTTTATAGAGTTCGATAGGTACAACAGTGTCTTATTAATTTTGATTTAGTACCAACGATTCTACAAGTTTCCTCGTTCCAAACTTTCTGAAACATCCACCAAATTTTTCAAGAGTGCACGGTGGTGGTTGCTGAAATTCGTCAATCTAAAGATCATCCATATATCCAATAGCGTTCTTTCATGTGACAACTCTATAAATTTGCAAATTGCAAGTTTTTTGCAATGAGTGAGACCATTCGGTTAAGAATAACAATAATAAAATAGAAGTAATGGCACATCTCTTCCTCACCCTTCAAAACATTAGGTTGTCTTCAAGTTTGCTCCCGTTTCGACAAACTCCGAACCTAAGCAAAAGGAAACAATAAGGCAAAGTAATTTAATGTAAATTCTATAACCAACCGCACCCACAGAAAGAGGTCGTATGAAAATGATTTGAAATTCATGAACTCCTTTGTTGAGTGTTAAATGAAGTTGGACTTGAAAAGTGTAGGTAGGTGTTATATTTACCAAGAAAAAATTTTGTAGATCACATTTCTCAATTCTTAAAGGAGTCCCCATCAGTGTATGTTTCATGTCGAAATGTTAGAAGGATCTAAATTTTTTTGACGCCTGTTTTTGGAATTGCTCGAGGACGCAGTTCAACGTACGATCACTTACTTCTTTGAAAGAAATAACGTCAAGTTAGTTAGTTGGTGAAATAATCACTTTAGGACCATAACTTCCCTTGATGGGCTAGACCCCCACTTCTGGATCCCCTCTCACGGTGGAAGGAGAAGGTGTTGCTTAAAAAAGATTGTTCCATCCACAGGGTGGATTTAATTCAAACTGGATAAATATTATAGAACCTAGGTACCAAGAAAGATGGAGACTACAAGGTGGGAACAGTACCTACAGAGGAGTTTTCCTTAATACACGTCCAAAAATTCCAAGTGAATGTTTGAGTTGAATAGCTCGAAATGGTTTAAGTTAAAGTTAAACCTCCAACTTTTCTAAATGAGCTGAGCTTCTCTTTATGAGCAAGACCCAAAGTACGATTTGATGGTACCGTAGGAATCTCTAAGCTCCTATTAAGTAACATCTGTGTAGAACAGAGTTTCTTGTCACTTTTCGTTAGTTGCCAACTTTTGCAATGAAAAGAACCACATATTTGATGATATACCAGGAAGCGTATACGGCTAACATTTTAATATTATAAAGACAATACCAACCAATGGTGTGCTTCATAGATCTGCTGTGTGAAGGAAAAACTACTCGTCCCCGAAATCTCAATTTTTCAGGAAATGAGCTTCAAGTTTACCATACTAACCCCAGGGAAATTCTGTCCACTCCACGTTAGAAACCATTGCACTAATACCAACCGGATATTTGTGTAAATTCAAACGATTGAAACATTGCAAAAATCGATTTCCTCTATCGACTAGGTAGTCTCTCATGAGACGATTTTCTAACATACCTACTGCACTGATTTCCTGAATGTTTTTGAAGTCAAAATACCTCAGGTTGCCTGCATAGTGTTTCACTGTCAAACAAATGAATGCTGCTATGGATTTTTTGGAGGAGAAACGCCACATCTTCAACAAAACTCCTATCAAAACGCCTTCGCGTTGAAATGAAAAACAAAGCGTTCTGATATTTAATTGTTTCTGTAAACATGTGAAGAATAAACGCCTCAAGCATTTAATTTTTCGATCTAATCTCAAATCATACGCCAACTTCAGCCAATTTTGTCAAGGAGAAAGAAATACCTCATCCCGTTTTTGAGAAGTTGAGGCGTTTCTCCTTCAAATTATGCAAAAGAACACAATTTGTTGAGTCGTTTTGGATTCACGATATGGAATCATATCGACCTCAAATAGGATCTTCAAGTCGTGTGTTTAAGGCGTTTCTCCTTAATATCGGAAAATTTTTCGATTTCCCGATCAAAATTAATTCTTGTTCGAATTTTAAAATTTGGACTTCACCATAGGAGGTTCCGAGATGATCCCATTTTTGTAAACAACGAAGATGACGTTTTTACATAACACGGCAGAGATGGTTTGGATACTCTCTTTAAAGAAAAAGAATTTTTAAAAAATTCAAGTTTGATAGGAGCGTAATTTACAGCGTATAGGACTGAAGTGAAGACCAACAACGCCAGGGAATGCGCGGATAACCAGCAAAATGATTGAATACAAATCGTGTCTTTTTACCCAATTCCGTCTCGGCTCAATCGAGCAGCGTGACCGATTAAAACTAAATTATTAGACCGTGCAACGAGTTATTTTTGTCGTACGGCTCAAAGTGATTTCCTTTAAATTTTCTCGGATTCCGGTGGAGTTGGTTATTTCCATCAATATCGCGGAACACAGCGTGGTGTCATTTATCGGTTCGGTGATCTCGATAATTAATTCCTGGTTCATTTCTTGTATCTCTTGTCCTTCTCTGAAAACTGGCCTCCAATAATCACCCACCCTCGCAGACAAATCTTCCGTGAAACACTTATAATGGATTTCCGCTTGTTTTACGTACTCGAGTTCTGGGGACTGAGACTACTTCAATTCAAGTTTTCTGATCACTTCATCGACATTTTATGCTCGGGACAAGAAATTGACAAACAGCAGATCCTAATTTTATCGGTACGATCGGAAATTGGGTTATTATAATGCTATAGAGGCTTTGTGGAATCTCTTGTGAATAGAATCGTAGGAAAGCTTTATGCGCCTTTTTTTTGTATTTTGTATTTAATTTTGCATACGGTTTTTGCATTATGAAATATTTTGCCCTCAATTGAAGATTCAAATGGAGGGCTTGGAATGTAAAAGCTATTATTCTTACCCAAGAAAACTGAAGAGGAGGTGAAGATATAATAAATAAAAACATCGGAAAAACCTGGCTATTGGTTGGTTTGATAATAAAATGAATGATTTATCGCATTAAAATCTGTAGAAACTCACTGGATCTTGGATGATTATTTCATTTTTTTGACGTTTCGTAACATGATGATATAATAATATTAATATTATGATTATGTAGGTATTTTTCCGTGTACAGAATCATTTCAACGATAAGTACTTGACATAAATATACTTACGGATTGACAATATTGATTGCTGATTGATGATAGATCAATAATTGAAAAATGGAGGGCATTTCGTGGTAGTTGTAATTAACTAGGAAAACCCTGATCTGGAGGAAATTAAAGTAAAACCAAATGATCAGATTCATATCAAGGTGTGATGCTAATATTGAGACTCCTGGTCCAACAAGGGGAGGTCGAGGAAAGTTGACTGTTATAGATCGAGCTCGATCTCAGGAGTGGATAATTTCATTCAGAGTCTCTGTATAGACAGGGTTGAGACAGAAAAGAAGCCAAGGAGGTATTTGTCAAGATTGGAGTGATTATTTTTGTAACCCAAAATCAATATATTTTCAATGTTTTTAATTGCTATTTATTTTCACCAGGTTGTTATAAATGAAAACTAAGGATCAAGAGGTTTCGGGTTTCGGTTCTCAGATTTTGAGGAACTGAAAATGAGGAAAAACCTCTAATTTGTACTCTGTAACCCCAGTTTATACGATGAAATTCTGCCAGATTATGTTGGACTAAGTGTTTGTTACCTGTTATTCTCTCATTTTGAATCGCCTTCCATATAAATTAATTTGTGATCAATTTATAGTCACTAAAAATTGTTTAAATTTCACATCTACAAAATGAACCACATTCCTTATTTTTTACGCTGAAGCTACAATTGAGATTCAATTTCCATGAAAAAATTTATTCTTTCGTTATTAATTCAACAATAATAAAGAAAAAATTCATCAATAAAAAAAAATAAACCAATAAAGGAAACATACAATAAAAAGTAAATGTTTCATCCCGTAATCATATTTATGGATGCAGGATATTTTTTTCCTCGGCCTACCTATTTCTCAAATTGATTGCACTTTACCATAAAACTGGGATATTTTTACGACATTCACGCTTTTTCTTAGCATTGCCAAAGAAAACGAAAGGTATTCAATAAAGGAGAAAACGGGTCGTATTCCAACCGTCAGGAAAGAAATAGTGCAAAAGGTTGTATAGAATTCGCTCTAAATCAATTCAAAACTGATTTTATGGTCTCTTATGCAAAGTCGAGTCTTCTAAATTCGTACAACTCCATAGGTTGTAAATGTCATCTGGGAATAGTTATTTCTTTTTCATGATAAAGAAGAGAAATCGGGTTTGTTAACCAAAATTGAACCGAGTTTTTCAAGATTCCATTTGTGTCTCAACCTGTTTCCCACTGATGCAGACATAGTTCATACCGGGAGTTTCTCCACACATGACACACGTTTCGATAATAAGTGTAAAATAATGAATCATAATATAATGGACTGTCCATCATATTCCGAGGAAAGACTACAGCACGATCAGTTCAATGAATTAGAAGATCATCCTCATATGTACTCAAATCGTCAACTAGACACGACCTGAGACAGTTTTTAATTTTATGAGAAGTGCGAGTATTGATCCGTGAACAACGTGCAACACAGTTAAAATCATAATACTAAGTCAATAACATAATATTTAATCAAGGATTAACTTTAAATTAGAAACTATACAATTTGTAGAACACTGTAGAAGGAATGGAGGTGGACAAGGACTCCAGTAGTTGTCGAACACTGAATGTATGTACTTATTTGCAGATGCCCAACATAAATTTTTAAAAAAGTGCACCGTGTTTTGGTTCATGTATTCAAGTTCACCTCCACCCCTGGATACTATAGAGGTGGCTGTAATAACATCGTTTAATTAACTCCCTCCTTTTCATGTACATAATATAACTACTCAGCTGAAACCAACATTAGAGAAACCATAAAGGGATGTAGGTGAAGATAATCTCCAAGTGAGTCAATCTGCAGCTGACCCAAATAAACTACGCACCAAGTTTGAAGATCATTGTTGCCGTTAGATTGGCATAATATTCTAACAATTCTACCTCCATGATATTTATATCTTATAGATCAGCTGTTCAATACAACTATGATAAAACCCCTGAATAAACATTAAGAAAAGATGCCCTGGAGCAGGAGATGGACATCTTCCTCTTCAGGTTGGAAAAAATTAGTTTAATTTCAACCAGTACCTAAGTGATAGAACATACAAATGTATTTACCTTTCAAAAACTTAGACCTCTTTCCCTAAATCTAATTTAGTAAGTATTTTGATTCAGAAATAGTGTAATCCCTCCCAGTCATCCTTAGCCACCATAACATTTCAAGAGGCATGCAAACCTAAAATCGAACAAAAAGTTCTGTCGGAATGCGCCTTATTTTTACAAAATAACCCCCCATACCTCTATCTCAAAAACAAATTTCGAAAGTCCGGCGACGCAGTGCACAACTAGATAAATTCCTGCGTCGAACAAAAAAAAAGCAAATTATTACGTAAGGGTTTATTATTTTATTGTATAGAACACTTACCGGCAAAAAACAGATTTGCCATAGCCTCTACCTACCAATCATATTTTCTCTTCACAGTCAAGTTCATTTTGTTGCTATCGACCCAAAACTGAATACAAATCGAAGAAAAGAACGATGATCGCATTTTGGTCAGCTAAAATTTGAACGGAGATTGTCTCTCTTGCTATTCACACTCTTGTTTCTGAATTATCGTAATACCAACTGGGTTGAACGGTTGATCCTCTAGTTGGTCTCATTCGATTTGAAACATTCAATACTGTTTTGAACTGATGAAAAAACAATATCTTTATATCAAAAGTTTTTTAGCTAGGCCGTTATGAAAATTTCAACCCGTATTTTTCATCCCTTAGAAGTGACTGACATCAACCAAAAGCACAACTAGCACTTAAAGCAACTTAAAGCTCAACTAGACCCCCAATGGAACCCATATACCAAAAATGTCATTAACATCGGTCCAAGGTAACTAAGGAAAGTGCGGCGTACGGCTAACGGCGTATGTCTGATGAATGGCAAAATTCTTATTCGAAATTTTTTCTTTGTCGATTTCGGATTATTATTTTGTTTTATATTTTTTTCAATGATAATTTTTCATTCATTAAATATCAATAACGTAACAACTGAGCACATAAGGAGCCCATATAGTTCATTTACTTTCAAAATTTAATCAAACAGTTTGTAGAGTCAACAGCCCAGTGGCTATGCTCTAAAGCGGTTCCTTATTGAAAATAAAAACCAAAATGTTCTCCAAAATCAAAATTTTTACTCGCGTTTTACGTCTTAGACCTTCTTGAACAATTTGATTCGTGTCTGTTGGAAATTCGTGTCAACTTGGTGGGAAATTGAGGCCTGTTGGGAAAATCCGAGACTGATTCTAAAGAAAAGATAGAGATTTGGATTTCTAAGTCCGAGGGTGTTGGGAAGAGGTTCAAAGTGATGCGTGCTTGAACCGTTGATGATTTGATGCTCAAACATCAGACCGTCCCAAGAAATTAATTAACGGACTACTTATTTAAGAAATCGCAAAGCATTGGGCCTTCATGAAGAATGGTGTACTTACCCCGAGTAATTACTGGAGATGAGAATTGGCCTCTTATGTTCTCTCGATAAGCCTTTTACGGTCCTTGGAAAATACCAGTAGTATCCATGTACAGGTTGGGGTAGATCCTCTATGGGGGTTTGCCACAGAAGTTCAATTCAATAGTTAGGTATACAGAAGGAAACATTGCGCACTCATTTAGCTCATTGAGTGAATGTTCAATACCCTTCATACATTTCCTTTGTGGAAAGCTCTCACTAAGAGCTTTCAGTAAATAGAAATGAAGACGAATTGGAGGCCCATTCTCTAGCAAAGTCAGAAAGATGGAGACTTGGGGATTCGATTGTTTCGGCTGCGTGAAATTACTCCTAGGTCTGAGAGCTTTACAGAGGAAATTTCGCCTAGGAAATCACCGATTTTACTCATCACCAACCTCCTAGAAAGTTCGTTATTACTCCTTCCGATGGGTGAATCCGTAGTTCCGCACGTGGGACGTACACGTGTGCCACATCACCCAGGAGACCATACGGTGCGATAGCCTCTGCACTCAAAGCCAATTCCAACCACAACCTCCCCGCCTCCGAGTAGCTTTCGTTTTGCGGCTCGCATGAGTCCTTTTACAGCCACTCACTGCTCACCCACTCGACTGGTGAGTGGGGAAAATATTCGGGTCACATCCCCAGCCGAGGGGGAAAACGTTTTCAAAATTCATTTGCGGTCATGGTTTTATGGCCTGTAACACCACACGTCTCCTCTCATTGAAATCGAAAACGTCGATTCATCACCGTCGAAATATGGGGGTATTTGCGGTTGTTTTGAGGCGCCTTCAAGGAAAGAGGCCATTGAAAGTCGGATTACAAAAATGTTTACAGCTTATTGATTTCAACCGCGCCATTACCTTTCCTACTCACAATATCCACATCTAGTACGATACTTCGAAAGTACCGAGTAAGAAACTAGTAACAAAGTCCTGATCTTGTATTTTCAGTCCCAAATAGATGGGCATGGAAGTAGGAACCTTTCATTTCTCCTCTATGGTCTAACCTCTTCAGATATAATATGTCTGAAGAGGTATATTATATACTCACATATTATACACTCACATATTAGTTGAGTTTTCGTAGATGTCCGGGCACCACGACTCGACAAATTGAATTCAGAATTGAACATTGAATAATTAGAAAACAATTCTGCCAATTAAATGTGGATGGGAAAGTAAAGATACAAAGAGGTCACAACTAATCTCCAAGTGTACTTCCTGAGAAGAATTAAATTTTATGTTGTGATTCTTTGAATTCCGAAGAGCAAGTATTTTCTTTCTGCATTCCCCAGTAAATACTCCAACCTCGAAAGTCCGCGCATAGGTCGAGCTGGTAGGTATACGAGCTATGGCGGCTTCTTATCGTCCCAAGGTACCTAACAGCTTGTTGAAGTTCACACTCGCAATCAGTTGTTGTTATTTTATCTGCGAGAGGGGAAAAATCACACAGCAGATCAGATAGGAATCTTCTTACTCCTTTCCCTTCTGGAACATTTGGGTCAGGTCTGCTGGTAGGTCGTGACTTCCTCCTATGTCCCATTGTCCTGGAAGCTGCTGGAGAGGTCTGCCTCTTCCCCCGGTCATCCTGGGAAAAACGAAGGCGGAACGGGAGCCTCCTGATCCCGAAGGCCCGACCAGGAGTCTATCCATTATCCTTTTCAGAGATGTACCACCTTTGACTCACGCCCGTCAGCTGTCTAATTAGGCATAACAATCGGGTACCCAAGGCAGGCCTAGAGAAGGGCCTCCAGTACTAATCATAATCGCAAAAAAGTCGAACCCGTTGGTCGGCGGCTTGTTACGAAACAAAAGCCATCGAAGAGTTTTCAAAAATGCTTAGTCGATCCGTCATTTGCTTCAAAAGAAATGGGGCATGCACGGTACTGTTATGCAAAAGTGGGACAACCCTGATCACGATGTTAACGACTGTACTCACTGACATCCAACACCTCACGAATCGCGTTCTTAGCTCAAAATTATCGATGACCCCAAAATGATCAGAAGGATTGCCCGATTCATAGGCATTGATTGATGGGCACGTGTATGAAAAATGACTGAAATTTGTTTATCATACTAACAGGGTATTTTTTAAAATAAATATACACCGGTAAGAGAAGGTAGATAATATGAAAACGCTGCAAATTATTACACAATGGTTTATTATTTATCTATATTGATCACTCGTCTCCAAAGCCACCAACCATCCAACATGAAGAAAAACATCGATCGCATTCCGGTCAGCTAAAATTTGGACGGAGATTAGGCCTCTCTTGCGATTCACAATCGTGTTTCTGATTTATCGTACGTCCAAACTTTAAATTCTCGTAGTGAGCGAACGGTTTGTCCTACAGAACTCCGGACTCCGGGTGGTCTCAAAAAATTCTAAAAATTATATAGAATCTTAAATTGAAGGAAAATCAATACCATTATATTAGATTTTTTTGAGTTAGGGCGTTTTCAACATTTCAAAATTCATTTTGGAACCCGTAGAAGTGACCTACATCAACCAAAATCTTCGGGGCACAACTAGAGCCCAAATGGAGCCTACATACCAAATTTCATCAAAATCGGACAATGCTAAGTTGCAAAAGTGCCGCGTACGGCGTACGGCTAACGGCGGACGGACGGCCAAATTTTGGTTTATTATTTTCAATAATGAACCTTTGGAATCGACCAAGAAAAAAAAAATTAACACCCCCTCAAAATTTGATGGTTTACGTTTCAAGGTACGTATAATCCAAAAATCGAATAAAAATTTGGCCGTCCGTCCGCCGTACGCCGTACGCGGCACTTTTGCCACTTAGCATTGACCGATTTTGATGAAATTTGGTATGTAGGCTCCATTTGGGGCCCAGTTGTGCCCCGAAGCTTTTGGTTGATGTTGGTCACTTCTAAGGGTTCCAAAATCAATTTTGAAATTTTGAAAACGTCCTAACTCAAAAAATGTTGATATAAAGGTATTGTTTTTCCTTCAATTTAGGATTCTGTAGAAGTTTTAGAATTTTTGAGACCACGCGGAGCTCTGTAGGACAAATCGTTCGCTCCCTACGAAAATTTAAGGGTTTGAAATATATATATAATTGAAATATACATATATATATAAATCAAAACACGAGTGTGAATCGCAAAAGAGGCCTAATCTCCGTTCAAATTAGAGCTGATCGAAATGCGATCGATGGTTGGTGATTTGGATTTTTTTTTTGATTTTTTTTTTTTTTGATTTTTGTTTTTTAAATATTGGATGGATGGTGATTTTGTAGACGAGTGATCTATGTAGAAAATAATAAACCATTGTGTAATAATTTTCAGCGTTTTATTCGATTTTTGGATTCTACGTACCTACCTTGAAACGTAAACCATCAAATTTTGAGGGGGTGTTAAACAATTTTTCTTTCTTGGTCGATTCCAAAGGTTCAATATTAAAAATAATAAACCAAAATTAGAACGAAGCTTGAGGTATTGGTGGCGCGGAGGGAGATTAAAAAAAATTTCTGAATTATTTTCGAGCAATAGATAATTTAACCTAATTTAATCCTGTTTTTTGTTCTTATCGTCTTCCAAATTCATTAGGTAACTCACAAAAATTAAACTTACAATGTTGAATCAATTTAAAAGTTATAAATAAACCCTTCCGAGGCGTTACACTACTTTTTTCTCCCGTAGAAATTGAAAAATGGCAATTTTAAGCTGTTCCTACTTTTAATAACGCCTCTACGATATTATACTCGAAACAAAACCTTGTATCTACAGAAAAAAATTTCTTTGAATTCCACCAAAACAAAACTGGCAGGTGTATATCATCATCATTTATTCTTCAATAATGCTTACTTGCTAATTTTTTCCAAATCTCGAGTTATGCATAACCTATTTATTGTTAGATTGCAAACTTCCTGCTCTAACAAACTGTTTTATCAGTACCTTTAATACTAACCACTGAAAGCTGAAATCACAACATTTGACTAGTAACATCTTGAATGCATGCTTTCTACAGGGTGTAAGCCTAACTGGTCTGCCATACGGTACCAGTCGATTCTACAACTAATTTGCAACAAAAAATGTCCCTTAGCTATTTTTTTAAACCCTTCTTTTTTGAGTTATTTTAACTTTAAACTTCACAGTCTAGTGTGAACCTTCGAACAGGCAGGATCTCCGCTCGACATTGTGTCTTATCTCATCACCAGATAAGGATTTTATTTATTTTATACATACCTATATTCACGTCAGTTAGCTGCATAATAGGTATAGATAATAATCATTTAATTGATTAGAGGATGAGTGCTGAAAGCGGGGGCCCAGCCCCCGGCAATTGTTCTTTGAATATGGATACAACAAATGTTGTAGATCCAGATCAAAACTCAAATACGTCTCAAAAACCCGTACAAACATACCGATTGTCTGATATTGGCCCATATTTTGTAGTACTTGAAAGTATGAACGAAGAAAAACAAGGTGTCGGTCGCATACATCCCATGGCAGTGGGCCGTATGTTGCATTCTCTAACTCCGCCAGTAAATGAAGGAATCACGGCTATCAAAAAATGTGGAAGGAATAAACTTCAAATCGGGTTTAAAAGTGCATCGTCGGCGAATGTTTTGATCAAACACGATCAGTTGATTAGTCGAAAGTTTCGTGCTTACATTCCTTCGTATCTACTGTCCAGAAAAGGAGTAATACGGGGTATAGAGCCTTCTATCCCAGACGAGGAGATCATAACAAACATCGAAGGGTACAATGGCGAAAAGCTAGAGGTTTTATCAGTTCGAAGATTGTCACGACGTGTTACTGGTCCTGATAATTTAGTTAATCGGGTTCCCACTTCCTCAGTTGCTTTTACCGTTCGAGGTCAATCATTACCTCCTTATGTCAAGGTTTGGCACGTAATATGTGAGGTCAGTCCTTTCGTACAAAGTGTTGTTCAATGCCTAAAATGTTTACGTTTTGGTCATTTTAAGGACCAGTGTAACGGCACTTTGACTTGTAAACAATGTGGCAATAAGTGCGATGATAACCATTCGCCCGAAAACTGCTCGGTTGAAACACTGAAATGTCTCCACTGTCAAGGACCTCACTCGGCTACTGATAAGCAGAAATGTCCTCAATTCTCAATCGAAAGATTGATAAAAGAAAAAATGTCAGACAGTAACTTATCTTACTGGGAAGCGAAAGATGCGGTTACCGGAGCATCATGGGCAACTTCATTAACTTTACCACCCGCCAACACATTGAGCAATTTTCCTCCTTTACAAGATACGAGCTATTTACGTGATAGAGAATATGCTACCCCTACATCTTTGGCTGCCAAAAAACGGAAACCTATAGCGCCTCCGCCTCCAGCATTTAATATACCGTCGGAGCTATATATCTCATCAAAAAACGGAAAAAATGTTACTGGTGGATTGATTCCTAGTAACCCTCATCATTCCGCATCTGGCGTTTTCCGAAAATCTTCATCTACGATTCACCCTTCTTCACAGAATACAC
Organism: Apolygus lucorum; assembly: GCA_009739505.2. Classification (NCBI taxonomy): domain Eukaryota; kingdom Metazoa; phylum Arthropoda; class Insecta; order Hemiptera; family Miridae; genus Apolygus; species Apolygus lucorum. Next base: position 15,213,926 of record CM019180.2, read on the forward strand.
TCAAATATGAAGACGTTTGCAGTATAACTTTGGCTGTGGTGAAGCTCCTGAAAAACTTGAAAGAACGTGACTATAATGACTCTACGATAAAAGACTTAGTTCGTGAGAAAATGGAGTCGGGTAAATTCTAAAGAGTAATTTCGCTAATTTAGATACATTTAAAACAAATATAACGTCATAACAGTATGGCAAATAGTTCACAAACGAGGTCTAATTTGAAATGTTTGCAATGGAATGCGAGATCCTTGACTTCGAAAAAGGCTGAACTGGAACATTTTCTGCATTCTAATCAAATTACCATAGCGTGTATTAGTGAAACTTGGTTGAATCCAACTATTTCAATGAATTTTTATCTGTACAATATGGTAAGGGTTGATAGATCTGATGGATGGGGAGGGGTTGCACTGCTTGTCAAAGATAACTTATACTATGAAGACATAACGTCAGTTTTATTAAAATTGGAAGGTATGGAGTGTGTTGGAGCTAGGATAACCTTTGGGGAACAGTTTGTTATCAACGTGGTCAGTATTTATAACCATGAGAGATCCACTCGTACAGCTCAGCAATGGGAAAATTTTTTCAGGTCAGTACCAACACCAACATTAATATGTGGTGATTTTAACGTACACCATGCCTGTTTTGGCTCAAGTTTTACAACGATTAAAGGCACTAACTTGGTAGATGCGCTGTCAACATCTGACTTGGTATATCTGAACACTGGATCCACTACATTGGTTAATAGATGCAATTCCACTTTTAGATCAGCAGTTGACATAAGTATAGTTTCTCCTACTCTAGCGCCCAGATTTGATTGGCAAGTTCAGCCGGATCCTCTCGGTTCGGATCATTACCCGATTATTAAAGAGTCTGAATTTTTTATATGCCCCAAATAAAATTCACTATCCAACCCGAAAGTGGAAAACTGAGAATGCTGATTGGGAAAATTTTCGGAACCATTTAAATGAGACTCGTAATGCAGATAGTCCTTTATCATATAGTCAAGTAATGGTTGATATTGCTTCAGCTTGTGATAGGTCGTTTAAGACATTACAGCCCCATTCCTCTACATGTACTGGCGCATTGTGGTGGTCATCTGCATGCCAAACCTTATTTGATGAGCGGAAACTTGCAGCCATGGAATGGCGCTCTTTGCCGAATAGGGTGAACTTTGAAAATTACCATGAAAAACATCGAGCGTTCCGTCAAGTTGTTAATAAAACTAAACGAGAGTCATGGATAGGGTATTGTGGTTCACTCAACAAATCAACACCGATTAGGGATATATGGAATAAGTTTAAATCTTTGAAAAACCGGAAAGTAGCCAATAGAATACCTTTTAAGCCTGGTGAATGGGTTTCTGAACTATTGAATAACTATGCACCAACTTTCGTTCCGAATGCAGTGTGTTTTTTATGGGAACATAATGATATTGAGAACATTGACCATTTTCTCACAAACCCATACACCGAACGCGAATTCCAGGTCGCTGTGAGCAACCAGAACAATACTTCACCCGGATTAGATAAAATTACATATCCGATTCTGGTACAACTTCCTTCCGAGTATAAGAATTCACTTTTGGCTTTGTACAATGAGTTTTGGTCCAAAGGTAGGTACCCCATGGAATGGTCAAAAGTCGAGCTTATCCCTCTTTTGAAACCTGGTAAGAATCCCAGCGAATGGTCTTCGTTTAGACTGATATCGTTGTCATCTTGCATTCTTAAATCATTTGAGCGAATGATTAAAAATCGTCTTGAATGGTGGGTAGAATCCAGAAGACTACTTCCAGAGAGCCAATACGGTTTTCGGTCAAGCCGTTCCGTACAAGATTGCTTGACCAAACTTGTTTGTAGTATACATAATTCGTTAGCGAATCGAAGAATAACGTTAGGTTTATTTTTAGATTTCTCTCGGGCATACGACAGCGTACAATTCGATATACTATATGATTGTTTGGTGAAGGCTGATATACCTCATAAATTTGTTCGTAACGTTATAGGTTTAATATCTCGGAGGGAGGTTGTGCTTAGGATTAATGACGCTGTTTACGGACCGAGGAACGTTTATCAAGGTCTGCCCCAGGGAGGGATTCTGAGTCCACTTCTGTATGCCTTGTATGTTTCAGACTTGGAAACCATCATGCCCGAAAATGTTCATATATTGCAATATGCAGACGACGTATGTGTTTTCGTTGAATGTGAGGTGGTACAGGATGGTTTAAATCAGCTAAGTCAATTTGTAGGAAAACTTAATGAGTGGTTACTAGCGAAAGGGCTGACCTTGTCCGTAGAGAAATCCATACTAGTTCCATTTACTAGGAAAAGGAAACTCAATATAGATGATTCAGTAGTTTTGGGGGGATGTCAATTTCCAGTACACAGCGAAGTGAAATTTTTGGGACTGTGGTTGAACAAAACGTTAACCTGGAAAAATCATATAAATCATATCCTTAATAAGGGAGAAAAATATCACAATGTTTTGAGAATGGTGGTGAACAGTAAATGGGGAGCAGATCCATCTGTAGCTTTAATGTTCTACAAAGCTACTATCCGTGCGATAATTGATTTTGGTAGTGTGTTTTATGGACAGGCTTGTGCATCAAATTTGGTAAAAATTTCACGATTGCAGTATAAAAGCTTGAGAACGAGTCTGGGCATGCTAAAATCAACTTCTATTGATGTCTTATTGGCAGAGTCTGGGGAGCTCCCTCTACATCTGAGGAGGTCCATTCTTTCAGACCGTTACATGTTGCGCTTGAAAGCTCGAGAGGCTGTAATAATAAATGACGTAGCAAATTTGAGCATAAACGTACTCACACAACGCCAATGGATAGCCAGGCCAGAACCCCCTATTACACTAAGCTTCATTCAAGATTATTGTGATTTGTCTTTGATGTGGACAGCCCCTTGCCCTGTGCAATTTCATTTTGACTACGAGGCTATTATGTTACCAGTTCATATTGTGAGTCTCCACTCACTGGGGAACCTTTCCAGTGAAGAGGCTGGGTTAATTCGTTAACTCCCTTCCGATCCGAATTTGTCATAGCCACCCGCGGCGAGCATTGTCAGATTCGGATCCGTGGTCAGCTCAAAAGGTGACGTCACCCCCCCCCCCCCCTCAACATGAAGACGCCGTCTCCAGCCAGAGCGTCCCTCCCTCGGCGGAGGGAGCCAATCAGAAGACTCCACCTGGCAGGCGCCCGTCCGTCGAGGGAGCGGAGGGGGACCATCCAGAACAAAACCAACGAGCAGCCCCCTCCACAAGCAGACCCCCCTCAGATATTCAGTAAGAGTCACCGTGAGCCCCGCAGCCCGTGAACTTGAGCCTGTTAGAGTCAAAACCGCCCCCAAATCCTTTAAAAGACGCTTTTCGTAAGATCCCTGACCATCGAAAACGCCGTCTCGCGCCGAACTGATCTGGTTGAAGATCCCCTGGATTCCACTGGACGTCCGTCGCCACAACCACCACAACCGCCACATCACACCTGGAAGGATACCTCAGGGCCCTGACACGTGTGAGTGAAAACTATAACTTACCTTTAAACCATTGGCCAATGCAGTTAGGACAGTGCGTAGAAGTAATTCTGAAACATTTGAACAAAAGTCGTAATATTGAGAAGTTGTACACTTAAAGCTAAATACTTACCTGCAGCATAAAGATAACCTATACTTACCATACTCACCTTTGTTGAAAACCTGGAACGTTGAACTGATCTACTCTGGAAACCTGAAACACAAAGTCAAATTGGAGTTATTAAATTGTATATTGAACTATTATTTGCAAACTCATCATATTGAACATTCTAATCTTGTGCCATACTTACCTTTGTTGTTGCGCCCATCAGGCTTCCTTTCGACACACCCTTTCAGTGTGCCTAGTCAGAAACCATATTTCTTAATTAATAAATTTACCTTTTATTGTTGTAATCCTGCATTTGATATCTTTTCTCATTTACCTGGTTCCTCAGTGTGAAAACCGGAGCTTGGTGACGCGTCACACTCCGCCATATTTTCCGAGGCTTCCCTCAGAAGCCGTCGTAGGCCCCTCCGGCAGCGTCGCATTTGGCGGACGCCATTTTCTTAGTAGGACGCCCTTAAGGCTAAACATTTCAGATTGCATCATCCCGAGGAATCCGACTGGCCGCTTCACCGCCTCGTCACAGGTAAATACCACATGCTACCCTTGTAAATTTAACAATTGTTTCGATATTTGTTTGTCTTCCCCTTCCCACCTGAGCTCGCCACGTTAGGTTTTGTGTCATTCGGGGCGATTGGGATCGGCACGTGGCGTCACAACCTCGGGCCGCTACCAATTTCACCGCGGATCGAAACCTCAACCCTGTCGAACGAACATCCCGTTTACAACTGGTGTGACGCCACAATCGTCACAACCGCCACGAGTAAGCGGGACGCTACCTCTGTGGTCATCGACACAAGCCGCCACAAGTAGCAAGCCTACAATATATCCAAATATACCAAACCACAAGATATCGCACCCGACATGGTTAATATCAACTTTCTGGAATATTTACACGATCGGTGGGCTAATCATACCATTATTTTCACGGATGGTTCCAAGGATGTGAACAACGTTGGGTGTGCTTTCTATGACGTTACTAATTCTTATCATCGACATTTTAAATTGAATAATCAATGTTCTAGTTTCAGTGCAGAAGTAATAGGTATTCTACTAGCGTTAGAGTATGTTGCTTCATGCGTTATAAGTAACATTAGAGTAGACGTGGCGCTGTTTTCGGATTCACTGAGTACTCTTACATTACTTAGAGGTGGTCCCTGGAGAGCTAGAAATCCATTAATTGGTGGGATATTAACTAAATTGAGGGAACTTGATATGGTGGGAATATCCGTTCATTTTATTTGGATTAAGGGACACTGTGGGATTGGTCACAACGAGAAGGTAGACAAATTGGCCAGACAAGGAGGGGAAAGGGGAACTTGTGTTGAGATGAAAATTCCTAAAGAAGATTTATTCTCTTCCATAAATAAATATCATCGGTCTCAATGGATTGATCAATATAAAGTATCAGAAAAAGGGGGTTTTTATAAAATTGTTAACCCGGTGCCACCGTCGATACCTTGGTTCACTCACGAAGTATCGAACAGAAAGCTTGTCGTCTTGATGAACAGGCTCCGTTCCAATCATGGGATATGCTCCAAGTACAAATTTAAGATATTAAAGCAAATTGACACCCCATTGTGCCAAGCTTGTGAGGAGGAGGAGGGAACTCTAGAGCACATGGTTATGACATGCCCAGCGTACAGTGATGTACGTGAGGAACTGTTCAATAATATTACCCCGATTCTGATCCAACCATTCCACTACCACCAGCTCATATGTAATACCGCTACATACAAGTTCATTTTTGATTTTTTCTCTACACTTAATGTAAATATTTAAGAGGTAAATGTAATTTACTAGGTTATAAGATATGATACCGCCTTGTGGCAAAATGTATAGTTATACAATGCCAAATAAAAAAAAAAAATAAAAAAAAAAAAACTTTAAACTTTTTTTTCGTGATTTTGACCTTATGTCATTAAATTGGTCATAACTCTGTTAATTAGCTGTGTAAATTACAATTTGAGGATACCGTTGGAAAGAGCATTAAATTTCCTATCGGATAGATGCCTTAACTTTTGAGTCAAGGTTTGAGACATGAAAACGTCCTCTAAAAAGAGAGTTTTAATGACATAAGGTCAAAATCACGCAAAAAAAAAGTTTAAAGTTAAAATAACTCGAAAACGAAGGGTTTAAAAAAAATCGCTAGGGGACATTTTTTGTTGTAAATTAGTCGTAGAATCGATTGGTACCGTATGGCAGACCAGTTAGGCTTACACCCTGTATAGAATTGTGATCTGTAACTTGACGATATTATCATTGTTCTGTAAATATTTCAAGCCATAGAGTTGTCAGATACATTTTCATTTTAGGCTCTCCACCTTTAAATACCATTTAAATTTTAGCCACCATTTTGTGTACAGATAGTTACCATTTAAATTGCATGCCCTCCAGAGCCTAAATACATAATATGTATTTAGGCTCTGGAGGGCATGCAATTTAAATGGTAACTATCTGTACACAAAATGGTGGCTAAAATTTAAATGGTATTTAAATGTATATTATACATTTAAATACCATTTCAATTTTAAATACCATTTAATCTTTTGATGTTTATGACCTACGTTTGCTGATTTCCTTTTATCCATTCACGTTTTACGTTTATCGATTCACGTTATTTTGTTGTTTACATTTACGATTTTGATGACAATGATTTTAAATACAACTTAAATGTTAACTAACATTTATATTTCAAATAAAATTAAAATTTTTAATTACATTTAAATTTTAAGTAACATTTACTCTCTCTTCAAATTTTAGGCTTTCTAGATACTTTTAAGTTTTAGGCTCTCCAGAACATAAATAATATATACGGTGTTGCAGTACATATTGACGACGATATGCCGATAAACTATAGCGCAGATGTTCATTAATATTTAATCAACCGTGTAGTACATGCTTACACGTAAAAGGGAAAGACAATTTGAGAGGCGATGCATTTTTCCCACGCCGAGCCTCGCCCCACTCCGGTCGGGCTTTCGTCTGTAAAAAATTGCCTCGTTTCAGAAACGACTAGTTCGATTTGGGACGAGCCTCTCTATGCATCCTTTTGCCGACATTGACCTTTATGAACTAGGGTCGCCGTTTCCTGATCATAATAATCGGTGAGCTAAAGACGCGTGTGAAATGGGGCGGAGTCACCTCTCCGTTGAGCTCACAGGAAATCACCTTGTGGGTTAACGAGTGAAATTTTCATCCGGAGTTTCTTAGCCGATTTAGAATCCCATCTTTTTTGTCGTTGTTGTTGTCGCAGCTTATCAGGTTAATGAGAGAGTTTGGTAGTTCAGAACGCTTCTTGCTGTACAATCATTTGAAGATGCTACACCGTGAAAGGTTATGACCTTCAATAGGGGGAGAAACGATTACACATAATGACCGAAAATGGATCAACATCGGAGGACGTCTACTCTCCTTGGGAAATATTTCGTCTCATATCTACTTGCAAAAAGGGTGGTGATCTCCAGGGATATTTCCTAGATCGGCGCCGGACTTAGCAGATTAACATCTTTCTGGTCTTGGTTTCAATTGAACAGGACGATGACCATGACACAAAACAGCGTAAATAGACTTCTATCCTCACATCGCCGGAATTATGTCAAAAACAGTGCAGCGTCTTCAGTGTAGCAATCTCAAATAGCACAATTGGTTGGATGTAGTCGTATTTTTTACGACTCATTACCTGATAATGTAGTTCATCCAACGTCAGAACTTTGTAGGCCACATCACAGGATCTGTAAGATGGCAGATTTAGTATGTACAATATTACACATCACAACTGATATGAGTCGCCACGATACCGGATATTTTTATGAAAATTCATATCAGCTCGACTGTTTTGATAATTAATTCGCATCCTTTACGAATAAAATCACTCGCGATGAGAGTGTGTAAAACCATTTTAATAAAAACGGGGTTGAGTAAAACGTTTTCTATTTCCACGAAAATTATGAGTTACAAGTTAAATCGATTTCGACGGTTAAAAAAGCAGAAACACCTTTGCTATCCCTAAAATCCTTCTCATGCTCTTTTATTCTTTTCCCAATACTCAAGCCCACAAAAACATTTCAGCTTATAAATCCCACTTTTATCTTGAACGCTAATTTTATCTTTAACAGAACCAAACGAAGCTTTAATGTTATTTTTATTTTTAAACCCTACTTTGAAACCTCTAGATGATAACATTTTGCCAATTTTTTCAGAAATCCTTCTGTAATAAGGTATATTTATCCACTTTTTCTCTTCTAAGACAACTTCTTTAACAAATTAGAAACCCCGTCTCTACACTTTTTCCTAAGAACCTTATTCCATATGAAATCAATGAGACATCCCCCATATCCATTGCTTGCGGCTATACTCATGATAATAGTTTTTTCTTTAGATACATTTTGATCACTCATTTGTATTGAGAAAGCTCTATTGATCATACTATGGAAAGCAGCATGTTTATGAACTAAGGGATGATTTGATGTACTATGAATAGTTATATCACTGTAGGTATCTTTTCTAAAAATGGAGAAATCATGTTTTCTGTTAATCAATGAGATGGACAGATCAAGAAAATTAAGCTAATTTCCACCTAGTTCAAGAGTGAATTTAACAAAAGGATCTATTGTATTGATTTTCTCATGAAAAGAATTTAGTTGCCTTTCAGTTCCTGTCCATAGAATTATTATATCATCAACGTACCTATACCAATATAAAAGGTTGTTTGATTTACATTTTTCAAAGATTCGTTTTTCAAGATAATCCATGTAAATATCCGCAAGCAAAGGAGACAGCGGTGAACCCATGGCTACCCCTGGATGAGTATACTATCTACCTTCAAATAGAAAACAGTTCTGATCCATACAAACAGACATTAGACTACACAGTTCATCCCTTTCAAAAACATCGAGATCTGACCTATGGATAAGCCCATTAACCACATCATTGTAGCTAGCTACATCGATATTGGTAAACAGACTAACCACATCAAAGGAAGCAAGTTTGGCATTCGGAGGCGCCTGATTATTGCTAATTTTAGAAACCAAATCGTATGAATTTTAAACAGTATTACGGGGCCGAAAAATGATTTTATTTCTAAACAAAGAATTTAACTTTTTGGCTAATTCGTAAGCGGGGGCACCAATATAAGACACAACTGGTCTCATCGATGCCCCTACTTAATGAATTTTTGGAAGACATGATAACCTAGGAGCATGTGGATTCATTTCATAAAGTTTGGTTTGTATATATATTTAAAATTCAATACTATCTTAAACTGATGGAAAAAATACCTTTATATCGAAATTTATTGAGCTAAGGCGTTTTCAAAATTGCAACCCTTATTTTTCAATCCTTAGAAGCGACTGACGTCAACCTAAAGCTTCGGGGCACAACTAGACCCCAAATGGAGCCCATATACCAAATTTCATCAAAATCGGTCCATGGGAACTAAGGAAAGTGCCGCGAACGGCGGACGGATGGCAACATTTGTATTATATTTTCGGATTCAACGTACCTTGAAACGTTACAATTTTTTTCTTGGTCGATTCCAATGGTTCATTTTTGAAAATAATTAACCAAAATCATACATTTCCGAGCATTTTTGCCGTTTGAAAGAGACATCTTTACTAGAAAATGTAACACTGATTCCATCATATTTCCCGTACCAATCTGCGTATGGTGATTTCCCCTCAAATTCCAGTTCCATCTATTTTTGTCTTCTAAAGTGTACAAATTAATCTCTGCATTTTTCTCAAATAATTCTAGCCAAAACGTTGACGTTTAAATTTTAAAAATACTCATGAAAAAAAAAAGAAAACAAGTTTTCTTTTTTAAGTTTCTGTAAGCCCCAGAGATGTCAACTGTGAACATTTGTCGAATTACTCTATTTTTAATAATATTTTCTCATAATAAAAGTTTACTATTATGGCGAATAGGTATGGCAAGAGTCAATAAATTTCCAAACGTTTTTCATAAAAACAGGATTTGCTACGAGTTTTCCTCACTTACAACAGCCAAGTGCACGCCTTCATGCACGTAGTTGAGTGGACTTATACCTACCTAACTACTTGCAACAACTACTTAGCAAGAAGGCATCATTATTTTTTAAAAGATAAAATTATTCCGAAAGACTGGCGGTTTCTTCACCACGGTTTCATATTCGTTTTAGTCCGACCTTTCCCCTCCCATCACAGCTCTCACCGACAAAGTGCCGTGTCGATAAGGCTCGATATAGATCGTGATCTCGTATAATAAGATCAACTGCGGATCGAAGGGCCCATTCGAAGAGCCCTCGGGGAAGAGGTGCGCCAACCGTATTTCAAAATTGAGTCCGGATCCGTTCAACAGAGTTCAGTTTGCTCGTTTGGAATCCATCTATCATACAGTCAGTTGCTAAATAAATGAGACATTCTACCATCAGAAAATTGTCATAGATTTTTTGTTATTAAAAATAAGATTCTTTTCAAGAATAGCATCTAATGTCATTCACTTAGTGATGATTTTGAAAGAAAAGGTATTGCAATGGACTCAAAATTTTTAGAATGGAGATTATTGAAAAAAAATGTCCTCTGATATTAGTTTTGGAACGTTCTAAAACGATTCCTGAAGTATTTCCAAAAATCATATTGCCTATAATTATATAACTTATGTATACGATAACTTCATTCGGTATATTATGGTAGGTATATTCGGAATCTACATCACAAAATTTGTGATAGAGGTACCATTTAAGGAATTAAAAATCTCCCAAAATTGTAAATATATACAAACACTTTGTATATACCTAGAGGTTACGATGACTATACTAGACTTGATTTTGAAAATATCTTTTATTTTTATCGGTTTATTATCTTTAAACAACGTTTTTACCCAGGGGCTGGGTCCTAGTTATGAGAGGTATCCTATAACGAAACGAATATTGATAGTGGAGAAACAAGATAATAGCAAATGGTGAAGATTTGTAAAACTATGTTGAACTAAATAGAGTGGGTGTAAAACTAAATGTTACTTAGGTAGCATTCTTTGTCACCAATTTGGTTGAATTAGATGTATATTTCAACTAAAGAAGTTAGTTTTAGTTTTAAATAGTGAATCATAAAACTGTGGAAGGCATTAAATCGTGAAACTATAGACAAAAATCATAACCTTGCTAGAGTTGGAGGTTTCACATTGGTGGGGGTTGTAAAACCACAACACTACTGGCTAATCATTATCCTGTTGAATTAATTTTTTGAAAAATATCTACCAAACCATCAACAGAAATTCTCTAACCAATCCAATCCTCCTGAATCGTAACTAAGTACTAACAACCAAAAACCCAACACAACTACCCTTGTCACTAAACCTATTTATGCTTCTCTTAGATACATACGACCTGTCGCTGAGCATATAAAAAAAGCTAACTCCTTCAGTAATAACATGAAAATTGCTTTCTAAAACAACAAAAACAAAAGAACATTGAAAGAACCATAGAACAAAAATAAAATTAGTGATGTTGTTTATGAAATTAAATGTCCCGATTGTGATTCTGACTACTACAAAGGGGAAACCAAACAATCAGTTATTGAGGCTTCACCAACGGTAATAAAAAGGCACTACATACATGTGCAACAGCCCTAGCTAAACATATTACCATAGTTGGAAATTTTCAAATTTGACTCAAATAACTTCCGAGTTGTACATGATTTCACCAGAGTACCCAAATTCGCAAGGGGAGGGGGCGAGTGGGGGGATAATTTTCACAAAATATCCGGTTTTTAAATATTTTGGTTCCTTTACTGCTTACCAATTGTACCCAAGCTTTGAAATTGAGGAAAAATTCTCATTATACCTCCGGATTTTCATGAATTATTCTCTGTTCCATCATGGAACTAATAGTGTTGCCACCATGGTGCCAGGACACCATAAACCGCATATTTCGTGGGTTTTTTTGTGTTTCACCTTTAATACGGATGTGATCCTCGACGGACTGCATACTAAAACTATTAGACGAAAATTCAATGTTACAACGTATTTCCGCTTTGGTGCCAGACTGGCACCATTGGTGATGGTGGAGGGGGTGACTCGAATTCGCATGTTGGGTATCGTAGATCATGGATTTTAACATGCTCTTCAGATTCGAGGCTCCCATGCCGCTAGAAATTTTATGGTTGATAAGGGTGAGGGGAGGGGTTCACTATTTCTTGCCTGAAATACTAAATGAATTACATCGAGTGAAACAGTTTTATCGCTTACCAAGTGGTTAAACAGGTCTAATGCTTATCCAATGGGACGTCCCCTGGAATGCATGCATTACTAAACAATATGTTTACAAATTTTCTCATAATAAAGGTTTTCATCAAGTTCATCTTACCTTTAAGGAAACATCTCATTTTTTTGTCGCTAGTGTGAGACATTCCTCAGACAATTTAGAGATGCCAGTTGGACAAATCCATATGAATAACATTAGTTTTTCCGTGTTTCGCATAAACAATCTCAAATTATAGCAATTCTGCACTTCGCTCCAACAACTGCAATGCCTCACGGATTTTCGTTCTTCCCACTACCTCTGGTCTTTCCTCGGCTACGGTGCTCGCATTATTCTCCTTTGTGGATCCGCTAATGGGACCCCCGAACCTCCAGTTATTTTCTTGAGAGGACTGCTGGAACTAAACGCGGTCTGGCAGAGGAATCACGGTCCACAGCCGCCAAGGGCCGCAGCCGGGCACAAAATATATTGGGCATTTCATCGATTTAGCTCTTCTTCAACTAGGAAACAACTCCTTACTGGAAACGAAGATAGAAGGCACGAAAACTCGTTACCGCGGTATCTGAAGTGAATGTCAAGGTTTGGTTTTACTCTCGTGATTGTCCGAAACTGCAAAGGGAACAATGGATCGACTACTTCCTATCAAGATCACGCTCATCCTTGTAGCCCTGATCTATGGCCGTTGGCCGAAACCTTACCGACATAAACAGTTGCTGTAACAGTGTTAACCAACAATCGAAAATTAGATGATGTATCTTGATCTAGTCTATCTTAACACCTACTTACTTACATCAGCTCAGGTTGCAAAGGGGTTACGGCCATCATTACCCATGACCAGAGATTCTGGGCGGAATTCACAGTCCCTCCTCAGAACTGAGGCCGGCCTCAAGGTGGCTTTCGAGGAAAGTTTTTACTCATCCGTATTCAGAGTAGCAAGACTTTCGAGGAGAGTCGTGTTTGAGCCGAGGTGGGCCTCAAGGAGGGTTCCCGCCTCCTCAACCTATTCTGAGTTGTTAAATTACGAGGCCACCCTCAAGGCCAGCCTCGAATTTCCTATTCAGGAACGAATTTTGGAGATGAGTCAAGATTTTTCTCGACTTCAAGAGCTCGAAACCCTCCTCCAGCTGAGGTAGCCTAGAACCTACCTTGAAGTGCTTTTTGTTTTAAAGGTGAGTAGTGTTTCGACTAGTGTTGACAATTGACTAGTGTTTTCGTACCGTTTTATTCAGTTTATTTACATTTTGTTTTTTATTCAAACATTTCTGCGATAGGAAAAAGATGGATAATTGGTTAATTTTTGATTGGGACGACCATTAAATATTGTATTCTCTATTCTGCATTTTCAACACTTCTTCAACAAACTCTAGTTGTATAAGGGAAGTCGATGTTTTAAAAGAACTTTAACTTTGTTAAGAGAGAGAAAACCATTAATTTATTGAACATTTTAGGAGTACAAAAGTTGGACTACAGTAGTTGTCGAAAATGTTTTTAAAGAACCATTTTTGATTTCAGTTTGCTATGTAGGTACCTACCTAAGTATGATTGATAAAGTTGTATTTTTTTATGTTCTTCAAGCCTCCATTTAGATTCAACGGGATTTTTAAAGTTTGTATAATAAATTATTGTAGTACCTACTAATCTCCTTTAAAAAAAAATCTCCCTACAAATTCGACCAAACACGATTTTTTCAAATTTTCACTAAGTCAAAGAAAACTTTTCAACCGGCGTCAGGACAACGGCTCCAATTCTAGTGTACAAAATATTTTACTTATAATCAGAGAACAACAAAACAATCTCACTTATCAGAGATTGATCACAAAATAATAGGTGTCTTCCCCAGGAACAATGCTCTTTTATCCAACTACGAAAAATTAAAGATTCGCCATTAAACTGTTTCGAATATATTGAAACATAGTTCGACTCACAATCAGTTACTTCACCATCCCATTTTATGATCAATATGTTGCAGAAGAGAGGGATGATGTGAACTTCCTCGAACCACCATCCAAATAAATGGACACAGTGGAATAAGTATTGCATATTTGTGAAAAATGAAAGACCTAATGAAAAATGGCTTGTGTTCGAACGTAAATTCTAAGAATTTCGAATTTTTCACAACAAAGGTGAAAACGTTGAAACACATTGATTAACAAATTGCACGTCTTTGAACCAGCGCGCTTTGTACTTCAAGTAGGAGGAATAACAAAAGCAAATTATTTCACAACAGTTTATTAGGATAAAAATATGAAAATATGATTTTACAAAATCCACAATAAAAATATCTTTAAGGTCGGCTTCATAAGCGGGATAAACGTCACTGTCTCTTCAAGATTATACTTACAATCATGCCCTCAAGGTACCTTCTGAATTTGAGATGGTACAACTCCCTACACGGTACGATCACATAGAACACGGCAATCGCATATCAATATTTACCTCAAAAGAACTGGAGAACACGCACTGTAATAACAAAATTCGCACTAAATTTATCCGTAGTCACATAAAACACGGCCTACAACAGCAAAATTTGCTGTCCTATTTAATAGGACAAAAAATGTTTCTACAGAAAAAAAAAAAGTTGAATGCATTGAATTGAAAATGTGAAAAATGATGAATGAATTTCTCTTATTTTTCACATTTCATCTGTCTCTGTAGAAGCATGGCCAACAAAAACCATCAACATGGAACTACCGATGACCATGGAATAACGAAAAAACATGCTTTTTGCTCGCTCTAGAAGACTGTTCTCTCCCAACCCACCTCGAAGCCACCTTGAGAAAAGTTCGAGTCGAGGCCACCCTCGAGATATGACTGGTTCGACTGTGAATACGAAACCTTCTCCTCGAGATCGATGTCACCTCGACTCGAGTCAAGAAATTTCTTGACTTGAATCGCGACTGTGAATTCCGCCCTCTGTTTTGATCAGTATGGGCTGTGGTTCGGTTGTCTTCAACCCTCTTGAATGGGCCCTGTAATGATTCTAATCTAGAACGCTGGAAATCATTGCACAAAGGTTTATTTTCTATATAGATCACTCGTCTGCAAAGAACTCGGCTTTGCCACTGTCACCACCTGCTTACTACAATGTAGTAGTATGTCATGTCATGCCTACAGCGATCCCATTGTGGTCAGCTAAAATTTGAATGGAGACTAGGCCTCTTTAGCGATTCGTGTTTCTGATTTATCGTAAGCCCAACCCTTAAGTTCTCGTAGGGAGCGAACGGTTTGTCCTACAGAGCTCCGCGTGGTCTCTAAGAATTCTAAAAATTCAATACTATCTTAAATTGATGAAAAAACAATACCTTCATATCAAAATTTTTTGAGCTAGGGCATTTTTGAAATTTCAACCGTTATTCTTCAACCCTTGAAACTGACCTACATCAACCAAAAGGCACGAATAGACCACAAATGGAAACAATATAGCAAACTTCATCAAAATCGGTCCATGGGAACTAAGGAAAGTGCCATGGAAGGACTGCAAAATTTTTATTCGATTTTCGATTCTACGTACCTTGAAACTTAAACCAACAAATTTTGAGGAGAGGTAAACATTTTTTTTTCTTGGTCGATTCCAAAGGTTCATTATTGAAAATAATAAACTAAAACACGTGTCCCTTTTATCATCCATGTACCTGCAAATCAAATAGTATTACCCCGTTTTAATGCAAAATTCTCATCAAAGCAACAGGGAATGAAAATTTAGAAGAATATTTTCTTCAATTCTATGGAAGATGAAAGAACTTTTTGAAGCAGTGCCTTCGTTTTGCACTCAAAATTATCAAGTTTCCTTAAAACATTCATACAATTTGTAAGGTGTTCTAAAGTAGGTTGTTCCGTTTAGCTGTGATCAGTTCCAGATAAACAGACAGATAAGCCAACAGATATAAAGATGAAGAGATTAGTATATCATGTAACACTAAAGTTGAATGCTCACGTAAAGAACTGGCTCACTCATCATTTGGTCGACAGATCTGATTCTATTCATAATTGATGCAACTAAAACCTACTTAGCAAATCACACGATGTACAGCGAGGAGTAAAACAACAGCTAGAGAAATCTACAAATAAAATGAAATGTTTGTTGGACAGCGGATAACAATAAAATCCGAAGACCTTGGTTTGTCATGAGGTTACGATGCGCGCACGCTGTTTTACGGTTGACAATTATTCTTATTTACGATCTACTTTCATTTCTGAATGATTTGCGCATTGAAATTAAATAGGGAGATTTTACCGGTTGTAAATTTATCAAGGTAGTTCAGCATCTTCCTAAGAATAGAAAGGGAATTGAAGGTTGAGCGTGTCCTGTTGCTTTGACTTTCATTGCTGACTTGCTAGTAATGGAGCACCCAATGGAGGACGCACTCGATTCTTCGGAAGAAGTTTGACGAAAGAAAAATCTTATCATTCTAATTTTTAAAACTCATTTTGTGGTTTATCAATACGTAAAAAAATCGCCAAAACATATATTCGAGATTAGCTATAAATGAGGACCCTGTCAAAAATATTGATGCATCTTCGATTTTGCTAACCATGAGTTATTTTGTTCACTTCTGAAGAACTAACAAGCAAACATACATCTTCTCATTAGTGGTGGCCAGAGGGGTCAGGCAAGATAGGTATGACCTAGCATGATGATGTAATCTACGTTCCTCAACTTTTTAAAACCGTATTGTTGACAATTGTCCCACTCTTGTTAAACTCAAAATTACATCGGTAGATGAGCTTACAGAAAAGCCATAACTCTATGTAATAGTTTCTTCAGCCTCTGAGGAGATGTACAACAACCTACGTAAGATAATGTTTACCAAAATCCAAAATAAGCCTTTCAAAATATTCTTCGGAATTTCGTTAAAAAACAAACAGTTAGGCCTACTCCAGATATGGCAATCTAACATGAAATAGTCGAAATTGACATTGCTACAAAAGAATATGCTTATGAATCACTCCTGTTCTAATCTACGTTGTCAAGAATGACTCAAAAATTCAATTAGGTACCAACTTAACTGTCGTCTACCCCGACAACAACAAATACTATGGTAGGAGTGTGTTCTGCATGCAAAATGGTTTACCTAGTACTGAAGCTATAGTGAAAATAGTTAGGTGCACTACTGTAATTGCTGTCACAAGTATGTGACCCTATGTGGGAGGAATTATTAAAGCTGATCGGATTTTCAATAGAAGTAGGAGAAAAATTAATTTAATATTGAAGCAACGATTCGGAATAGGTGGGTACGAAGTATATTGGTTGTCAGTGATAGAAATAAAGTGCTACTCAATGTCAAGTACGTCATAATTTAGATCATTAGAAAAAGGTCGAGTAACATAATCGAAGGAGGACTGTAAAAAGAGAACATTACATCTGTACTGTATTGAATTGTAGGGAAATAAATTCTTCTAATGAAGTAAGAAAAGGTTGAGGTATTAGAGGGGCCACGTATGACAGGAAAGATCCGGATCGGCGTAATGAAGCCGACGTCGGAGAAGGAAATTAGTCATTACCTTCTTCGAGGATTAGATATTACCACGCTGCGAAGGTACCCTACATCGAGAAGGATTGATGGGCAGGCGTATGAGGGCGTAGATGAAGAAGGAATTGGAGGAGGGTGGGAGGACGGCATATTAGGGCTACCTTTGGCTGTGGGAGAAGGTGGACAGGAGAAAGTACATACAATGTACAACGCTGAAGGGAAGAGAAACAGAGGGCAAAGGTCACAAGGCGAAGTAAACCACATCTAGGGTTTCTGTGATGCTTAGAGGATTTGCGGTGCATGCTGCAGCCACGAATATCCAAGTTTATTCTGCTGTGATGTTCTCGTACTCATTCATTTCAGAATGTCCTAAAAATCCTGAATTTTGATCAATTATGATCACATTTATTTATATTTTCAATGATTTAGAACCCTGGATAAAGTCGAGTATTGACCCTGAAAAACCTGGAAAACTCACGGAATTTTTTTTTCGGGGAATCGCTGGACAACCTGATGAAGCATTATTTCTATGTATGGCGGTACGACGACATCTTCAGTGGCAAGCTCAATTTCTTCTTCCTCCAACTGAGCCGTGATTTCTCCGTCTTCTGTATAATACTTCAGCCCCCTGTGAACCAGTAATTAAAATTTACTAACAGAAAGAAAATCTGACGGACCGACACACAAAATAGTCAGCACATACTACGTTCTTCGTATGGTATGAGGGAGAACGATG
Organism: Apolygus lucorum; assembly: GCA_009739505.2. Classification (NCBI taxonomy): domain Eukaryota; kingdom Metazoa; phylum Arthropoda; class Insecta; order Hemiptera; family Miridae; genus Apolygus; species Apolygus lucorum. The sequence continues at coordinate 15,232,005 of CM019180.2, forward strand.
ATATCAGGGTTGTAAAAGGTGGGTTGTAAGGATAATAGGCACTCCTGAAAATAATGGAATAACAAATAACAATGCGAGAAAATTGACTTACTTGGCTGTTGAAGGTGTTAATGAAGAATTTCACTGTGGGGCGCGTCGGCGGCAAATTGGCCGCTCTTGGAGCCATTCCGACTTTGGAGCTCAACTGACAGGTATGTAGCATCAGGATCGCCAAACTTTCAACGCACTGTGGAAGGAATTATTCTAACTTTGGAATACAAACCCCTCCCATCTGTCCCCATGATCATGAGCAGAACTGCAACCACAAACGTAAAAAGGCGGCCAATCTGCCGCCAGCACACCCGGACGATGGATAATAGTAAATCTTCTCCATCTGTCGTTGTTGAATCCATATACTCAGGTACCCTTTGGCAGTCTTGCAGAAGGTTTAAGTGCAGCCGCTATCCCTGTATACGTGAACATTTTGCTTCCACTATCAGTTTTTCTGGGACTCCTCCTGTTTTGGGGTGTGTTGCGACCCAACCTAAGTTGTAATGTATCAATTTTTACCGGTATTGTTGTATTATTCATACCTCAAGTTTATTATACCCCAAGAAAAATGTTCTCGGTCGTAACCAAATATTTGTCAACTCGATGGCAGTTTAAATCTTGTGTTGTGGAAGAAAAAAAACAAAACCAACCAATCTAAACGGAGAATTCCAATTTTATTAATATTAAGAATGCTGTTTTAATCGAATTTTGTGAGAATTAGGGGTGTTTAATTGGAGTTGAGAATGATTCGTTGTGCGGGTATCGATTATGAATGCATCGGCATAATCAAATTTGTTATAATGAGGAATTTGTTACATTGAAATTGTAAGACAATATATGAAAATATTTCCTATAAAATAAAGATCAGTTCTTGTACCTTTATTAAGCCCAAGCACCTCTCTGGATTCCTTTCATAAGCTTTTCCGGGTTCAAGCGAGGTCCACAGTCCCTATTGTACTGGAGAATAAGGCTAATGAACAATCTTTACCAAAAACGCTGCAAATTATTACACAAAGATTGATTATTTCTATATAGATCACTCGTCTGCAAAGAACACGGCTTTGCTACTGTCGCTATTTTTTTTAATAAACCAATCATAGGTACTACTGATTTACATACGTACTTCACAATCAAGTTTATTTGGAAGAAATAAAAGCTTTACACTCAGAAGATATAAAAAGTTGTGATTTCATTAGGAAATTCGATTACTCGTTGTTGAGGACGCACAACTGAGGACAACTCGAAGAAACAAACAACAATCGCATTTTGGTCAGCTAAAATTTGAACAGAGATGAGGCCTCTTTTGTAGTTCGCAGGCGTGTTTCTAAATTATCATTAGTCCAACAATTAAGTCCTCATAGGGACCGAACGGTTGATCCTACAGAGCTCTGTGTGGCCTCATCCGTTTCCAAAAATGCAATAATATTTTAAATTTATGAAAAACCTATGTTATGACTGCGTGTCGGAGCGTGAAGGCGATCGGCTTCCTTCGGATTGTCGATTTGATTGGTTCCTACTCAACGAAGACAAAGGACGGGACAACACTCGATGCCCGGCGCGGGTAACCGCAGACCGTGTGCAAGAGTGTTAAGATCGCCAGCTCGGATACATTCCTAGGCGCGATTGCTCGCCGACCCGGGGGATGCACCACATTTACCTATACCTAGTTGGAGGCAGACGACGACTAGGGTAAATGGGAGCAGAAGCCGGCGCGATGAGCTTTATCGCATACCGAGACCCTCCGATGAACTGTGGGCTTCAGAGAAGAGGCGAGGTAGATCGAGAAATAAACAAGTCGAGTTTTCGAAGACGAATGCATGAAGGGGAAGCCCTGAGTCCTCCTTTTATATGGACTTGACAAGGTAAGAGGAGGGTGGAAAAAGGTGACGTCAACTGATGTCACTGTTCCCCGTACCTCACCTTACCTACCGTGCATGGTGAGTCACTCAGGGTTTCCCTCGACCTTTATTGGAGAACTACACAGTTAAAAGTATGAGTCATTACATAGGTCCCCCAGTTCGTACAATAAAGATAAAATATTAAAATATTACGACAAGAATCGTTAAGGAACAATATATGAAAATATTATGACAAGAATCGTTAAGGAACAATATAGCATCGTGGTAGATAGAATTCAACCGAATGTGTTAATGAACAAAAATAACATACATTTGAATCAAATCGAGCGTAGACGAGAAGTCTTGAAGTGATGCGAAGACGCTGAGGCGGGTGATAGCGCCGTCTTGAACGGTGAAGACAAGCGCGCCGAACATAGGGGAGCCACGCTGTCTGGAGCTATAGCGTGAGGCCCAGTGGGGTCTCGTCGGTAGGCTCCGACGCATTCTCCTTCTGGAGAATGTAAGTTCAAGTAGTGAAAATTGCCCGGACCGAAGTTTGAGAAGTCTCGCACGGGCTTGGCGCCCTTTACGACGGCGAGGCTTCGGCCCGGGTCTTTTTGGGTTGTGGAATATCGATGTGATGAACTTTCCATTCGATCGGTTTGCGCGGAGATATTCCTCTCTTCACCGTTGTGCATTCGGCCGTGGTAAAAGCCTTGAGGGTTGTTGGCTTGCGTCGAATGATTTTCGTTGTGCCGTAGTGCATCGGCATATGAGCGTCGCAGGTTCGGGGCATTTCCTTTCGCGCGGTCGGCTCTCTCACAGGCTGCGTCGGTTTGTGCAGGAGGAAACGCGATGGAGGTGCTGCCTTGATTTCTTTCGGCGGGTTGAAAGCTGTGTTTAGGTGCCGTTAGTCGGTGATTGGCTTTCGGCGAGATACCATGGTTGGACGGAAAATTTCGTCCAGTTCGTCCCTCGTGAACAAGAGGTTCATCGCTCGTGTCTTGGGAGTCGTGCGGTCGGGAGCGTTGTTCACAGGTTGGGTAGCTATCGTCGAATGATTCGACTTCCGTTGTGTCAGGAGGTACCTCAGGTAATTCGGGATCCGGAGAGGTGGGGGTAAAGCCGAAAGCCGGCCGACACCTATTGAGTGAAACGGTCACCCGAGAGCCGTCGATGAGCAGCGTAGCCGTCCTATCTCCTTTGTTCACTACGTCGTATGGGCCGGAGTAGAGGGGGTTTAAGCCTTTTCGGAGACCCTCTTCTCGCAAAAACATTTTTTTGCGTTTTGAAACGTAGTTGGGAAAACCCGAGGACGGTTGTCCGTTGAGGGTTTTGCCGGCGGTCGTGTGTATTCCGTCGGTTGAGGCGGAAATAGGTCAGCAGGGAGGCGGAGGGGTGCACGAAAAGTGCGATCTGCGGCGCTGTAACCGTCCGAGTATCGGATCGTGGTGCGAAGGCCCAATAATATTGTCGGAAGATCCTTAGACCATGATGGCGAAGAAGTAGCCGTTCGTAGGGCATTTTTCAAATCTCGATGCCATCGTTCGATTTTCCCGTTTGATTCGGGATGATAGGCCGTCGTACGATTTCGTTTAATGCCGAATTTTTTTAAGAATTCGGAGAACTCGGCACTTTCAAATTGCCTACCCTGGTCCGTGATTATTGTGAGCGGGCAGCCGAATCGTGCGATCCAGTTGTTAAGAATGCCGTTTATAACCGCCGTAGTAGTTATATTGCGAAGCGGAATGCATTCCGGCCAACTGGTGTGCCTGTCGATAAGGGTTAAGAGGTATTTATAACCCTGTGAATCAGGCAGAGGTCCTACTAAATCAACATTCACTTCTTCAAACGGAAGACAATCGTCAAATTCTGCTGGGCGGACTTGAGGGTGGCGAAATTCCTTGAATTTGGAACATTTAGGACATGCTTGGACGTATTCTCGTATTTCGGTATTCATGCGAGGCCAGAAAAGCTTCGCCCGAATGAGATCTCGAGTCGCTCGTATTCCGGGATGACTGAAAGAGTGATAATGCTCGATGAGTTTACGTCGTAGTTGTTTCGGAATAAACGGTCGTGGCATGTCCGATGACGTCTCACACCACAGCGAAAGGTTGAGCGCAGGTACCTGGGTTTCTTCGAGGCGGCCGGTCGAAATGAGGTTGCGAAACTCCGATGATTCATCGCTTTGTTGACCAACAGATATTTCTTTTCCGGATGGAAAAGTTGTGAGCTCATGAAGTTCGAGAGAAGGTCGAGATAAGGTGTCGGCGACTACGTTGGAGGTGCCCGGCGTATATCGTATATCGGTCGTGAATTGACTGATGAACTCCATCTGCCTAATACGACGAGGCGAGGCAGTTTTTCTGTCTTGATGGAGCGAGGTCGTGAGCGGTTTATGGTCGGTAATTATATGGAATGTACGTCCCTCAACGAAATCTCGGAAGTGTTTGACGCTTTCGTAAATAGCGAGAAGCTCCTTGTCGAATGTGGAGTATTTCTGCTGCGCTGTTGTCAGTGTTTTAGAGAAAAATCCGAGAGGGGACGTCTTGTTATCGACCACTTGTTGCAAAACCGCGCCAATTCCGACGTCCGAGGCATCGGTCGTAATTGATAGTCGCCCCTTCGGCGAGGGATGAGCTAGCGTAGTCGCATTTTGCAAATCGTTTTTGCATTTATTGAATGCGGATTTCATTTGGTCCGTCCATTCAATCGTGCGACGATCCTTCTTTTTGGAAGGTTGCGGAATAGCGTTAACTAACGGCTGTTGGTGCATGGCTGCGTTAGGGATATGCCGTCGGTAAAAATTTAACATTCCCAAAAACCTGCGTAGGTCGGTGACGGTAGTCGGAAGCGGGAACGTCGTGAGATTGTCGACCTTTTTAGGTACCGGTCGAATCCCATTTTCGTTTACAATATGACCGAGACAGGTCACTTCGTTTTTCGCAAGGACGCATTTTTCCTTGTTTACAGTGAGACCCTCAGCAGCGAAGACGTCGAGGACCGCTTTTACATGGCGTTCATGTTCCTTGATGTTTCGGGACGCGATTAAAACGTCATCTAAGAAACAAAAGACAAAGTCGAAGTCTCGAAGGATTTGGTCCATATATCGCTGCCATGACTGTGCAGCGTTTTTCAATCCGAAATTCATTTTGCGGTATTCGTATAACCCAAAGGGCGTTATAATCGCTGTTTTCGGAACGTCTTGAGGATTCACGTCGATGTGATGAAACGCACGCGATATGTCGAGCGTGGAGAAAACCGTACATCCGTGGAGGTGAGACGAAAAATCTCGAAGATGCGGAACGGCGTATTGGTCTCCGACAGTGCGTTCGTTCAGTTGTCGATAATCACCGCAAAAACGCCAAGTACCATTAGGTTTAGGTACCGCGTGAAGTGGACTCGCCCAAGGTGATTTCGAAGGTTGAATTATTCCGTCGTTGATGAGTTGCTTGAAATGTTCTTTCGTTTGACGGAGTTGCTCGGGGTGAAGACGTCTACTTTTCGCTGTGACAGGTGGACCTTTGGTTTCGATGAAATGCTTGACCGTGGAGAGATGCGACGAGGATCGAGGCTCCGGTCGGTATTTAGCGAGCATGTTGATGAAGGTCGGCGGAGTAGGTTCGGTAGTGACGCCGGAATTGACCGTGTTGACGTACCCTCGTATAGGTTTTTGCGAATTAGGGTTGAATAATGATCGATTTTTCAGGTCAACGTGTAAGCCAAAATATCCGAGAAAGTCAGCTCCGATAATGGGTCGTTTTACGTCCGCAACTACAAAAGTCCATTCGTATATCTCGTTTTGTAGGTAAACCTTCGTTGTAAAATTACCATAGGTCGTTATGGCGGTGCCGTTCGCGGCGAAAAGTAGGTAGTCGGACGTTTTGTTCTTCCGGTGAACTAAAGAGTTCGGAAGAATTGAAATACTGGCCCCCGTATCGATCAAAAAAGGTATATTATTCTTATGGCATTTGACGAAAAGACGGTTTGAAATGTCTTGGAAAGGGGCGCCCGCCTTGTAAACAGGCGGGCCCGCTAGTTTTCCTGCCATCGTACCTTTTTGAATGAGCAAGGCTTTCTGCATTTGGTCGCCTTGTCACGGTATTTAAAGTGGTACCAGCACATACCTTTTTGTTGAATCGGAGATGGAGGTCGATTTTGCTGGTAGTTTCGGGCGGGGGCTGTTTCGTCTCGGAGGCTGCTTCGTAGCGACTGCCTCGGTGTTACAGTCCGGTTCTATTTGATGAACCGCTGCGGCGCTACGTATTTCGTGCGTAGCATCTGCGATCGGCGCGAGGAATTCTGGCGTTTTATCCATCCACGGAGCAATGGACATTTGGACCGCGATGGGTAGCGCCTTGATCCAAAATGCTTTTAAGATGTCGTTAGGCGTGAGGTCCCCCAGATGATGGCGCATTTGGCGTAAAAGCTGGGAAGGCTTGAGGTCCCCCAGTGGCCGATGCTCGGTGAGTGCCGTGATCCTCGCATGCCGAGATGGCTCGAAAATTTCGATGAGCCGCTGCTTGAGGTCGTCGTAGGGAGTCACAAGCTGGGCTTGTGTTAAATCCGCCGCTTGAACTGCAACATCGTAGGGCAGTAGAGGGATCGTGCGGGTGAAGCGAGCGCGCTGCGTGTTTACATGCGCGCCGGTGAAAGCTGCGTCGAGTTGAATAAACCACAGCCGGGGATCCTCTCGGTAGAACGGCGGAAGAGTGAGCGGTATGGAGACCTTCGTGGCCTCGGCGAAGTCCGGTGCGGGCGGCGGTAGCGGTGGGTCCATAATCCTCGAGTTAGCTTCGTGTTGAATAGCGAACCAAAAACGTGCGGGGTCACCAATGTTATGACTGCGTGTCGGAGCGTGAAGGCGATCGGCTTCCTTCGGATTGTCGATTTGATTGGTTCCTACTCAACGAAGACAAAGGACGGGACAACACTCGATGCCCGGCGCGGGTAACCGCAGACCGTGTGCAAGAGTGTTAAGATCGCCAGCTCGGATACATTCCTAGGCGCGATTGCTCGCCGACCCGGGGGATGCACCACATTTACCTATACCTAGTTGGAGGCAGACGACGACTAGGGTAAATGGGAGCAGAAGCCGGCGCGATGAGCTTTATCGCATACCGAGACCCTCCGATGAACTGTGGGCTTCAGAGAAGAGGCGAGGTAGATCGAGAAATAAACAAGTCGAGTTTTCGAAGACGAATGCATGAAGGGGAAGCCCTGAGTCCTCCTTTTATATGGACTTGACAAGGTAAGAGGAGGGTGGAAAAAGGTGACGTCAACTGATGTCACTGTTCCCCGTACCTCACCTTACCTACCGTGCATGGTGAGTCACTCAGGGTTTCCCTCGACCTTTATTGGAGAACTACACAGTTAAAAGTATGAGTCATTACAACCTATAACAATTTTTTTGACTTAGGGCGTTTTCAAAATCTCAACCCTTACTTTTCTACCCTTAGTAATTGACATCAACCAAAAGCTTCGGGGCACAACTAGACCCAAAATGGAGCCCATAAACCAAATTCCAAGCAAAATCGGTCCATGGTGACTAAGGAAAGTGCCGCGTATGGCGAACGGCGGACGGACTGCAACATTTTTATTCGATTTTCGGATTCAACGTACCTTAAAAAGTAAACGAGGGGGGTAACGTTTTGAAGTTGAGGTGGGGGTTAACGTTTGTTTTTCTTGGTCGATTCCAAAGGTTGATTATTGGAAATATTAAACCAAAATTTAATAATAAAGTTGAATGTGCATTACTATTTTGGAAGGTATGAAGTTATGGTTATTGCTTTCAATAATAAACCTTTCGAATAAGTAAGAAAAATAATTTTTAATCCCCACTCAATGGTTTAGGTTTTGAAGTACGTAGAATCCCAAAATCGAATGAAAATTGTCCTTCCGTCTTTAAACCGTTACGTTTTCGAATTATCAATCGTATTAATTTTTTGTGCATAATAACCGTTCAACATTCGAATAAACAAAATAGACAAATTTTTTTGATAATGCAGGTGTATCTGGATATGTCTCTCTCTCGAGTTTATTTCTCGATCCATCGAAAACAGTCGAAATATAAAAGATCACGGAGAAGATGTTCGCGGTTTCGACCCATCACGAGAACGAAAGCACACAAAGCGTCGGATGAGACCCGATTCCCGACTTTCTACTTCACTGCGGTTTGTCCCAGTAATTTCAGTCGAGAGGCAACCGAAAATTGACTGGGAAGGGGAGGTATTGTGGATGGATCGGATGGGGATGACCTCGTCACTCAGTCAGAAGTTGCCAGCTCGATTGCGAATTTGTCACGGCGGTCTGTCGAGGGGTTTTGTTGATTTTGGCTGTGCGAGAAAATAGCTGCAATGTAGAGCAGTTGGATCGATGGGTGTGGAATTGGGTTTTCAGTTGGTTTATGTGACCGACTTCTGTTTACCTGCTCGGTTCGATGCACTCTGAGTCCCTCACTGACTCGTCAATAGGCAAACATTGAAAACAAAATAATAATAGTAATTTTAACACTGCATATTGTTGAAAAGCATCTGGTTTGGCTGTCTCTGACGAAAACTTGATTTAAAATTTTAAATTGTAAAGATGTATGGTTTGTTGGTTAGTTAATTTCGACAATTTCCATCAAGAGTCCACCAGAGCAGGCTAACAATAATGAGCCCCTTGCAAGGCCTTGCCTTTCAAAACGCAAATAACAGCGCTCCGAACAGCAGTAGCCACTGTTCCCCAACTAAGCGCCACATCTGAGCGGCAGGCGTAGATGATAATTGATTAAATCATTCAGTTTGATAGTCACTGACCAATACGAATCGATATGAACAGTACGAAATTTATCTCTTTGGCTAGCTGAGCTGTTTTTGACTCACATCTGTCAGCCGTTCTGGAGACCGTCATTACATGACCGTCGTTACATCGTTCATTACAGAAGACTATCAGCTATGAGTCCCATAGCCAAAAACAGTCCAAACGCACTTATCAGCGGTTTGCACAGCAGCAGCTACTATTCCCAACTACTAGCCAGCTGTGATGATAATTTATGAAATAATTTAGTTTGATAATCACTAACAAATACGACTCGATATGTAAAGTACGAAATTTATCTCTTTGGCTTGTTGAGCTGTTTTTGACTCACATCTGTCAGCCGTTCACCACTGGAGACCGACAGCTGTGAACCCCAAAGCCACAGGCTATCAAAACGCAGTTATCAGTAGTTCGTACAGCAGCAGCAGTTACTATTCCCAACTACTAGCCAGCTGTAGATGATAATGTATGAAATAATTTAGTTTGATAATCACTAACAAATACGACTCGATATGAAAAGTAAGAAATTTATCTTTTTGGCTTGTTGAGCTGTTTTTGACTCACATCTGTCAGCCGTTCACCTCAGCAGACCGACAGCTATGAGCCACCAAAGCCAAAGGCCTTCAAAACGCTGCTGTCCTCAGTACTTATAGCAACTGCTGTTCTCCAACTACATGCCTCGTTTGAGCTGCAGTTGCAGACAATAATTTATGAAATTATCTTGTTTGACGGTCATTGTCAAAGACGATTCCATTTGAAAAGCGGACGGGACCGGCTTAGCAGCTGCGGACGGCCTTGAACCGCTGGAAACTGGGGCGATCCTTTGGAAAGTGCTCCACTCACTTTCTACGGCCACGCTGCGCGGAATCTTCGGGAGACGGGCGGTCCTTATGCCTCCGGGTGCCGCATGCTGCGCGACTTGGAGTGAATGTTACCAGCCAGGTGGAATTGGATCCGGTAGCTGGGTCAAGTCCAATCTCTCCTCAAATGTCAAATTTGATTCTCTCCAATTACGAACCGCTGGCCTTCTTTTGACCTGAAAACTAGAGAAAAATAACTCGGTTCCAGTCACCCGGTTATTGGCGGGTACCTCGAGATAATTACCTCCAAGATTTTTTTCCCTTGTCTCTCAAGGTACCCGAAACCTCGGTAAATAACTTTCGGAAGAGTGGATGATTTTGCTCTAATACCTTCAAAATAGCGCCTTCACAGTTACGAAAATCCCTGAATTATCTGAAAGTAAATAATACTGAAGTTTCACTCTTTTAGTCTATTGAAGTGGTCTCAGTTGGTCGCCGTTTATTTTTGGTATCTTCGGAGTTTGGTTTTTGGTAGACTTTCGAATTTTTGAATTATACCATTTTGTGGGTTCAATCCGACATAAATTATTTTCGTATCACTTATTCGGAAATTAGGAGTCCAAATAGGGATGGGACATCGAACGGAAAACATCAATTTCGATGTTGATGTCGATATCGATGAAACGTCGTAAGAAAAACGTCAATATCGATAAAATCGAAATTTTTCTCAAACGAGAAATTTAACTAACTAAATTTACAGTTATTAATAACTTAATTTATCTCACTTGTCAACTCAATAAATTCAAGGGTGAAAACTTGAAAAAGCTGCTTTTCCTTTTTAGAAGAGGATGTTTTTTCTAACGTGAATTTTTTTTTTCACTGGATAACCTACTCATTATAATTTTAATTCGTACATTTTTCGAATTTTTCTTACACTTTTTCCATTTTGATATCCCATATATCTTTCCCATTTCAATTGTCGTTTCATGCAAAAAGATATTTTTTCCTATTGTTTTCCAGTAATTATCTTGTGATAATAAAATTATATAAAATGATGAATGAAAGGTAGGAGGTGTTCTCCTGATTCCAAGCAAATTCAATAAAGTTATCTGTTATGGAGTTTGGGGTTTTTCTCGTTTCTTTGCAGTACCGAGTAGTTAAAATTTATCAAACGAGATTATCACACCAACTGCATCAAAAACATCGAGTGGAAAACATCGATATATCATAAACATTGAGTGTAAAACCAATAGAATCAAGTATAATTTATTTCTTCAGCATGAACAAGTACATCCTCCATGGTCTTAGATGTTACCTTATGTTTAGAACACGAATTTCTATATTCTGTAGTTATAGAATGGTGCGCTGAGGGACACATTGAGGAAAGCTGTGTCTCCTCGGCTTCCTTCCAAAACCAGATTTTTTACTAGAACCTATTCAATTTTGTATAGGTACACATTAAAAAGAAAATATTTTTGAGGAATCAGTAACTGAATTGATCTCAGTTATCTAACATCACACATGCCATCACTAGTAGCAGCTATACCAAGAATAATCCTAGACTAACAACTTCGACACGTCTAAATGAGCACACGTTCCATAAAGACTTCAGACACCTACCGGTAACCACCATAAAACTACGTGTCGGAAGAGGAGTAGGTGCAAAGATGGCTAATATAATCCGGACTTATCGTTTTTGTCAATATCGAGCCAAAAACAACGCATCAGCTACGGCTCTGCCTTCCCTACAAGGCCCTCCCGTTCATAAAATGTCAATATTTATTTGGGCGTAGGCTGCAGCTGGTTGCATGCGGAAGGCGGAAAGCCTTGTAGGGTACCGCTGGAGACGATCTGTGATCGCAGTTTATGGTAAACAATGCCTTTTCCAAACCTACGCCCCTTGAATTATTCACAAAATTCAGGATATGACAACTCAGAGGTTATAAATTAACGATTCAGATAGAACCCTGAAATTGACACGTACGAAGTACCTACTCTGTCAGACGAGGAAATCTTCAGGATTAGATTGTAGTGTGAAATAACCCTCCCATACATGCACTATTCTGCTTCCTCACAACAAAAGGTACCGACTCTTCAAAGCGTTTCTGAAAATTGTTGTTTTACCACATAATACTACTCCCAATTTCGTTGAAATTTGTACCAGTTATAAAGTTTGAACCAGTTGTTTGTACCAGTGCCAAGCGCCTAGGTTGTGCCAAGGACACGTTGGTGACGACAAGGGATGTTTTTCAATGGAGACTCTGCCCCCTTACAGAGGCCGTTGGGTATGGTAAAAATTCTTGCCAGTTCTCTACCAAGAGAATTGAGGAGAACGAGAGGTAGGTGCCAATCATCTACCCCGAATCGGGTGTTAGATTTCCTAAACAGCCACACATGAGCTCATCCATAAGATCTAAGTGTGCTCGCCATAACTCTGCCCTTAGCTATTAGATCCCAATGCTTGTCGTAACGGATGAACAGTATGGCTAGAGCCGCATCTCTGGCTATGGGCAAAGAGCACTTGCAGACATCAAAGCTCCCAAAACTCAGAAGTTTATTGTTGATGCACTATTAGAGGCTGTAGCTGCGTTTTATACAGCGAAATCAACTAATGGTGATTGGGGCAACGATTACTTGGATTGGGATATGGCACGGTAAGCCAACCAAGGATATAGTACGGGCAGGTTTATATATATATTCTAGAGTGGATGATCTTCCGAGTCTTGACTGAAGAAACATTTATCAGGTCTGCATTCAAGACTTTATCAATTGAGCAAGTCGACCCTATCGGATTTGAAGCTGAACTCAAACGCAATGGTGAAGCGTCAGCTGATGGCATAACCTGAAGAATCACAAACCTTCTTCCATCAACTCGGGGACAAGCTAGCTCAATTTTGTTCCTCACCACTAATATCTGGGGTCAGATCTCGGACCATGAAGCCAGGGTGACGAGTCCTAAAAGTGCTGATATTGTTAATTTAATATATTATTTATGTGCAATACCATGATTGTAGGGGTGAGAAATTTTTCCTAATGTAATATTGTTTACTCATTCTAGACTGAAACTCAAATTTTCGATATTCACACATTTTTTTCATAGATTATTGTTGAAATTGATCCTAGACCCATGAAAAAATGTAAGCAATGTTTTGGAACAAAATGAACGAAGTCGGTCAAACGACGAAGAAGTCATCTTACAATCGTAGATAAACCGCTATCTCTCCCGAAACAATTTTGCTCAAGATATATCAACTCTTCCAGGGCAATGGGATGAATAAAGTGGTGGAAGTGAACTCTCAATCTGCTATCATTTTCCTAAATCGTATCCTCATCCTCGATCCGAGGAATGTTTCTAGCTCCATAATTCGTAATCTGAGAGATATTAGTTCTATATGGGTCAATTTTGGCTCACTCATCATTCAAGTAACCATAACGTCCATATTTTTGGTGATTCACAGACTGCATCAGGTTTCCAATAATCGAGAGATCTGATAGAGCAAAGAAACGCGGTTAAACTGGCACAAACATTGAGGAGAATACCTCCAGAAAAGAAATTCATGATCAAACATTAGTCTGATGGCAAAGAAAGACACACAGAACTCGACATGTCCGAGTCTGTAGCAGTGTCACCCCAGACCAAAATGGGTTTGTGAGTGTTGTAATTGTTGTCCCACTATTCCTGATTCCATTCAAATTTTTGAAAGGGAACCAGAAGTCCTAAAACAGTTAATTCCTTGAAGATACAAATAGCCGAGGCCCCAAGACACTTTCTGAAAACTCAATGGTAATGCCACAAATTTCAAATCTAGTTGATTTTAGTCAATTGAGGAAGCTGTAAACATGAACAGTAGGTATTGTTGATTCACATCAATGTATGACATTTCCACGAGAGGAAATACAAACCATTAGATCAAAAAGAGGTAGGCGATGATTGGCAAACATTGTTACAGAAGATAGAGTCTTTTTTTTGTATTACGCTTCCGAGTCAAACAAGGTAGCGGAAGTTTGTAATCACTTTTCAAGGGTAACAAAAAGTTCTCTAAAATAAAAATTTCCACTCGAATTTTACGTTTTAGACCTTCCTGAACTTTTTTTGGTTCTGTGTCTGTTATGAAATCTTTTTAACGGATAAAAATATACAAATTCATATGCCGATTTTCATGAAATTTGCAGGAGTTTTCACCTAAGAAAATCATCGTCCTCGGATAGGTAGTAATCACTGCGTATGCGCAAACTAAAATCCTTGTAACAAGCATGACTTCTTTGTTTTCCATCCGAATTCGAAGTAATTTTCAGAAATTGAGGTTAGTTCACGTTACTTACAGATCGATGTTTTGAGATTAGCTAGTGTGCATAAGATTACAATAAAAAATTTAAAATGAAAAATTTACAATAGAGTTATGGATACGAAGAAGGAATTTATTTCTACTTGCCAGAGGCCCAAGATTCGTTTTGTCAAACTTGCATCTCCTGGAGTAATCACCATTATTCTTCCAATTTCCATAAATACCTGCCCATGTAGGTATTTTAATCTAAAAAGAATTTCGATGAAAACAGGTTATTTCCATTTACCGAAGCCTGTGACCCGTATAATGTAGTCGATTGTACGTGTGCCTATTATCGACAGTAACTTTTTAGTACACCAAAAATAGAAGTTTTTTACGTCTCTTGAAAATTTCAACTTACGCGGTTTTACATTGTCACTGTCGACATATACCTCCAATAACCGAAGAATAAAAAAAAAGTCTTTAAAGATCAGATCTCGACACATATTATGGAGATATGAGTGGTAGTTTCCCTTTCTCACTGATACCTTATTGTCTAACGACAACTATTGTCTGGAGAACAGAAAACCCATTACGTTGCTGGATGCCAGGCCATCTGCGTGGGGAGAGGTCGCTCTGAGGGATGATGATGTGATGATACGCTTGTGACACGCGTTGACGCGACGCTAATACCTGAGCTCGCGGTTATCTATCAAGGAAGATAACGTTGAGACCTGGTTATGTAGCATTCAAGTACCCGATGCTTACAACCGAAAAGCCACATTTAGTTCCCGAGTTGTGGTTGACGTATAAGGTAACACCGGTATTATCTCAGGCGGAAACTACAAACGAGAGTGGTATTTTGCAGTTTCCGTTAATAAGACAATTCCTAAATACCCACGCTAAGCAAAGAATGAAACATCACCTCTGATAAATCGGCTTCTGTTTTCACACAAATACAACTTTTCATGGGTTGATGAATATGAGTTATACCCTCGGAAACTTGACTTTGACAAGAAAAAAACGTCTGCCAAGTTGGGTGGGCAGTATAGCTTCCTCACTCATTGTAACATGGACGTATAGAATCAGTTAGCGAACAAATTATGATTCAAAGAGTTATTGAATACCAAAATATTGTATTTGTATTTTCAACGTAGAATTTTATTTAGCGGTCCACCGTCTAGGACCTAACCCACACAATCCCTGAAAATTTCATCGAAATTGGTTGAATAGTTGCGGAGTTTTGGTTGTAACAATAAATTTAAAGTTCACGCATGCGCAGCGGCTATTGCTTGACCAATTTGATTGAAACTTATAGGGTGTCTCTTAGAAGTTAGTCCCTAACTAACCTCCAAATTTGAGCAAAATCGGTTCATTAGAAACCGAGAAACCGAGGTTCCAGGAAATTCACGTTTACGCATGCGCACTCGCTCCTATTGGTCCGAAGGTGCTGAAATTGATAGGGGACCGTCTAGGACCTAACCCGCACAATCCCTGAAAATTTCATCAAAATCGGACCACAGGTTAGTATAGTTTTGCCCGGGACAAGGATTGACCACAGACAGACCGACAGACAGACAGACAGACAGACACGGGACCAAAATTGTTCGGGAAGCTCTAAAACGCAAAAAGCAAGTGGAAATTTTGATTTTGGAGGACATTTTTTTTTCACTTCTTTCACGAATACAAAGCTTTCCCTACCTTCGGTAGTGAGGAAGCAATAATATTCCAATAGAGTATAGGTATATAATATAGTATTCCCATGGAAATATCCATGGTAGTACATCTCCGTCCATATCTGAGTTTTTTTTCCATTTATGAGTGTTTCCGTCTCCGCTTTCTGCGAGTGAGTTCCGAAATAAGACTAAGTGATTTGCGTGTGTTAAATTTCTAGAACATTCATTCATTTCTAATAGTTATCATAATATTTTAATTTCATCTTTAAATTACTTTGAATAATGAACCTTTGAAATAGAGCAAGGGCAAAATTTTTGAACCTTTCCTCATTGATGGTTTACTTTTCAACGTAAAATCCAAAAATTGAATACAAAGTTTTCGTCCATCCGCCGTACGCGTCAAGTTTTTGAAACGCCCTAACTCGAAAACTCTTGATATAAAGTTGTTGTTTTTCATAAATTTAAAATAATCTTGAATTATTAGAATCGAATGAGACTCCCAGAAATCTGTAGGTATATAAGTACCTATATATAAGGACCTTTATAAAAGGACTTGAGTTGGGACGAATGATTGTGGGAAAAGACAAGTGTGAGCCGCTAATGAATGTTCACTGAGGGAGATAGGGCAAATTTCCGTTCAAAATTTAGCTGTTCCAGTAAGTGCCAGATATTGCAACATGGTTCAGTCTAGTTTTTCTGAAGCAATCATAATTATGTTCTCGAATTAAGTGCTGCTTCTCAGTTTTGTAAACTAACTTTCTTTTCAGTGAATACGGTGACCGTTAGGTAGTAAAAAACGCTCATTGTCATGGTAGGTATCTTAAAAACTCACTAGATTCAAATAAAAAGCCGCAATGAGATCGTGTGCGGACACTCCCTCTATCTTTGATGATGCTATCCTAGATAGAGAAAGATAATTAAGGCGTATTTACAGCCACGGATCATAAATTCGATTTATCTCCCGACAGCAAGAGACGACTTGCGCGGCCTCGCAGAGCAAATAAAAAGGGCCAAGTTCGCCTGCTCTTACGAGCTTATAGTTCATCGCCCTCCAAATACGTGAATAGGAACTAGCGGTACCTGCTGCCTCTGAGGAACAACTACTGATAAGTGCAAGAACTGCGGTAGGAGAAGATCTCTTTTAATCCGTAGCTTTTTCTGGGGGTCATTAGAGCCTCGGGTACCGCGATGCCACGACGCGATACCACCGAGCAGCAAAAACAAACATTATGAGCATTCCCAGAGTCAACCTCCCGCATCGAACAGGCTTCTCCGGAGCGTTTATAACGGCTTTTACGGTAATTGAAGGATTTTTTCCCTCTTCCTCATTTGATTCCTGAATATGGATTTGAACTGTTCACGGCACGACTTGAAACCGACCCGAGTGGTATGTGTTTCACGTCTCAACTCCAAATAACTGTACCACTCTTTGTTGCAGAAGAACTTTAATGGACGGTAAGTTGAAAGAGTAAATTCAGTAAATTCAATTCGCACTTAGTTGAAAAATGCATCATAAGTGCCGAATTTGATTTATTATACCTTTGGACATTTTTTTTAACCCTCCCCTCTCCATCTCAAAACTTGTTGGTTTACGTTTCAAGGTAAGTAGAATCCAAAAATCGAATTAAAAAAATTTCGTTCGTCAGCATCTTTGGTTGGCCGCACGAGGCACTTTCCTTTGTTACCATGGACCGATTTTAATTAAATTTGGTATATGGGCTCGTTGTGTTCCAAAGCTTTTGATTAGTGTCACTTACTTCTAAGGGGTGAAAAATAGGGACTGTTATGTTTATAATGCCCTATCACGAAAACTGTCGATATATACTCGTAGATATTGTTTTTTCAACTTTTAAAGATAGGATTGAATTTGTTGAATCGAATTAGATAGGTACATAACTCTGTAGGACAAACGGTTTGCTCCCCACGAGGACTTACGGGTTAGACTTACAATAAATCAGAAACACGTGTGTGGATCGCGAAAGATTGTTCATTGACGGAAATATGCGTTCAAATTTCAGCTGGCCTGATTCTTTCGATAGTGTTAGCCGGTTAGAACCGGTTTGTTTTTTGACTAGTATCTTTTCACTCAGAACGGCAACCAAGGATGTTATTGCTATTAGGTAGTGTGGAAAAGCAGAGTTCTGTGCAGATGGGTAATATAATATATTATATTATACTATTATAATATTATACTATTATATTATTATACTATTATATTATTATATTATATTATAATATAATATATTATATTATATTACCCATCTGCACAGAATTCTGCTTTTCCACACTACTAATAGCAATAACATCCGAGAGGGTCTTTGGTTCTTGGTAATATTATCACCCATATATTATATGGTAAAATAAGAAACCATTGTGTAATAATGTGCAGTGGTTTTTATTAACAACTGTTTGGTTCCAAAGGTCTCAAGCAATGCCGTCATGACAGTGACAAAATTGATTTATGACAGATTGGAAAGCTACCTCTCCAGAGAAACTCGATATGGCTTTATCTGAAAAATAACTTGAGGAATCCATATTTTATCAAAACATCCAGCTACTTTTGTTTCCAGAACCCTCCATACACCTGTTTATTACAGTGTTTGATTTATCTTCAATGCGGAGGTGATCACGATAAGTTTATAAATAGTGCTGGACAATTTGTTCGTTTATTTACTCAATCGGTAGGTACGTTACAAAAGAAAATAAATTGGACCATACATTTCAAGTACTTTGTTTGAGATGACAGAGTTCCAGGAAAATTAGTCAAGTTCATAATTGAATAGTTTAGATCGAGCAATCAAGATTTTGGTTTATTATTTCAATAATAAACCTCTGAAATCGACCAAGAAAAAAAAGTAACCCCCCCACCCTCTCAAATATGTTTGGTACATGTTTCAAGTTTTGTATAATCCAAAAATCGAATACAAAATTTTCCGTCCGTCTGCCGCCTGCGGTCCGGTAAGTTAGCTTGTTGTATTAAAGCCAATCTTCACGCATTCATAAAATTACCGATGAAGGAGAGGAAGGACACTCCGATGAAGGAGGGAGGAGGACAAATAGTTGAGGGGGATTGTCAAGCAAGATGGGATTGTGAAGAATCACTCATCAGTGTTCTGCCCGCTAGTTTTTCTGGTATCTCGAAATAGGGGCAACTGGATAGCCTTGAAAGAGGTCTGCTGACTGCAATGCATGCAGAAAACGTGAAAAAAAAGTTCAGCACGATGTTTTTCCAAAGTCATTAAGATCAGTTATTGTGAACTGTGCTATTATAATGCCGAGTAGGTTGATTCGGCCCTTTAAGTGTGTGCTGAGTAGCAATCCTCTGGTAATTGATGCCTATTCGTTTGGTAATGACATTCGAACATTAGTTATGTGAAGATTGCCTATGTGTTACACAAATTATTATTGACTGAATTATCATTAACTTGATCAAATTATTGTGATGATAGCTTTATATCTGTCCTATTCGTTGCTTTTAGACCCTTATTATGAATCAATGTATCCTTGTCTTTCGTATCACTGCTGATTCATCCAATAATCATCCAATTCTCCTTTATATTTATTTTATACCTTCCACTCAGTATTCTGCTATTGCAATATCATGTCTTCTGCCTACGCTATGACATTGCCAATCACATAACAAAGAAAAACCCTGACTGTCCATGCGGAAATGTTTGTTGTGCTGACTGTCCGTACGGAAAGAGGTCTTTTCGAGGAAACAGAGAAAATGTTCGCGTTTTAATGGGGGACCCCACTTACTAACAGGTCTTGGTCCGCAGGCTCGACATGTGTCACATTACTAACCATCTGTGGGTCTTAACATGCGAATATCTTTCGCCCAGAACATCTGCATGGTAATGAAGTGGTCCTTAAAAACGAAGTATCGTTCTTTTCAGAGGCCGGTGTATAGAAACACCTCTCAGGCCATCAGGGAAATTTGAGAGGGACTCAAATAAAAATTAGGGAGTTGTCCATCTGTTCAACTGCCGGCCGGTTCTCAAACTCTTGCTTTCCAACAAAATCCAACTGACTCAGATGTCAAATTATTTGGTGAAGCGAATGATTGGACAAACATATTATTTAGTAATGCATGCATTCTAAGGGACGTCCAATTGGATAAGGATTACTTCATTTTCAATGAGTATGCGATAAAGAACCTTCTAAGTACCTTCGTTGAACCTCTTGGTCCACTATGGATACTATAAACGACTCATCACATCATCTCCATAAGCCATCTGAAGCATTTCAAAAGTAACGTGAAACGGATGTTAACTTTAATCACTTTAAACAAAAATAACCTAAATGTTCTCATGGTTTGACATCTAATCAAGCTAAATAGGTACGGGAGAGAAAATTTAATGGCTTTCGATTTTCTTCTCATCTGTATGGGATTGAAGATAAGCCAGTAGGAGGGCTCACCGCTGCCACTCGCATATACGAAAGTTGGTTTATTCCAGAGGGCATTAGGAGTCCAAGTAGCAATCAATGTGCGATTTCTTAATGGCAGAGGCTGCCAGCTCATTAGGGATTAGTGGTCTCTCCGGCTGGTCTGCTATTTCATGGGATTATTATCCGGAATTATTATCCAGACTCCCGCCTAAGGGAGGGTTTGCGATATGGAAATAACCGTGAGGCTAATATCCCGATAATCGCCGACTCGGGCTCGCATGAGGCGACCACCTTTCGGATGAGCAAATGTTATTTGCACAACGCAGCAGGAATCCTCATAATTTTGTGTCAGTTTGCGAAATCGTACTTTTATTCCTAGATTTATCAAGATACGAATTACTTCGTAAAGTACGTAGTACCTACAAATATCTAATTTGGAAATATTACTCGTTGATCAACAGCTCCTACCTCGTAGGATAAAACCGGGTTGTTATCGGGTTGTTATTATATTCGACGTCATGACTTGGTTATTTTTCTTCTAATTTACTCTATCCGTTGATTTTAAGATAGCTGAACATTGCAATCCAACATGAATTGTTTCCATCAAATACGCGACCTTTAAAACATGTTTTCCAATTATTATAACTGGAAAAGGAAGGCTAATTGACTGGGGTTCTTATCATCCCAGTTAGGTCCGGTTTGTTCTTACTCTTCACGGCTCATTAACTTATCTGTAATACTCTCGACCAGTGTCAAATTTAGATGACATTCAACTTCGGTACTGTATCATTTTACCTACTATACTACGACTGTTACAACATTGCTTCACCTCGATATCGTACATTTGTTGCAGCTTCCTACAATGTCTGTAAGTGGTACTGAATTCTGAATTTCCCACGACGTTGAATACGTCCATTAGCACAGCTCTATGTCGTCATGTACTGTTATGCCTTCGACAGATGTTGAAAAAAGTTATTAGATTCTTAAAAAAAAAAAAAAATAATAATAATAAAATTCGTCGTTCCATGACACACGAAATTGAGACAACTTCTCCATTTGGTTCTATTGGTTTACTATTTTCAATAATGTATCTTTAGAATCGACCAAGAAAAAAAAAAATTTTAACACCCCCTCAAAATTTGATGGTTTACGTTTCAAGCTACGTAGAATCCAAAAATCGAATAAAAATTTGGCCGTCCGTCCGCCGTACGCCGTACACGGCACTTTTGACACTTAGCATTGACCGATTTTGATGAAATTTGGTATGTAGGCTCCATTTGGGGTCTAGTTGTGCCCCGAAGATTTTGGTTGATGTAGGTCACTTCTAAGGGTTCCAAAATCAATTTTGAAATTTTGAAAATGCCCTAACTGAAAAAATTTTGATATAAAGGTATTGTTTGTCCTTCAATTTAAGATTCTATAGAATTTTTTGAATTTTTTGAGAGCACTCGGAGCTCTGTAGAACAAACCGCTCGCTCACTACGAGAATTTAAATTTTGGACGTACGATAAATCAGAAACACGAGCGTGAATCGCAAAAGAGCCTAATCTCCGTTCACATTAACCCATACGGCACCGCTGGAGGAAACCTCCTTTGAACATAAATTAGAAGTAAACTTTTGACATAATTGTTTACTTCTGCTTATTTTCTTGATCTAGAATATTCACCTCAAACCCTACCAGCGTTAGTTTAGTTCAGAACGTGATTCAGTACAATTGTTTCTCATTTGAAAATGGACCAATATGTTGGTGTTGAATCGCTGCTGAATAACTTGGCGTAAATAATCAAAATATATATTTTTGTCAGTATTTTTTTCATTTTCTTTTTACCAGAATGTTTATTTATGGGATAAAATTATTTTGTAGGAATTTGTTCAAGTTATAACTTCACAAGAAGTGGGTTTACATCAGCGATGCCATATGGCACCGCTGGTCTCTCAGGGGCTCTTAGTTGCTGTCTCATAGCCTCTACATTTCTTATCTAATTTCGAAGAAATATTCAGAGATTGTGTGGGTAGTTGATGTTTCGAGATCAACTACTGTGCATTGGATCATCTATTCAATCGGGTTATGGATACGAGGAACCTATGTACCTCACCCACTTGGCAGACTTGTTTTCATTGCAGGCCTGAATTTTCTGTTCAAGAAGCCTTCGATGTAGGTACCAATTGGTGATATCCCTGATGGAATTAACCAATACACCCGATGGAATGTTGAACCACCTGAGCCAAATGTACTGACTGATGAAGAGTCAGGCGATTAAACAAGGTGTAGTTGCTGGCCACAGCAAAATCATTCAGATTTTTGACAATCGCTGCTACTGGGATCTGAAATCTGACAAGAATTTCAAAATTTTTAGCAATGCTAGGCGACGAAAGTTTTTTTTTAAAATTATACAACGTCAAGGAGACATTCAGAATCGTTTGTGTGGTACCTACAAATACCGTCTTCTTGAGTGTTGGACGACATCCTGTTTGATCGCAGGGACCATTATGTCGTGAACACCTATCATAGGTGTCTTTTCGTCTTTTCATAATGAAAAGAAGAAAAGAAGTGGGCTGGCTTCAACTGGATGTTCCAGACTGGAGCAATGTGCCACGAGTCCTATGTGTGCTTATGAGTGGTTTGTTCTATGTTATTTTATCGAAAATTTGAATGTTCCATAACAATATTTCTCTCATAGGATTTTCGAATGTATCGTTTTGTGGTAAAACGCTGCAAATCATTGCTCAAAGGTTTATTATTTTGTGTATAGATCACCCTTCTGTATAGATCACTGGTTCTCCATCAATAGCACCTACCACCATCTGTATTCTGTGAAGAAGATCTTCTCGAATGCTGGAGACGTCTGGGAGAGCACTGATCAGCTGAGTGAGCTCCGAAGCCATTTTCAATCCTATTGAACGCAGGAAGCTGAAATTTGAGAGGGAAGGTCAAGGGAGAATACAGATGGTGGTAGGTGCTATTGACGAAGAACCAGTGATCTATACAGAAGGGTGATCTATACAGAAAATAATAAACCTTTGAGCAATGATTTGCAGCGTTTTTTACCTACCAACATTTTTTTTACCTACCAATTATTGGTAGGTAGTACCTATCACACCACACTGCTTCACACCTTCACAATCAAGTTTATTAGAAAGAAATAAACGCTTCACACTCGATTGGAAAAATAGAAAGTCTAGAAAATAATAAACGAAAATAAACGAAAGAAAGAAAATAGAGTCAAGAAGATTTCCTCGAATGCTGGAGACGCCTAGAAGAGCACTTCCATTCACTAGGAGTAAAAATGGTTTTGGAGCTCACTCAGCCGATCAGTGATCTGAAGAGTGAAGAAGATCTCCTTGAATGCTGGAGACGCCTGGAAGAGCACTTCCATTCAATAGGAATAAAAATGGCTTCGGAGTTCACTCAGCTGATCAGTGATCTGAAGAGTGAAGAAGCCTTTGAGCAATGATTTGCAGCGTTTTTTAAACACCAACATTTTTTTTTACCTACCAACTTTTTTTTACCTACCAGCTAGGTACTACCTATCACACCATACTGGCTTCTTACCTTCACAATCAAGTTTATTAGAAAGAAATAAACGCTTCACACTCGATTGGAAAAATGGAAAGCTTCATATGGAAATTTGATTACTGGTTACGCAGAAGGCAAAACTGTATACAAATCGAAGAAATGAACAGCGATCGCATTTAAGTCCGATACAATTTGAATGGATATTAGACCTCTTTTGCGATTCACACTCATGATTCTGTTTTGTCGAAGGAAAACCTTCAAGCACTCGTAGGGACCGAACGGTTTGTCCTACAGAGCTCCGGGTTGTCTCAAAAAATTTTTTAAATTCAATACTATTAAAAATTGGTGAAAAAACGATACCTTTATTTCGAGAGTTTTCGAGCTAGGGCACTCTTGAAGTGACCTACATCAACCAAAAGCTTCGCGGCACAACTAGACCCCAAATGGAGCCCATGTACCAAATTTGAACGAAATCGGTCCAGTGTTGCTAAGAAAAGTGCCGCGTACGGCGGACGGCGTACGGCGGACAGACGGAAATTTTTTTATTCGATTTTCGTATTCTACGTACCTTGAAACGTAAAACATCAAATTTTGAGGGGGGGTTAAAATTTTTTTTTTCTTGCTCGATTCCAAAGGCTTATTATTGAAAATAATAAACCAAAAATACAGAATTGACTAAATTATGTTATTATGTTCATGGGAATATTGTTATTCCTTCTATTTACTACCAGGTAACAGTTTATTTTTGTTGAAAAAACTAATATCCTTGGTCTTCACATGCACTCCATCGGACGTGTCATATCTTACCAGCGGTGCCGTATGGCACCCACCAATTTCAGTAAATTGGCTATTGGCAGAGTTTTTTCAATATTTTTCCCGTGTTCCTGAGGTCAAAATTAGTGAACCTACAAAGTTTTGTGTAAAAATTCGATCAAAACAAGATATGGTTTCAAATGGGTTAAAGCTGGCCGAAATGCGATCGATGCTTTTCTTCATGTTGGATGGTTGGAGGCTTTGCAGACGAGTGATATATATAGAAAAATGAAAAATAATGAACCATTGTGTAATAATTTGCAGCGTTTTTGTTTCGATGTCGGTCAAAAAATTCTCCTCTTTCATTGTATTGCGATCTAGTTATTGCTTCCGAGTCTACCAAGGTAGTGGAAGCATTGCTTCCACTTTTCAAGGTTTAAAAAAGTCCTCCAAAATCAAAATTTCCACTCGCGTAATTGGTACGTTATAGACCTTCTAGAACAATTTTGGTTTCGTCCCTGCCTATGAGTCTATCAGTCAGTCTGTGTCGGCAAATCTTCGTAACGGGTTAAAACCCCTGAAAATTTCAGGGACCCATACATGGGACTCCAGAACGTTCCTCATGAAACTCATCATTCATCATAATTCCAACATATAGTAAGATAGTTTCCAAACACCGGATGTATTCAAATTTTTGAATTAAAAACATACTTCAATTATCAAATGAAACTTTGAAAAAATATTTAAAAAAAATTTTTTTGTTGGTAATATGTTAGATGATGGCTTGGAAGATTTTCTTGTTCTGATAACATTCATATGGTTAGATTTGAAAATAACGATTTTTCAAGCTTAGATAAACCGGATGAAAGTATGGGGCGACACTAGTGCCATCTCTCATTTCAGAATCATACTAGACCCCCGTCCCCTTTAGCCTTAATGGTATATGCCACGCACAGACAAATTTGAAATACTCAATAGCCATAACATCTACACGTTTTTTGGTTTTTTATTTTCAATAATGAACCTTTGGAATCGACCAAGAAAATAAAAATTTTAACACCCCCTCAAAATTTGATGGTTTACGTTTCAAGGTACGTAGAATCCAAAAATCGAATAAAAATTTGGCCGTCCGTCCGCCGTACGCGGCACTTTTGCCACTTAGCATTGATCGATTTTGATGAAATTTGGTATGTAGGCTCCATTTGGGGTCTAGTTGTGCCCCGAAGCTTTTGGTTGATGTAGGTCACTTCTAAGTGACCTAATAAACTTTCGTTCCAAAATCAATTTTGAAATTTTGAAAACGCCCTAACTCAAAAAATTTCGATATATGTTTGTTTTTTGTTTGTTTTATATATGTTTCAATATAAGTAGTAAGTGGGGACGTTGAGCACACTTTCACTTGAGGCTCTGATGTTTTTACTTTCGACTTGAAGCTCTGATGTTTTTACTTTTGACTTGATTTACTGATGCTTTTTATTTTCTGTTAAATCCTGTTAAAAATACTTTTCTGTTAAATCCTGATAAAAATTTTCAACACAAAACATCACAACACCTTTTTTAACACAAAACATCAGAACCAGTGACTTTTTCATTTGGTGGGGTGAGTTAAAAGAATAACATTTATAATAAAATGAGTAAAAGCGAATTATTACAAAAACTTAATTTTGACAGTAGAAATTTCTGTCAAAATTGTGAAAACGACGAGAAATTTATAAAAGAAAACGACATTTTAATTTGCAAAGTATGTTTTTCAGAAGTTATACAAATGACTTATTTTAATAACAGATCTTATAATGTCGTAGTATCAAAATATAATTATGATCGTGTTAGTCACTTTAAAAAATGTATTCAAAAGTATCAAGGAAAGCAAAATACTTTTATAAACCCCACTATTTATTCAGACCTCGAACGCTTATTGATATTTCATGGAATAATTAAAGACGATCGAGAAAATAAATCGCGGCGCGAAAAATTTGTTAACGTAAAAAAATCTCATATTATATATTTCTTAAAAGAACTCGGATATACTAAACATTACGACGATTATGTACTTATACACGCAAATTTAACTGGTCAAAAATTAAACGACATAAGTCATCTGGAAAACATTCTAGTCAACGATTTTGAAAAATTTTCTGAAAAATATTCGTCTATATTTACAAACTCTGAAAGAAAAAATTTTATAAATACAAAGTTTATTTTATACAGACTGTTATTGAGGCACAACCATAAATTCGACGAAGGAGATTTTCTTACAGTAAAATCTCTTGATCGTAAAAATGAAACAGACAGAATTTGTAAAACTATATTCGACTCTTTAGGGTGGGAATATAAAACTAAGTAATTTTTTAATGAACTGTGTTCATTAAAAATAAAATCTCCTTCCCCAAGCATTCTAGCAAGATGAAAAATAATCCTCAAAATCCTTCTTCAGTTTGGCTTTTGCCTCATTATAATCCAATTTTCTAAGTTGATGTTCAGTGGCATTTTTAGGAACCTTAACCTTTTTTTCTTTAAGGAATGCCTTTACTTGCTCCTTTGTATGGAGTGGTGGTTCACCATCGACACCCAATATATATTTTCTGCACACCTGTTTATGAAATCTATACTGCTTCAATTCATGTAAAATCTCATCTAGTTCGTTATGGTTTTTTTCAAAAAATTTAAATTCAGGTGTCTTTACAAACACCCAGAAACCTCCATGTTCTTCACATAAATTTAATGCTTCGTCGCTTAAACCCATATCTCTTTATTTATTATAGAAAATATATTTTTTTCCCGGGGGTCCGCCTTTAGAGCCGCAAACGCATTCTACCGATTGCTCGACGAATCTACATGAATCAGTTGCATAACCCATCACCGATATGACTCAAGGACGGGAGAGGCGTTCGTGAGGATTCAGTTATCTTTTGTGACCCGCTCTGCACACAACCTAAAAGATTATTTGTGGTGATTGTTGAAGACTTTTATTTGGAACTTCAGAGTTACAAAACGCATCATAGTGAGTGTATAGTGACTTTATTGAGGAAGTGGAAAGTTGTGAAAGTAAGAAAGTTGCAAGAACTTTAATAACAGATGGAAACATTCAAGTGTTAGTAGCTGCTAGTAAAAGTATCAATTAATAATGGTTTATTCATACTTCTAAGTACAGTTCTACGAGTGGAATCCATGTTAAAGATTCCAGAACTTTAAAGCATTTTGGGAAGCACGATTGAAATGCATCTGAATCAGAAGGCCGTGTTCTCCCACCCAATCCGCTCCTGTAGGAACGCCTTATCTGTTTATCTCAAAAAGCGACCCTCGAGGACCGCGAGATTGTAAACGGACTCATTGAATCTAATAAATACAAAAAAAAGGACCGCGGGACGATGTGACGTGATTCCCCCTCCAAAAACGCTCCTGCAGGAGCGCCTCGATCTACAGTAAGATCAGCCTGTAACCTTGAGAGGGCTCACGCGTGAGCCTCTTGAAGGACGTTTCTAGCTATTCTTTTTATGAAACTACTCGATGTAAAATAAAATATTTATTATCGTTTATTTTTCTTTCCTACTTCTCCATTGTTACCGGTTTTTATTTCGTATGGAATTTTGCGGCTCAGATGTGAGCCGCAAAGCTCTTTAGAGTTTTTATAGGGAATCCCTATAAAAACTGACTTAAAACCTATTTTTCTGCTGAATCCAATTAGATTTCTTCTTTTATAATATTTTTAAGTGGTATATAGTTCAGAGTAACTTCTGAAACCAAAATTACGTAAGCAAAAGTGTTTTCTGGTACATTATTTTCAAAATCTGCTCGTAAAATTATATTACTTTTTTGCCCAGATATGGACTGTGGTTGTCTAGTCATATTCACACTGAATATTGGATAGTGCTCTTTGAAGAACTGAGGCTCATGATATGGAAGGGATGAGTCTTGGCATACTATTCTTTTGAAATCTGTGTACATGGTGTAAGCTAAACTAAAATCCCCTGAACTCCAATCTAAATTCAAATGTTCTTCAGGATAACGTTTTCCTGCTACTTCAAAACTAATATTTTTAACATTCACATGATCAAATTTGGAATTATTTTTCTTTTGATCATTTTTTCTGGCTGTTTGGAAGACTACAAATCCCCAGATCGGATTCTGTACATTTCTATAAATATTGGTAATGTTGAAATTTAAGGTTTTCCCAGTGACTTTCTGTTCAATACATTGCAATTTTTTAAAGTGAAACAAATAAGGAGCGGTACTAAGTTCAGCAATTAATTTAGCTTTGGATTCACCTGCATATTCAATTATTGGGACTCGCAGGTAGAAAGTTTTAATTTCCACTTTTCCCTCCACACCTTCAGGAGAAGTATTATCTTTCTTGTAACGAAAGAGTACATTATCGTCAGAATTTCTAATGAATGTAATTTCAAATCCTCCCTTGTAAATTGGAGTGATATCACTGAAGAATCCAAGACCTAAATCACTCAAGTTACCATTCGCACTGAAATCTCCACCACCAATCATTTTAGTATTGAAACCAGAATTCATTAATTTACCATTATAGTTTGCTGGTCCTGAGAAAGAAGCTATGCCCACCACCGTACTAGCAATACCTGGTTCTTCAATTTCATCAATAACCGTATTGTGTTTTTTTATTTCAATTTTGGAAAAAAGATGTGCTACAAAATTGTCTACCATCATTACTGAATCATTGGTTCCATATGTTTTTGTGGCATCTTTAGGAATGTATTTTCCAGCAATGTAATATTGAATATTGCTGCTAAGAAACTCATCATTTAGAAGCAATTTGAAAACCGTTCTTTTGTTCTCAGAGTTCAATTCCAAATTAGATTCAGGATTAAAGTTTTGATACTGAAGCCTTGTGATTTCAGAATCGTATTTCGAGTAGATTGATTTAATTTGATTCATACTTATTTATTATAGGAAAAAAAGTTTTTTTTTATAGAATCGAAATTCTATAAAAATATCAAGATAGTGAAATAATTTTTATAGGGAATCCCTATAAAAACTGACTTAAAATCTATTTAAAGACAATAAGTGGCCCACCGAATATTAAAATCCAGTTCTAAAAACTTCCCCATGTTTCAAAAGTGATAGTTTGATAGGATCCACACTTTTAACTTCTTTCTTATTTTTATTATATTCATTTAGAATAGTACTTTTCATATTTATATAATTTTTTATTTCTTGTTCAATATCATTGAACTCTTCATCAGATATTTTACCGTCTTTAATTGCTTTTGTGAACTTTTCTTCAATCGAATTTAATTTAGCTTTTGCCAAAAGTGCGATTTCAGAGTGTTTAGTAATTTTTTTATTGAAAAATCCGCTTGAAGTCCTTAATATTGTCGATAAGGTTGTCAATCCTGCAGAAATTGGAACACTGAATGGGATTATTATTGGTAATGCTATAGAAGCACCAACCAGTCCGAGTTCTGAGAGGGCGAATAAAAATTCAGTACCGTAAAGAGTACTTGATAGTTTTCCATATTTTTTTCTCAAACCATTTCTCATTTTCTCTTCATCTTCTAAAAATTTAAATTGATTGATAATTCGATTGATTCTATAATTGGTCTCATTAAACTCGGGAAAAATTATTTTTGGATATAATCTAGGATGAGTTATTGGAGTAAATTCTTCAGGGGCTGAAGGTGATTCATTATTTGTGTACATCATTTTATTATAGGAAAAAAAGTTTTTTATAGAATCGAAATTCTATAAAAATATCAAGACTATAAAATTTAATAAAAGAAATTAAGATTTTCCTTCAATGTTCTCATGCTATTTACAAAATCGTGTCCTTCTGATAGCTTTTTCAAAATTAATAAACATAAATGTCCACAGATAGGAGGATCATATTGGTTTTGGATTTGCTCCTCGTTATAAGATAAATTTTCTGAACCTAAATATTGGACAAGTTCTCTTGGTGGTGGTGCATTACCATACGAATCAAAATAATATTTTAAGTCGTTATTTTTATAAAATGCAGTCCAGTGGCTTCCAGCCTCATCAGAATTTTCTAGATTTATAATTCCACATTCCGTGCGGTTCACTTTCTCTGGTAAATCATCCTTCATGAAAACTCCTTTGAAATTTTTAATTTTCATTTCTTTCGATAATCTTTCAATATCAAAATTGGTAAGAGGCTGGAAGCTATTTAGTTTTTTGATTTGTTAGGTTTCTTTTTTGATTTGGTAGGTTTCTTTTTAGGTGTTGAAATAGGTTTTTTCTTTTTCAATCCAGAGCCGATACTTAGGCTTTTTGCATGTTGTGCTAATCTCTCCATTTCCAAGTTATGGCGTTTGATTTCTGCTTCTTCAGCAGATTTATGCTTAGAATCAATAACGCTGGAAGCTACTGCAGCTCCACCACCCAATAATGCCCCAAGAGCACCAATTCCTGCAAAAACTAAGGGTAAAAACCCACCTGAATGATTTATTTGCAACTGATCATAATTCATTTCCAATTCCAACCCTTTTTTGTTTTTGATACATTTATCTAACTTTTTTTTCTGAGTTTCATTTAACAGGATTTTATGATTTCCTTTTCCACTAATATCTGTAAAAGCCAGTCGTACTTTTACTGGAACACGTTTTTTATAAGCAGATCTTATTTTTTTCATTTGTATTTCTGACAAATTTATTTGATGTGTAATCATTTTATTATAGGGAAAAAAGTTTTTTTTATAGAATCGAAATTCTATAAAAAAACAATCATAATACCTTAATTTAGTATACACCCATCCCAAAGAACCGTTTGGTTTTCATACCAGTTTTTACAGCAAAAGCTCCCAATTTTTCACCGATATTTGTTGAACTTTTCATAATTTTATCAGCTTCTATTTCTAGTTGTTTATCAGCAAGATGCCTATCACTTGTTTTTTCATGATCCCTATAAAAAATGTCGTGTTGTTTACAAGCTTTATCAAGACTATTTATACCTTCATCACCTCTATTTAATCTCTTATCCAATTTAGTAAATGGTCCACAATATTGATAACCACCTGGGAGATGCATTTCAGGTACGAAACCATCTAGTTTGTTCAACAAAGTATTGAAAATACCAGAACCATTTTTTATCATATTTTTGGGTAAATTATTAATAATTTTAATCAAGTATTCAGTTCCCTTGGGATTATCAATATCTTTCTCCAGTTGATCTTTAATGAAATTTATAATTCCCAATTTTTCATTGTGAAAATTATTATTTCCTGCCTGCTCTTGCGCATACAAATAGTATAGTCTTTGTTGAAGTTGATTCAAATTATCTATATATTTAAATTCTACAGGATTTTCAGTATATTTAATCAACCCGGTACCAGTCTTTTTCTTTTTACTATACTCCCAGATAGGTTTTATGATTTCTTTCCATTTTTTACTAACACTTGATTTTGGCTGTTTAGATTCGGGATTATTATTTTGAAACATGCTATTTGTTTGAATGAGGATTTTTGCATAAGCGTTAAAGTCTTCATTAGTGTATTCATCTTTGGATGGAATATCAGAAGCTATGGGTTTTGTTAAGAGCTTCCATAAACCTTCAGTACCGGAATATTTCATTTTTTCTATTTCAATATCATTTCCATTTACCCGTATCTGCTTATTTCCAATAAAGATATGATTTTTTAAAGGGTATATTCCAAATTGCCTATCAGGATGAAGAATATATAATTCTGCAATTGGTCCAATACCTAAAGGGCCTACAGAAGAGCTTGGTAATTCAACACTTTTTTGTAATATTAATTCCATTTCATCATCACTTGAAGAGCTTTGATTTAATGTATCTTCAGTATCATTACCTTGAACCTCGCCATCATCATCTTCATGAAAAGAAACTTTTTTAGGTGAGCTGATAGCCAAGGGATTAAATGCTTTTATTGCAGGAAGGAGTTCTAATTTTCTGCCAAGATCTTCATCAGTTTGTTTTACTGCTTTTTCTACCTTATCTAATCGTGAAGTTATAGGTTCATAAGCCTTTTCTTTTGTTTCCTTATCAGATGCTTGGTTATCCCTTTCTTGTTTCGCTAATTTTTGTAAATATTTTTTAAGTTTGATCGTTTTATCAGCTTCAGCTACGCTCATGGGTTTACGTTTTGGTTTTGTGAAAAATATTTGTTCATCTTTTTCAGGAGGTTGATCAATCTTTTGATTTCTCTAAATTTGGCTTCTTTTTCCTTCATAATTTCATGTTGCGCTTCTTTGAATTTCTTTCTAAGCGCTTGTTCTAAAGTAATTTTTGTTGTCATGTTTTTATTATAGAAAAAAAGTTTTTTTAAAATCGGTCAAACGTTAAAGGTGGCGTCGATTCGACGCCACCTTTAAATAATAATAAAAACGACATGAAACGCTCAAACGCTTTAGGAACGTTATTTTTGCGTTTTTTGAAGCGTTTCCCAATGCGATTTTTTTGAAGCGATTTTTGAAGTTATCCATGTAGCGCTTCACCAAATTTCTTTTGGTAACGCCCGTTACTGTGTTTCTTTGTTAGGTCAATCGTTAGAAAACAAAGTCCTCATCCCAACAAGAATAGCATAATTCTTTGAATCGATCATAAGTGAAATCAGTTCCCACATATTCATCATAAATATCTCGCATGTATCTTGGTCCTTGTCTAAATACACATAAAAAATTAATATTGTTTCTAATGAGTTGTTTATCAACTTTTGACCATGATTGTGTCAAGTAAACGCACGAGATTTTCTTATGACGCCCTCTCACAAAATAATCTTTGATTTCTCTCTGATGTTGAATGTTTACACAATCATCAAAAATAATAAGACTTTTTTCTTCACATGCGTCCAGGGTTATAAGTTCGTCACAATTACTGAAAAACTGCGCTATTTCCACACCGTCTTTTACAGAAATTTTTTCATAATTGCTTCTCAAATCTCATATGCATTCTGCTCCAGAGATTTTGAAAAAATATATAGATGATTAAAGGGGATTCCCCATGGTTTTGTGATGAGATTATAAAGAAGTGTTGTTTTCCCGCAACCAGAAGTTCCTACTATTAATGCTCTTAAAGGTAATGGTAAAATTCCTTTTCTAGCCTTATTTTTATCAAACGGAATTGGTTCAATCTCGTATTTACTCATATTTATTATACGAAAAAACCTTTTTCCCTATAATAAAACAATGACTCTAATAAAGATTTCTGATAAACACCAAGATCTAAAAATAACTTTTGCCTCAAAAAATTGTTCTAAATCCCAATAAAAATTATAAACTTGGAATAGTAAAGTTATTATTTACTTCACCTTCTCTTTCATTTCAAGTAAAAGATGTATTGATATCATTAAAAATGTTTATTATAGATGGATGGTATCATAACGAGTATGCGTTAGAAGGCACATTTACTGTTGAGACGTTTAGAAGAGAATTATATTTAAAAATAAAAAGTTATATAACTGAACTCATGAAGAAATTTGAGGAGAATAAAACACTTTATAAATCACAATTGACACATTAAAAAAAACAAAACCTGAAAGTTTGGTTTTAAAGTAGACTACACTACAAATCGTAATAGATTTTTTCTTAAATCTCCTGTTGTAATTGAAGTTTTACGTTTTGGAAATTTCTGTGAACTATTTGATTTTAAACAATGTAAAACACCTGGGGATTATTTTGATGTTAATAAGGACTACTATTCTGAAGACAACCCAAAGTTAATCAAAACCTATTTCGTTAATTGAATGGCATTGTAATATTATTGATTATAGTTTTGCTAATCATGATGAGCATTCCCATCTTCATAGCGAACATGAATTACTGCATGTATCTTTGATAGAGAAACAGATTCTCCCCAATACTATTTATATGGAAACAAATAAAAAGATTCTTTACAGCCATATACGAAAAGGAATGAGAGATATTACAGAGATTAAACTATCATGTAGAAATGAAAATGGAGATGAGCTGCAATTTGAAAATGTTACAGTTATTTGCATTTGATTGAAGAGTGAGGAGCTTCTTTTTTATGAGATATTTCTCATAAAAAACTTTTTTTCCTATAATAAAATGGATAATGATTTAACTGAACCTATTTACTGTCATAAATGTAAAAAGAAAACTAATAATGTTGATGCTGAAAGAGTGCAAACTATCAACGGGAGATGGAGAGTGGCTGCAAAATGTACAACATGTAAAACTAATAAGAGTAAGTTTATCACTTCCCCCGAGAGAGAAAATTCTGAAGAACCAACTGTAGTAGAAGATCTGAATGTTGATGAAAAATTATCTCTCGCTAAAGAATTACATAAGCCAATAAGAAATAAATTTCAAAAAAAGGACAATATTTACTAAAGGTATTGATGATTTGTGGGCTGCTGATTTGATAATCATGAAAAATTATGAAAAAGAGAATGATGGATACGGTTATATGCTTAATGTTATCGATACATTTTCAAATTTGCATGGACCTTACCCTTGAAGAAAAAGGATGGAAAAAGTGTAACAAAAGCTTTTGAGAAAATCATAGAAAAGGCCAAATCACAAAATCATAATGCTCCGAATTTACTACATACCGATAAAGGATTGGAATTCGAAAATAAAACGTTTAAAGAATTTCTGAAAAGTCACCAAATAAAAATGTATCATACACAGAATGAAGAAAAATCGGCAATCATAGAAAGATTTAATCGTACATTGAATGGAAAAATGAAAATTCTTTTCGAAGTTGAGAATAATAAAAAATGGATCGATTTTCTACAGGATTTGATTCATGAATACAATTTTAAAGATTTCCATAGATCGATTGGTATGATACCTGTACAAGTTAATAAAAACAACGAAGATGAAGTGTTAGTTAGATTGTTTAGGAACCAAAAAGCCTCACAAAAAGTAAAGTTTTCTCTTGGAGATCGAGTTCGAATAACAAGATTTAAGAAAACATTTGGGAATAAATATGATGCTAAATGGACTAGAGAAATTTTTGTGGTTTCTGGAATTCTACCAACAAATCCGATTACTTACAAAATAAAAGATTTAAACGACGAAGAGATTGAAGGATCTTTCTATGCTCAAGAACTACAAAAAACAGAATTCTAGAATGATTTATATAAAAGATTTCTTTTATATAAATAAAATGTTATGTGATAATATACTCGACTTGTATTCGACTTTAACGTTAAAGAGGGGTCGCGATTCGCGACCCCTCTTTAAGAGTTTTGAAAAATCTTCTTTAAATGTTCTCGACTTGTATTCGACTTTAACGTTAAAGAGGGTGGGTCCAAATCGGACCCCCCCACTTTAAGAGTTTTGAAAACCCTTATTTAAATGTTTTCGACTTGTATTCTCCTTTAACGTTAAAGAGGGTGGGTCCAAATCGGACCCCCCCACTTTAAGAGTTTTGAAAACCCTTATTTAAATGTTTTCGACTTGTATTCTCCTTTAACGTTAAAGAGGGTGGGTCCAAATCGGACCCCCCCCACTTTAAGAGTTTTGAAAACCCTTATTTAAATGTTTCGACTTGTATTCTCCTTTAACGTTAAAGAGGGTGGGTCCAAATCGGACCACCCCACTTTAAGAGTTTTAAAAATCAAATTGACTTGTATTCGACTTTAACGTTAAAGGTGGGGGACGATTCGCCCCCACCTTTAGTAATTGGGGTTTAAAAATTAAATTGACTTTATTTACCTTTCATCGTACCCGTCTGCCAGACGGGTACGAGGGTATTTACTGTTAAAAATCAAATTGACTTGTATTTACCTTTCATCGGACCCGTCGATTCGACGGGGTCCGATGTATTTACTGTTAAAATATACTGATTCTGTATGTCTTTAAATAAATTACTAGAAAAGTCACCGGCTAAAAAAATGAGGGGTTAGTTAAAAGAATCTCTTTTCTAAAAAAAATGAACGATACGAAAAATTATATATCCTATAATAAAATGGATACTATTAAAAAACGATATGCAGATAAAATCTGTGAAAAATGTGATCAAAAATCACATATAAAAACTGGGCTCGTCATTTAAAAACACCATTCCATCTAAAAAAACGACCCTAACCAAACTCTTAAACCTCAACAAAGAACCGCTGAGAAAGGATTCAGAGTTAAAGATTTGAGAAATGAAGCGAAAGATTACAATTTAAAAGGTGCTTATAAAATGAAGAAAAATAATCTTATTACAGCTTTAAATGATATTAAAAATGTATACTTTAAGAAAAGTGATCTAGAAAAACTAACTGTTAAAAAACTACGCGAAATAGCTAAAGAAAAACATATTAAAATTAAAAAATCGAATAAAAAAAGCAATATCATCGAACATCTAATGCACCCACAAGGGCATGCATTTAAAGTAAAACAGGAAAAATGTTCAATTTCGACGATGACTTGATTAGTGAAAACAAAGAAAAACGAAAATCTCCTTTTACTATTATAGAAACTAAATCTCGATTCATTAAAAAATTTAAAACTACAGAAATCGATTATTGTATAAAATTAATCTAATATCATACAAGTCGAAAAAGCTGTATTTGCTATGTTAAATTTGGCTAAAGAAAAATCTAATTTCCAAACCGGGGATAAAATTATGATCGTTGCCCAAACCCTCATTTTCATCATGATATATCGAAAGATTTAAGTAGTAAATCAAATGTTTTATCTCGTATACAGCTAAAGAATTTTATCCAACACGTAAGCAACATTATTAGTTCCAACGAAAACGTTGAAATAACAAATACTTACGTTTCACCATTAAAATCATTAATTTACCGAGAGGAGCAAGAGGTGCCAAAATATTGAACTTAGCCCAAAATAAACATACGAAACAATGTATTACTCAAATAAAAAATTCCGATAATCTGTGTTGTCCAGAGCCATAATTACCGCGTTAACTTATCATACTAATAAAATTTTCGGTAGAGAACTTACAAAAAACGATATAAAAGTTTAAGATGGGCCGAAAAATTCAAACAAAATTAGCCACAGAACTTTGCGAAAAATGGGTTCATACACCGAGGAAGGTTTCACATTGCAAGATATCAAAGTTGTTGAAGAATTATTAGACATTCAAGTTAAAGTTATCTGTGCCGAAATTTCAATACCGTTATTTACGAAGGAGAAAAGAAAGATACTATAATTTATCTTTATAAAGACGGAAATCATTTTGACGTGATTAATAGTGTAGCAGCTTTTATGCCTCCTCATATTACTTGTAAAAATTGTGATACTCCCTATAATAATAAAGAGAAACACGAATGCAAAAAGACTAGAAATAAAGATGTCTGTACACTCTGTAAACAAATACAACACGATGAAAAAAGATAAAAATAAAATATTCTGTAACGATTGTAACCGTTATTGTTATAATGATATATTGCGTTAAAAAATCATAAAGAAGTTTGTAAAATAGTCTATAAATGTTTAACTGCGGGAAAATTTGCAAAAGAACCGACGAACATAGATGTGGTTTCTGGAAATGTCGAAACTGTCAAGAAATATTCGACGATATAGGCGGTCATGAATGTTTCATGCTCCCAAACAGACAGAAAGGTGGATATTGTACTAAGCCTTGCGTTTGTAATAAACAATCCAGTAAGAAACTCGAAAGTTTGTAATTTCACTGAAAAAATACATATTTTTCGATTACGAGGCCATGCAAGAAACAGGAACTCATGAGGCAAATCTTGTTATAGCGCACTACCTTGATGGTACTAAATTCGTTTTCAAAACTAATGAGGAATTTTGCGGTGGTTAATTTCAGATAAACACAAAGGGTACACCGCAATTGCTCATTACGCCAAAGGATACGATTCCCATTTCATTCTGAAATACTGTGTAGAAAATACTCTGAAACCTTATACAATTTACAATGGAACCAAATTAATGTTGTTGGATATTCGCAGAATGATAAAAGTAATTGATAGTTCTAACTTCGTTGCATCTCCGTTATCTGCTTTTCCGAAAACGTTCGGATTAACAGAACTAAAAAAAGGATATTTTCCCCATTATTTCAATACTCGAGATAATCAACATTACGTTGGGCCAATTCCTAATACTAATTTATGGGGCTGATTCAATGAAACCCGAAGTAAGAAAAAGCATTTTTGAAATGGCACGCTGAAAAAGTAAAGGAAAATTATATATTCGACTTTCAGAAGAATATTAGAATATTGTGAATCAGATGTCGATATTTTGCGAAGGGGCTGTATTTTGAATTTAGGAAGCAATTTTTAGACATAGCTAATATCGATCCTTTCCAATATTTAACTATAGCGAGTGTTTGCATGGCCATTTTTCGGTCAATGCATCTCAAAGAAAATACTATCGCTGTGAATAAAGAAATTAGAAAAGAAACATTTAGTAAAGGTTCAATATCTTGGCTTAGTAATTTTAAAAATGTACAACATGCTTTAAACGGAGGAGAAGTTACAATTTGTGGAGCAAAGGTTGATGGTTACGATAAACAACAATACCTACCGTGTACCAGTATCATGGTTGTTTTTGGCATGGATGTCAAAAATGTTTCCACGAAGATACTGTTAATAATGTAAACAATGAAAACTATGGGCGATTTGTTAGAAAAAACTAATCAAAGGAGTAATCAAATAAAAAATGCCGGTTTTAAATTGATAGAAAAGTGGGAATGTATTTGGTTAAAATCGAAAGCTTATAAATCATCATTAAATAAAAATATAAGCGTTATTGAACCATTAAATCCTAGAGATGCGTTCTATGGTGGTAGAACGAATGCTAGTAAATTGAAAGTCGTAAATAAAAAATTAAGATATATCGATGTTTGTAGTTTGTATCCAACAGTTCAATATTTCGATTATTATCCCTTAGGTCATCCAACAAAAATTCATAAACCTGAGAAATATGATGAAAATTGGTACGGATTAATCAAATGTAAAATATTACCTCCTAAAAAATTATATCACCCAGTTCTACCGATCAAAAGAGATAAACTTCTATTTATTTTATGCGAAAAATGTTTTGTAGATAAATGTAATACTTGTTCACACGATGAAAATGAAAGAGCTCTGGTTGATACTTGGACTACAGATGAAGTAAATAAAGCTATTGAAAAAGGTTATAAGATTCAAGAAATTTACGAAGTATGGCATTTCAAAGAAAAAAGTAATGAATTGTTCAAAGAATATGTAAAAAAATTTATGAAAATAAAACTAGAGACTAGTCCGTGGGAAAGCGACTTTGAAACTATTGAAGAATATATAAAAAGCGTTAAAGAAAGTCTCGATATAGATTTAGAAAAAAGAGAGTATTAAACCAAATCCTGGACGGAGAGCAGTAGCAAAGATTTGTTGAATTCTTTGTGGGGAAAGTTTGGGCAAAGATTGAACATGTGCAATCTGAATACATTATAGATGTAAAAAGATGGTACGATATACTTTAGATGACAGCCTAGAAATTGGCTCATGCCTTTTTCTGAATGACAATATCGTACAAATATCTTATAAATTTTGAATCAATACATCGAAGATAGTTTTCAACAAATGTTTTCGTTGCAGCTTTTACTACATCAAATGCAAGATTGAGACTATATGATATGCTTGATAAATTGGGAGATAATGTTGCGTATTATGATACTGATAGTATTGTTTACATTGATGATGGAAAAACTCTTGTAAAAACAGGTTGTATGTTAGGTGAGTGGACTGATGAATTGGGGAAAAAATAATCACATCGTAGAATGGATTAGTACTGGTCCAAAGAGTTACGCTTATATAACCAATCAAGGGAAAGAAACTATTAAAATTAAAGGATTTACTTTAAATTACCAAAATGGAAAATCATTAAATAGAGAAACTATGAACAAAGTTTTAACGAAAGAAATAAACAACGTTAAGCTTAAATATAACATGATTACGCGAAATGTAAAAGATAAAACATTAGTAAACAAAGAAGTGGAAAAAGAGTTTAGATTTCTGTATGATAAACGAAATATAATTGAAAACAAAAAGAAACCGATATTATTGATACCTTGCCTTGGGGGTATTAAACGTAAACGTTAAGAAGCTCTATAAAATCAGTAGTAGTGAGCACACTCTTGTATAATAAAGATCTTAACTCTTTATATAAAATAACTAGCTACATCATACACTAAAGTTAATACAAGTTGATTAGAGAAAATCTGAATTTCTGTGTATTTTCAGGCAATTTAAAGATTACACGAAAGTTATTTAAAGAGTATGCCTCATCAGACTTTACTTTCAAACGATTTAATCATTCTACAAATTTTAAATCATGCATATCTTTCCTTTATATTTTTTCATACCATTATAAACGATTTTAACTTGGTCAAACCATTTTAGTTAAATCGTTTTTAGTTAAATCGTTGTATCGAGATGGTAAATAAACAGTAAAACGTCTCCAAGTTGAGGAGATAAGCTTTACCGTGTTTGTTTTCTTTAATTCTCCACCGAGAATCTGGTAAGGCTTTCCACATCCAAATCCGAGAGTTATTGTATGTTGTTCAAAATTAAGTTTTGTAATAATTCGCTTTTACTCATTTTATTATAAATGTTATTCTTTTAACTCACCCCACCAAATGAAAAAGTCACTGGTTCTG
>CM019180.2:15272701-15312997 GCA_009739505.2 Apolygus lucorum
TATATGTTTCGATATATGTTTTTCCTTCAATTTTGGATTCTATAGAATTTGTCGGTTTATTGGTTCAAAAGGCGCCAGATGATTTAAGTCAAAGTTATCAATCAATAATAGTTTAGGTAGTAAACCAAATTAACTCACCCAAATAGCTTAGCTTTCCAGGTACTGAAGTTGGAAGAACACTTTGTATCAAAAGGAAAATGTATTTGACACAGAATAAGTACGTAATTACACAATGTGGAATTTTCCTATATGGAAGCGGAGAACGGAATGGCAGAATTTGTCGGTACAGCATATGACACGGAAGTATTTCAGCTGATATCACTGACACGGTACAGATGCTTATGTATGTGAAGTGTAGTGGAATTTTGTTGTATTTACAAGGCGAGTGAAGCACACAGAAAATATCTCTAATTTAGCACTCCCTCCTTTTCAAAGTGCGCAAGGGTTTGTAATTACAACATCAGGTTCAAAATGTTACTTGACGGGACAAAGGACAAGGTGCAAAGTTTGTCAACATCATTGTAATTAAGAATCGAAATTTCAGCGGAAATACTGGTTGCTTATGTTGTGTTATGGTTGAAGTTATGTAATTCAACTTCAAATTTTCAGAAACAAATTTTAGGAACTAATTTCAACTTTTGGCATCGAACATGGATTCGAAAGGCTCACTCAAGTGTTCTCTGTGACGTGTTATGTGTAGTGTCAAGTTTACACAAAGTTTTTCATTGCTTCGGAGACGGACACGGAGCAGTGATGGTTGGTTTCAGAGATTCAGCGAGATTTTCGGGGCAGTTCGGACCTGGATCTTGAAGGCCTGGCGCAAAGATTACTCCCACGGTTCCATATCTCCTGAAATAGATCACAGAGTGCCATTAGGAGTGGTCAAAAGAGTATCTCTAAACCGTACAAACTTTTCCAAAGGCAGTACTTTTGTAAAACAATCTGCAATTTGTTCGTGAGTAGATACCCACTCAATGATGACTTTCTTATTTTTAAACATTTCATGCACATGATGCATACAAAGTTTCACAATATGCTTAAGGGTTCGTGAATCATTAGTCATTGCTACCGCGATTGCGGGTGCACAGTCACCTTTTAGTTTCGGAATTGAGTCGTAAGTTAGTGAGGAAATTGCAAAGACTACGAATATT
Organism: Apolygus lucorum; assembly: GCA_009739505.2. Classification (NCBI taxonomy): domain Eukaryota; kingdom Metazoa; phylum Arthropoda; class Insecta; order Hemiptera; family Miridae; genus Apolygus; species Apolygus lucorum. Next base: position 15,273,853 of record CM019180.2, read on the forward strand.
TGCAAGTTCCTTGCATGTACCTGACATGGCTACATACTCAGCCTCACATGTTGACAAAGGTACATGAGACTGCTTCTTGGACCTCCAAGACACCAAATCACCGAACACGTGAACAACATATCCGGTGGTTGAACGACCATTTATGGCGTTAGTGCCCAGAGAGGCATCCGAATATGCAATAATATCATCAGTTTTGCCTGAAAACATTATTCCATAATTTTTGGTACCCTTTAAATAACTCAAAATTTTTAGGACACATTCCCAGTCGGCTTGTGTGTATCCAATTTGTTTTCTACTCATAAAATTCACGGCGAAAGAGATATCAGGTCTGGTGGAATTTTGAATATACAAAAGTGAACCAATTAATTCTCGACATGGCACGTTAGGGGATGAGTCCTTTTCATTAATCAAATTTGATTGTGTGTTTAGGGTGCATATGGTTGGTGACATAGGTGAAGGACTAATCTTATAATTAGTGGGAAGGAATTTTTCTACCAAGGCTTCTATAGTTGATTTTTGGTGAATGAACATCAATTTTTTCGATTCGTTACGAGTTATTTCAAAACCCAAAAATTTCTTAGGGGTTCCCATATTATTAATTTTGATTTCTTGCTGTAAGTTTTTGATAATTTCGAGTGCCTTTCCATTATCATTAGATGCCAAAAGGCAGTCGTCAACATAAATGATCAAGAATACAAATTTTGAATCGTCACTGAGCTTAAATATACAAGATTGAAATGGATATTCCTGAAAACCCAATTTGTGCAGAACGTTACTAAATTTCTTATACCACAAGTTAGGTGAAACCTTCAGACCATACAAAGATCTCTTAAGCCGGCAAACATGTGTGTCTTTCAAATCTGAAGGAACCTCAGTTAATTCCGTAAGTCCCTCTGGAATTTGCATGTATACGGGTTTTTCCAACGTTCCATGTAGAAAAGCGGTAGTGACGTCCAACTGATACAGGTGAAGTCCTAATTTGTTGGCTAGAGACAAAAACAACCTGACGTCATCGAGGCGTGCGACTGGTGCATATATTTCTGATATCAAATATTCATTCGTATCAGCAAACCCTTTGATAACTAACCGGCTCTTATACCTAAACGAGCCGTCGGGTTGGGTTTTCCTTCTATGAACCCATCGAGACTTAATAATTTTTTTTTAACAGGCGGTACATCGGATTTATTTATCAGTTCCCATGTACCCATTTCTTCCAGGGATTCAAGTTCGCTACGGATTGCTCCCTCCCAAAGGTCACAAAAGGGCGAGTTCATAGCTTCCTGGTAGGATTGTGGTTCTACGAATTTACATTCCTTTTGAAGGGCAGCAGTATCAATTGATTCTGGTTCAGAATTATCATTCATATCGAGCAATTCGGCAAGAGGCTTAGGATAATCTTTTATTCGATCTCCATACACTATGGTTTCGATACATTTAACGTCACGTGAATTTACCAAAGTCTTATGCTGTTCTGAAAATATTATGTAACCGGTTTCACTAATTTCAAGAAGATAGCCCTTTTTGGCATTTGGTGCAAACTTGAATTTATTTCTGACGTCGACATAATGAACAAGGGAGCCGAATCTCTTGAGATGCTTAAAGCTAGGGGGATAACCTTTGACTTTCTCAAAAGGACTGACAAAATTGTTGGCTGAATGAGGCATGCGATTATAAACCCAAATAACGTAATTCAGGGCATGTCCCCAGAAGGAGTATGGCATTTTGGCAGAAGCTAAGTTTACCCTAATTTTATGCTTAATCTCCTGATTCAATCTCTCAGCACAACCATTCTGTTGGGGAACGTAAGGTTGACTGGGGTCCCAGGTGATCCCTCTATCAGAAAGTATCTTTTCATATCCGCGTTTTGGAATTCTAATCCTCGATCTGATCTGAGTTTGAAAACGCTTTTAGTTTGTTACGTAATTGTTTCCATTTCCTGTAAGCAAGTTTTGAAAGCTAAATGTACTTCTTTCTTATTTCGTATTTTATAAGCAAACGCATATCTCGAAAAGTCACAGACAAAAATGACAATGTATGAATCCCCAGTTCTAAAGTTGGCAGGGCTAATTGGACCCATGAGATCGGAATATAGGACACTAAATGGTTTATCAGCCCTATGCCTAACTTGGGTATGCGGTTTTCTGATTGTATTTGCTAAGTGACAGTCTTCACAATTTGATAGGTCGTTCCCGAATGTTGCGTATTTCAATTCGGGTACGAACTTTTTAGCTGCTTCTAGGTACTGTTTTGAGGCATGGTTTAAACGAATGTGCCAGAGAAACCCGGAAGTTTGTATGGGATGACGGGATGATTCCAAATTTTCTGATCGAGCTCAGACGCAGTTCCCTCATTCATCCTGGAATTCCCTGAACTCCTCCCTCCCAAACTGGCGGGGTGCACTCTCGATTTGTTACTATCATTGACAGTAGATCTCCCTCCCACCTGTGCTACCTGCTGACTTGAACATGGTAGATGCAAAAGGTCAGATGTTAAGTAGCGAGACTAATTTTGCCCTTTTAAACGTAGAATCATTTCCTGAAGTAGTGGGAGTTATATCTAGGTCAATCCACCAGAGATTGTTGTGAAATCTACCTGTCTTTTCCCGTAGATACCTGTATGAATTCAACTTTATCTTTCGAGAACAGGACATTAACGCCAGCTTGGGTCATTTTACGTACAGAAAAGAGATTCGAAGAAAGACCTGGGGAGTACAAAACGTCTCTCAACGTCAAGGTTTGACCATTGTTCACAAAGTTAATGTCCCCACTCAAATTTACTGAAAGATCTGCGCTTTTGTTATTATTTGCGCATTTAAAAATTCTGGGGTTCGGCAAACGTCTTAAATGGTCAAAAACTCTCTCGACGTCGTAAGATGCTCCGTACAACCAGTATCTACAACAGCACTAAAACATTGTATACCTTCAGAAAGCTGGAAGGCTTGCCCTGTCCCCGAGGTTTCACTTACAAAGTTGATGCTAGAGGCGTGATGTTCCTCCTCAGCGCCCATTGTAACCCAAACTTCGTCGTCGGAGTTTGCAGGGCCAACGACTGCAAAAACTGAATCTGAACAAGAGGCAAATTTTTCAGATAATTTTTGAGCCTGACCCGCCGGCATTCGAAAAACCTTAGGTTTATTGATTCTAGACGATGCCTTGGTTCTAATCGGGGGCTCATCAGCACGGGACTTCATGTTTCGTGACGTGCTTGAGACATGTTGGCGAGGTTCATAATTTTTGTGCGGAAAAGGACAGTCCGATGCAAAGTGCTTATCCGACTTTTCGCAGTTGAAGCAGACTTTGTTTTTCCTGAAGCATGTTTTAATCTCGTGCCCTCTGCGTTTACAGTAAGCGCAGAACAGTTTCAGATTTAGATGCTTAGAAAGGTTGGACACTGGGCGAGTTACGAAGCTTTTTGCTTTACCAGGGATGTATCGGTTTTTACCTCCTCTTTCAGTCCTCCCCTTTCCTCGACCTCGCGTAGTGGCAACTCTGGACCGGAATACGCTCAGAGACGAACCCCCTCGCATAATTTGATCCTCTCTAAGTTGTTCCTCCAGTAACATGTCACGAAGCTCACTAAGAGTGAACTTAAAGGAGTGTAACTCGGCCTTTTGATACGTAATTGTATCAACAATTGCGTGCTCAAAGATCAGTTTGACATAGTCTGGGGTGAGCATATTAGAGTTGATGGAAGCCACCTTTTCCTCAATTCGTCAAAGCGGCCCAAAAACTCAAGGGCCTTTTCTGACTTCGTATCAAAATGAATAGAGTTGAAGTCATTGACCAGCCTCCGAATCTGGCAAGTCGAGGAAGGGTCACAGGCTTGCTGCAGCTTATCTAAAATTTCTTTAGGGTCGAGCATGTCCTGAACTAAGTCCTGAAAGTAGGGGGCCAAAGATTCAAAAATGAAATGACGAACTCTCCTCTTAACAACACCTAGTTCATGATTCAAGAAGCCTGGTGGTGGACACTCAGCTGAGTCTAGGGCGAAGAGGCACTCTTGACTGTCTACCTGTCCAATTACACTTCGTTTCCAGTATTTAAACTGGTCTTCGGAATCAAGCTTCTCTCCCAGTGGACGAAAACGAATCAAATCTAATTTTCGGGTGCGGTATGGCACCTCCCTAGAACTGTTTTCAGAGGCACAGGCAGAGGGACGCTTAGAAGGGTTGGAGGGAGGGATGGTACCGCTAGATGATGCTGACTTGGGACCTGGTTCATCAACCTCCATTTCTACGCTAGCAACCTGTGAGGTATCTAATTTTTCCGGATCAGAACTAGTGGGGCGAGGAACTAGGGAAATTTGATCTGGGGGTACACCCGAGCCAGCAGCCTGACCAGATGGGGCAGAATAATCTGTGGGTTTGGATAGGACGTGGCTGGAGAGTTCCTGATACTTATTATCCAAAGCAGAGATTTTGGTACTTATCTCTCCCAGGCTGTTTTCCATGTGCTGTTTGAGTCCTTCGAGATACCGGACGAAGACGTCATCGGATGTCCTGGCTGCTTTGACTCCGAGAAGTTCAGGGTCCTGGTCAGACAGGGCTGGACGATCCTGGTTCCCGAACATCTCGCGCGCGGCCTCGAAGTCCAGGGACACATCGCTGTTGATATCCAGTTCAGCGTCGGACGTTGGATGACTCATATTTGATCCTGAAAATTCCGGACGGTATCATGATAATTAGCGATTCCGTTTCCTACTGTCTCCTACAGTTACTTTATTTTTGGAGCTCTCTGAACGATTTAAACAAATTTAGCCAAAAATGAATCGAAATTTCAAGAATCGGTTTTCCTCAAATTTTAGGTTAAAAAACGAAAATGAGGTGAGAATCAAAATGGACGCAAATTTGGTTCGAGAGAGAGAGAGAGAGCTAAATTTCTATTAAATTCAAAAGAAACATTGAGATTCCGGTCGCGGGCCAGAATGTGCGCTGAACCTGTAACTGAAACAGAAGACGAGTCAAAAATAGGCATTTCCACAAATACGTACATTATTTATCACAGGATAACTTCGACTATCTGGTTTTAATATGTAAATCTAATGGCGCAGATACTCAAAAAGGGTCGACACTTATGTGCACTTTTTAGACCGACTTTCGATGTTTATCGTTCTACTCACCCGGTCGAATGAATTTACGATCCACGGTATGCTTTCGGTGATTTTTATTGTTTACGAGAGGTACGTACGACGGTATTAACCACATTAAAAGAAAACCACAAAAACAATTTAAATTTTAAAATTGAAGTCCGGCGCACCTCCCGATACAAGTCAAACTCATTCCAGAACACTGTGTATCGGAGTCACGGCTAAGAACGTGTTATTCCTTGAAGGCACGACTGGATCCGTTTCGTCCAATGACAGTGCTGGAATGGACTCGAAAGCATCCGGTCCCAAGATTCAAATGACTTTTAGAATCACTACCCTGAGGTTGTTGGCAAGCTTTACTTTCTTGGTGTCTCCAAAAAGTCTAATCTATCGCTCTTCCCTGCGTCAAGTACATGAACTTTACCTCCGGAGAACTAGGCCCGATACAAATTTCTCCATTGGGACACGGCCCGTGTGGTCCTGGTGTTTTTGGAGATCCGGAGCAAATGTTGGCACTCAGGTACCGGGTACCCTATTTCGCCGAGCCGGAAACTGTGTGTGCACATCGATCTGTGGCCTCAGAATTTTCATTAAAATGTGCACAACCTAGATCGATCTTAGCTCGACTTGGGCTAGAGAAGCTGACAACTATCGCGTGTCCCGGCGCTCGCAGGTCTGTTGGGATCAGATCCATACGAACATACGCGCCACCGCGCTGGAGACAGGTGAGCGGTTCAGTAGATAGATGCAGAGGTGCGGGCTCGAGTCAAAATGAGCACTGGTATGGCCATTTACTGATCACCAATCCGCACGGAAGACACCAAATGGTACGAATTCAACGAATATTGGAGGCGAACTTCCCAAAATGAACGAGAACCTAGTACGACGACGATCTACGATGATTTGGATCGACTCCTATTGACCAATTTCGAAATTACTAAATTTCGAAATTTCAAGGCGGAAAATTTGCGAAAAGTTGCGGCAGCCATCTTGACGTTGTGAACAACTGGAAAAAAACAAGTGAAAGAAAAGCTTGACCAACACAGGGAAGTCACGGCGATCGTGTATTCGAAATTGGGCTTTTTCCTCGGGTTTAAATCGACAGTCCGAATTTGATACATTAATTTTTATGAAACCGGGTTAATACACGATATCGTGTCGGTTTATTGGTTCAAAAGGCGCCAGATGATTTAAGTCAAAGTTATCAATCAATAATAGTTTAGGTAGTAAACCAAATTAACTCACCCAAATAGCTTAGCTTTCCAGGTACTGAAGTTGGAAGAACACTTTGTATCAAAAGGAAAATGTATTTGACACAGAATAAGTACGTAATTACACAATGTGGAATTTTCCTATATGGAAGCGGAGAACGGAATGGCAGAATTTGTCGGTACAGCATATGACACGGAAGTATTTCAGCTGATATCACTGACACGGTACAGATGCTTATGTATGTGAAGTGTAGTGGAATTTTGTTGTATTTACAAGGCGAGTGAAGCACACAGAAAATGTCTCTAATTTAGCAGAATTTTTTTTGAATTTTTTGAAACCACCCGGAGCTCTGTAGGACAAATCGTTCGTTCCCTACAAAAATTTAAGGGTTTATAATGAAATATACACTTATATATAAAATTCAAAACACGAGTGTGAATCGCAAAAGAGGCCTAATCTCCGTTCAAATTAGAGCTGACCGAAATGCGATCAATGGTTGGTGATTTTGATTTTTTTTTTAATTTTGTTTTTTGATTTTTTTTTTTGATATATATTTTTTTTCCATATTGGATGGTTGTTGATTTTGTAGACGAGTGATCTATATAGAAAAATAATAAACCATTGTGTAATAATTTGCAGCGTTTTCTGTTGAACGTTTGCATTAATGAATATAAGGAAGCTCATGCACCATACCCACTTGTTTTTGTTCAGGTTAGGATTTGGTTAGAATTTATTTCTACTTCCAGGAACCCAACATCCATTCTCTGTCGAACTTTTATCCTCTGAAGAAACACCATTAGTCTTCCAACTCCATAAACATTTTAATCGAAAGAGAATTTCGATGAAATTTGTTTTTTCCATTTACCTAAGCCTGCGACTCGTATTATAGTGTAGTCTACTATGCATGTGTCTATTGACAAAAAATATGTATCTCTAATAAATGAAGAATACCTACAAAAAAACCTTTGAAAATCAGATCCTGACACATATTGTGGAGGTATTAATTTTCCCCTTTCTCACTGATACCTTACTACTTGACGAAAACTATTGTCTGGAGAACAGGAAACCCAAAACAAAAGTCAGCAGGCAATATTCATAGTTGGCTCTCGGTATCTCTTTCATGATAGGATTCACATTGATTCGACGTTTGAACTAGATGTACTTTACTGGTTGTTGGACAATTTCCATCCATCCTCAAGATCATCTTTCCAAGTCTATGTTCCATATTGTGCAGTCAATGCTCTTGTATGGAGCGGTGGTGTGGGCAGACGCGTTGAATGTGGCATAGATTAATAGCTGGAAGGAGCTCTATGAATTGCGTGTGCATACCTCCAGTGTCAGAACCCGCTATCTTTGTCCTCACGAGTGTCATACCCATCCAGCTAAACGGTTCTAGAGAGGGAAAAAATCTTCGTCAGAAGGGATGAAGAAATCAGGTCCTGCATTCCCATGGAAGAATGAGAGCACATAATGGCAAACTGGAAAGTGATGTGGATAGGGGAACATAGAGGAAGGTGGACTGTACGGCTGGTGTCAAACTTACAGATCTGGATGGAAAAGAAAAATGGGGAGTGAACTTCTTCCTTACACAGTTCTCCACTAGACATGAGTTGTTCCATGCTTTCCTGCATACTATTTATTTATTTATTTATTTATTTAATACGGGCAAGCCCAATTACATTTTAAAAATAATACGTCATTCTACAACGTCATACTATGGAAAGTTATCTGCTCCAAATTGTTCCCTCAGCCCGAACAGAGAAGACGATGTTCTACACACTTTGAATGCACAAAATGGACGGCCGAAAGACATCAGCTGCAAGTAGAACTGGGTTGGCTTCCCAAAGTTCAACTTCAACCAGAAGCTGTTGTCAGCAAGATTCTGGAAAGTGAAAAGAACTGGAGCCTTGTGGCAGAAAGCACGGAGAGCATCCTGAAATGAAAGATGTGTGAGAGAAGAATGCATCTGGTCCCCTTACTTAAAACTGATCAAGTATCCTAAAACTCCGCCCGAAGTAATGTGTTGAACAGTTCCTGTCTGAATCCCAACGTGGGAGAAAAGGAGGTATTTTTAGTGGGTTTGCATCCCTCATAACCTGAAGACGTGGACCCATCTTACGAGATCAAACTCCACCTGTGAATCTCAATAATTTTCTCATCTGCCTGCAAAAACAAACAAATAAAAAAAGACTTTTGCATGCTTATCATAATATGATAAGCATGCAAAAGTCTTTTTTTATTTTTTATGAATACAATATTATTGTATTCATAGCAGTTGTGATTGATTGTACAACAGCATAATTCACTGACGTTTCCGTGTATGGTGTGAAACTTATATAATATATAATATTCCTTGTTAGAGATGATATTATCATCATGGTGTGAAACTTATATAATATATAAGATTCCTTTGTTAGAGATGATATTATCATCTCTAACAAAGGAATCTTAGAAGCGGCAGTAGCAGGTACCCCGAGGGCATCCAACTTTCGCCAACAATAGTTCTCCAGGAGATGAGACGAGTAGTTTCGGAGAAGCCCGAAGGACGTCCTGTGGGGACGAACATGAGCCACGATCGGTATCGACGTTCCTTGGAAAGGAAAGGGAAGGGAAGGGAAGAGAACTGCAACGGGCGACTGAGAACTGGCCTTGAGAAGGTCGCGTTAGGACGTTCAACCTGTAGCTCTGCTGTTCGTAGCGGGCTCGTCCTGTTTCTTTGGTGACTCGACCACTCGCCTCCCCCTCGTCAACAGGCCGATGGACTGTGAAGGAATGTCCTCCTTTGGCTAATGTTACGTCTGCGAGAACCGCCAATCGATTGAGTCAACCATTTCTTAGTTCTCTTCAGACTCTAGTTGATAGAAGGCCAGAGCTACATAACGGGTATATTTTGACAGGTATGGGTATACGAGCCCAGTAGGTCACATCACTAACTATATACTATACTTAGTAATATCATTACTAAGTAATATAAATAAACAATCTCGTAACATTATCCAACTAGCCAACCAAGTTTGAGGAAAATAGGACAATGTTGGGTGAAATATGGACGTATTTACTGAACTATAAGGGACTAGATTTCCGGGTTAGCGGAAGAACTTAGTGCACGAAATTCACTCACCGAGAGCTCTACGATTTATTGAGAGCATCTTGATTACAACCTGAACAATGTCCTTAAAATTTCAATAAGTAGAAGGACAAATAATGTGGAAGTAAGCAAGTAAACAACACTTTCAGGTTGGATTTTGGTCTGACTGCCATTCCTGGCGTCGCGGACGTCATCAGCTGCCTCCCTAAGGGAAGATCAGAATTATGATGATTTCGCCCATGGTTTCCCACTGGCCCCAGCGACCGTGATTACACCAGATATCTTGGTCATTGCTAACAAATGTGGAAGATATTATTTGCTTCTAAACCAGCTGTAGATTGCATCCTAAACTCCATTAACAATTCACCTTCAAAATCCAGTCACCACCATACTCCTCACGTCATTAACTTAGTTACATCCACTTTTTTTTTGCACAAACCTCTCACAAAACTCACTTAATCTTGACACACTCACGACAGCTTGTGTCAACTTTACATTGCAGTTGTATGTTAACCGACAAAAGCGCCGTAGGTGTGACGGAGAATGTACTCTTTTGATGTGTCATGGAAAGAGGAAATTTTTTCTCTTCTTAGTATGTCTGCATTATTGTTTCCGAGTCTACCAAGGTAGCGGAAGCTTTGTTTTCACTTTTCAAGGACGAAAAAAAAAGTTCTCCAAAATCAAAATTTCCACTCGCGTTTTGCGTTTTAGACCTTTCTGAACAATTTTGGTTCCGTTTCTGTGTGTCTGTCTGTCTGTATGTGTGCCTGTCCTTCTGTCATGAATTCCTTGTAACGCGCATAACTATACAAAGTTATAGTCCGATTTCGATGAAAATTTCAGGGATTGTGCGGGTTGGTATGTAGACGGTCCCCTATGAAAATCATCATCCCCGGACTGATAGAAGCGACTGCGCATGCGCAAACGTGAATTCCTTGTAACGCCTATAATTTCTACATTTTCCATCCGATTTCAATGAAATTTTCAGGGATGTTACAGAGTAGTGTTTAGATGGCCCCCTATGAAAATCACAGAGAATTGTTTTTCATAGAGGGATTCATTCATAGAGGGATGGTCTCCTGTGAGAATCTCAAATCCCATTATTAACATAGCTTCGGTAGCTCAGAGGATAAAGTCTTGATCTGAGTTCCTAAGGTCGCGGATTCGAAACCCAGCCGAGGCCATGTATTTTTTTGATCCAATCAAATACACCTACTCACTTAATTTTTCATCCTAATTTGATGAAATTTTCTAGGATTGTCCAGATTAGCGAGTAGATGGTCCCTTATGAGGGTAATGAAAGGTACTTAGAGATTGGTGTTTTGAGATTAACTACTATGCATCGGATCATCTATACAATCGGGTTATGGATACGAGGAAGCTATGTGCCACACCCACTTGGCAGACTCCGCGGTGGTCTCGTTTCAAAAATATTTCATTCTGCATTGTTGAAAAAGTGGTTCAAAAAAATTTGTGGAAATTTTTGGGAAACGAGGTTTTTGATTTCTGGAAGACTGGTCGGTATTCACGTGACTTCCCCTGTAACTTTCTACTGAGTCGTTGAAGTACCATTACTATTTGACTGTTATATTCATGGAACATTTTGGTTTATTATTTTCAATAATGAACCCTTGGAATCGACCAACAAAAAAAATTTTAACACCCCCTCAAAATTTGATGGTTTACGTCTCAAGGTACGTAGAATCCAAAAATCGAATAAAAATTTGGCCGTCCGTCCGCCGTACGCGGCACTTTTGCCACTTAGCATTGACCGATTTTGATTAAATTTAGTATGTAGGCTCCATTTGGGTCTAGTTGTGCCCCGAAGATTTTGGTTGATGTAGGTCACTTCTAAGGGTTCCAAAATCAATTTTGAAATTTTAAAAACGCCCTAACTCAAAAAATTTTGATATAAAGGTATTGTTTTTCCTTCAATTTAGGATTCTATAGAATTTGTAGAATTTTTTGAGACCACGCGGAGCTCTGTAGGACAAACCGTTCGCTCACTACGAGAATTTGAAGTTTGGACGTGCTATAAATCAGAAAAACGAGTGTGAATCGCAAAAGAGGCCTAATCTCCGTTCAAATTAAAGCTGACGGAAATGCGATCGATGTTTTTCTTCATGTTGGATGGTTGGTGGCTTTGCAGACGAGTGATCAATGTAGAAAAATCAAAAATAATAAACCATTGTGTAATAGTTTGCAGCGTTTTTGACTGTTATATTCAAATTGAAGGTATGATTTTAAGCTCTAACATGTGATGCTATATGAGGGGGTTTCTATAACCCAATCCAATAACCTACCAAATATGAGGGAATATGAATAGTTAACGATGTGACGACAGTCTACCAAGTGAGTGTAGCACATAGCTTCCTCGTCTTTCATAACTTATTTGGCTAAGTACTGGGATAAAAGGTCGTCAGAACTGCGACGCACCGACCAAATATGAGGGATATCGAACAGATATCTACCAAGTGGATGTAGCACGTAGCTCCCTCGTTATCCATAACATTGATAATTGGTTGGGTACGTAATGGAACAGGGGGTCGAGTCAGAACTGCATGAATATCTTCCCAAACAAGAGATCCTAATAAACTGGTCCACCTTTTGCAAAGAAAAGAGTATTCAGAAGATTCTCAAGTAAGTTTGTCTCCACCGATGGGCACGTTGGTGACATCAATGCGTACCTACTATCCAATCTGAAGGAATTCCAATTATTATTTTCTCCGTTTTAGTGGGTTGCGATTATCAGTTTTGAGGTCGGTTTATTTTTCTTTAATAAAAAGTCAACATTTTATTATTTTTTAATTATTTACTTTAGTTTTTTCTACAATAGCTGGTTAATCGTAATGGTAATTATTACTCTTATCACATAAGGAAAGTTTTTAGTATCTTCTTTATGTGCGCTCCATGGACGTCCTCTGCTGATGTTACTTCCATGTAAAACTATTCAGTCACGTTTATTAGCTGGATGTGTTATTCTAAATTCAATTTTTTTAAATTGTCCAATTTCAACATGTATTTTCCAATCATGAGTTGTCAGATTTTTGCACTTCATCGTGAGCATATTTGTCTTCAAACAATCCTGCACAGTCACAGGATTGTGGTGTGGCATGTGTCCTGAACACTCTCTTGTTTCTGTTCTTCCTAATAGTACTTGATCAGGGCAGTATCAGTGCAAGTTCTGTGTTTTCTAGTTGGAAAATTGTGGAAGCACATATATCTGTGAAAAACTGCTTACATTATTGGAAGCTGTCTGTCTCGAATCATCCTCACCCTCTGAAGAACTGTCAGGCATCTCTTGGGAGAGATCACCGCACAGTTGAGCAACCCTTCATAGTTCATTGTTGTTGCATCAACCAAAAAAATTCTGTGGCCACTGAAATTAAGTTTTCATCTTTCGATCCCAACTCAAATTGAAGTCTTACTTGACAAGACAGGGTCAGGTGAACGCGAACAAGTTGATATTTCATCCAACCAACTCCGCAGGGGGCTCATCACGATCTCGAGAGCCCGTCGAACTGATTTCGAGCCGATGAAAAGCACGACGTTCTTCGCCAATAGTGCAACCGTTGCATCACGGGATTTGCACAAGAGTTCGCTCCATCAGGATCGGCGTTCGGAGTCGGAACACGTCCAGAGTTCGCCTCGTCCTTGGATGCCGATCTGGGACCCCGCCCGACCGAACTGACTCACTGAAGAAAGTGGGTTCACTCCATTATCATCAACGCGGTAACAATAGCGGTCCACATGAGGGGGTTCCTCTGGAGGTGAAACCAAGTTTTCCGGTCCCAAGATCCCCCGTTCCGACCTTTTGTCGTCGACAGATGTGCAATTTGACGCCCGCTGATCACAAAGACCGTTTGTTTCAAGTGAATAGTCCAAACATGGCCAAGCATCATCCATTATGTACTAACACATGTAAATTAATAACAATGTAACAGTTCCTCGGTACCATTGTTTGTAGTTGACGAGCGGTGGTCTTTTTTGTGATATGTGATGTTAGGTAATTGAACAAAAAAAGTATGCCAAGTGGGTGTGGCACATAGCTTCCTTGTATCCATAACCCGATTATATAGATGATCCGATGCATAGTTGATCTCAAAACACCAATCTCTAAGTACCTTTCACTACTCTCATAGGGAACCATCTACATGCTAATCTGGACAATCCTAGAAAACTTCATCGAAGATGAAAAATGTAAGTGAGTAGATGTATGTGATTGGATCATAAAAATGCTTAGCCACGGCTGAGATTCGAACCCGGGACCCCTGGGGGACAGTTCTATGCTCTACTGTCTGAGCTATTGAGGCCTAGTGTTGCAATTAATAGGATTTGAGATTCTCGCGGGGGACCATCCCTCTATGAAAAAGCATTCTCTTTGATTTTCATAGGGGATCATCTAAACACCACTCAGTAACATCCTTCGAAATTTCATTGAAATCGGGTAGAAAATGTGGAAGTTATGGCCGTTACAAGGAAATTCACGTTTGCGCATGCGCAGTGGTTACTATCAGTCCGAAGGTGGTGATTTTATTCTAAATACTAGGTAATCTTTAACATTCCTGAAAATTTCTTTGAAATGGGATGGAAAATGTAGAAGTTATATGGCCTTTACAAGGAATTCACGTTTGCGCATGCGCAGTCGCTTCTATCAGTCCGGGGATGATGATTTTCATAGGGGACCGTCTACACATCCAACCCGCACAATCCCTGAAAATGTCATAGAAATCGGACAATAACTTCGAATAGTTATGCGCGTTACAAGGAATTCATGACAGACACACAGACAGACAGACAGACTGACAGACAGAAATAGAACCAAAATTGTTCAGAAAGGTCTAAAACGCAAAACGCGAGTGAAAATTTTAATTTTGGAAACTTTTTTCTTTCGTCCTTGAAAAGTGGAAACAAATCTTCCGCTACCTTGGTAGACTCGGAAGCAATTAGATAAGACTATCTTCATGTCAATCCCTGAAAATTCCATCGAATTCGGACAGTAACTTCGTAAAGTTTTGACCGTTTCAAGGTGTTTTTGATCAGGAACTAACTTACTATATTCTTATCTAATTTAGGTTTAATATTTTATGTAATGAACATTCGGAATCGACCAAGAAAGAAAGTTTAACACCCCCCCCCCTCAAAATTTGTTGGTTTACGTTTCAAGTTATGTAGCATCCGAAAATTGAATAAAAATTCAGCCGTTCGTCCGCTGAACGCCGTCCGGTAAGTTTGTGTGCCGAATTTGGAAATGAAGTTTGATATGTGGGCTCCATTTGAGGTCTAGTTGTGTCTCAAAGCTTTTGGTTGATGTAAGTCACTTCTGAGAGGTGAAAAATAAGGGCTGACAACTCCAAAACGCTCCAAAAAAACGTTTCAAACTGCCTCAAAAATTTATTACCTTCATCATTTTGTAACGATTGAAGGCTTTTCTTTCTACTGTGTAGAAAAACCTTCAAGACAACTAAAGTTGTGCTTGTAAGTCAAAATATGCGAAATGCAGGCTCTCCCTGTTCATGAAGTGTGAGAAAGCTAATTCTGATCTGTTGTTAAATAGGTTGTAACGATCATTTCATCGAATAACCTAACTCCATTCCACAATGTTACCTATCAAATAATTAAGCTGGTATTTAAAATCTCTAACAAATTCATTATTTAACTGCAACTGAGATTGTTTATAACTGTAATCGCATTGCACATTGGACTGCCGCGTATTGGAGGGGCGAGAAGAACATCTGTCCTCCAACAACGTTCAGCGGTGTTTATTTCCAGTACCCTGCGATGGGATAGGTTGGGATATTCCTGGCAATAATGGCATGTGTGAACCCCACGATAGTTCCAGGGGGTAGAAGTTTCTTTATAAAGCGAAGGTCGTGATGGAGGTGGGAGTCACGCGAGATGGACCGCTAAGATTTAACTACTCTCAAGGGATGCGGGTGTGCTGGCGGCGCATTCCTGATCTCCAGCTTGTGATGTGGGAGAAAATTCACAAACGGGCGAATATATGTGGGGGACGTACACCGCTCCGAAGAGCATAAACGGTATGAATCTTAGTTCCAAGACTATGAGTCATCTTGCAGTTAGTTGACCTCTTGTTTAATACCCCTAGCGCTGGTTGTAATTGACATTATAGTTAATGCGGCAGAGGAATACTGGGTAGTTCAGTAAAGAATAATTGGTCAAGAATCCATCTTCAGTGGTGAGCAAATGCCTTACCTATAGAAGAGAAGCAGTATATCCAGAAAGGTATGCAGGAAAAGCTATTTCGCCTTTCTATACTGATAAGTAACTCACTAAACTATCTCTTCACTATCCTCCAGGGCCAATGCTACTTCGCCCATCTCAAGCAAGTGTGACATAACATGTCAATAAAGTTGATACTCGGAAAGTTTTCGTTAGTTACTTTCTTATCAATCAATCCGTCAAAATTGTATGGTTTACGTTTCAAATTACCTACATAGAAACCAAAAATCGAACAAAATTGTCTCCGTCCGTTGGCCTTACTCCTTAGCCCGCACTTTTCTTGGTTACCATGGACCAATTTAGTTGAACATTTGTAGATGAGCTCCAATAGAGTCCAGTTGTGCCCTAAAGCACTGGTTTGGTTACTGTCAGTAGGGCGGGCGCACCATCTGAGCTCACACCGATGGGCGCAGGGAGGCATTTTGGCCGAATCGAATTCGAATCATATAATATTTTTAGCGTATGAGTGCATGTGTACACCATTGTTCACTGACTTTCACATTAGGGGAACACAAATAAGGTACTTACACAACCATGAATGTTAGGAAAAAAAAAAGTTGAAAATATTTTCAACTAGGTGTGTAGAAGAAGAAGAATAAGAAGAAATGTTTATTGCAAAACATGCATAATAACAAAATTGGATATATAAACATAATTTCGACATGGCAAAATGCCGTCTGTCTAGTTGGCCACAGTGCAGATTAACTATACATATAAATACATATAAATAACAACCATACATATAAATGCGTATATATAATACAATCGTTACATTTCAAACGCATTAAGTGTGTTTACAAAAAATACTTCTGTCTCAAATTCGGGATATCAAGGCTTAGAAGAAATCACAACGGGGCACAATAATCACTTGCGTCTCAGAAATAATTAAACTCCCTCAGCAGTTCCAACCTATACCTTTGTGAGCTTACAATATAGAGGTGTAGCCCCTGCCAATCCTTGCCATTCAGGACCTCCACGAGTTCCTCTTCCGACAAATATGCTTTCCTCAAATACCTGACCCTAAACTCCGCCAACACTGGACATTTTGCCAGATAATGCCTCGTATCCTCAGGCACCTTCAAATTGCATAATGCGCAGTTATATTGCCTGTCCGGCCTATTGGGTATCGTGTTCAAATTGAACAATTCACCCCTTGCCCTCAGAACATTCCCAATCATCCATCCATTCACTGAACTCGTGTATCCAGTACGTTCGTGATCCAGGCTAGCGTACAAACAGTGGTGCTCAGACTCCCTACATTGCTCTCTTACTCTCTCAACAAAAACAGCCCTCCACCCTTTTAATATCTCTGTGTTTATCCTCTTAAAGTCCTGTACCTCCCTAAACTCGGCATTCCTTTCACCGGCGTAGGTTTGAGCTAGTTCCCTCCAGGCTGGGTACCACCCATCGTTCCTTTGGATGAGCTGTTTAGCCAGAAAAGTGTTCAGCCTATCCTCCGACTGGCCTAGGACCTTACCCATATAGCCCAAATGAAGCCTTAGGGTATGCTCATACACCTTTACCAGACCCAGTTCATTATTTATTTATGTTCACTAGGTGTGTATAAATAAAAACGTAGGACATATTATGTCCAAATCAGACTAAAAAAGTACCTAGGTATTCAGTCTTTCTTCCAGTAACACAGCATAAACTTTTATAATGCAATATCATAATATAATATTGGCAACACAATAAAGTGAGTTTATGTTGTACTTGAGCACCTACCTACCAATGTTTACTTTTCAAAAAATTCGACGTCGTCAGCTTTCACACTGATTTACGAGCGTCGTTCGGGAATCCGACGTAGCTTTTGCCTGCCGTCTGGGTCTCATGTTGTAATTCGACGATGTTACGGCAACATGTCCTATCAAGTTTGGGGCAACTTTTCAGGAGACACGAAAAACTGTTTACAACATAAGCATTATTCTTCATACGCAGTGTTGCTCTATCGCTATTTTCGGCGGTTTCAAGGCTACCAACCGAATTTTTAATAATACCGATCGATTTCCCACGAAAATACGAATCCAGTGGTATGAAAAACTCAATATGCCCATATATGGTCATACGACATGTTGCCGTAACATTTATTTATTTATTTATTTATTTATTTGGCAAATACAAAACAGATACAAATAATAGGACAGTTATACAAGGACATAAAATGAAATATAAATAATAAATCAATTATACACCTTGCCCACCAAGGCTTAAGTTCTTACGAACTTGTGTCCCCTGGCGGAGTCTCGGTAAATTACAATTTTAGTCAAAATGTTGAAATGAAATTAACAAAAGTATTTAATTTCCTCCCTATAAAATAATAAATTTAAAAACTAACACTCGATAAAATAACCGATAAATATTTTTTTAATCTAAATATACTATGGAAATTAGTTAGATCAATTTTGTGCTGATAAAAAAAGTTCACCGCGGTAATGTAAGAATTTCTTCGATAAAATTCAGTACGGCAACGAGGCAATGATATATTGGAAGCCGAAGCAGTTCTGCTAAAAGCAATGTTACATGCATGCTCAGACCTGATGCCCGTTTTGTAAACAAGAATGCAAGACTGATGCCGAAATACATTTTTTGTAGATAATACATTGAATTCGGGAAAAAGTTTAGCAGTGGGGTACCTGTGAGGTTTATTAAGTAAAATTTTCAGCAATGCATTTTGAACAGTTTGCAGAGCAATTAAGTGTGTTTTGCATGTCCCACCCCAAACATTTACAACATCGTCGAATTAGAGAATACCTGTGCGTTCTGTTGCGCTGTGAAGTGCTTTTGTCTATGCAAGATAATTTTTAGTGAGAAGGAGGCCAAATTGCCGTCCAAGTGCCCACCCGAAGGTTAAGGAGTGACAAATAAGGGTTGCAATTTTCAAAACGACTTTTGCTGAGTATACTGGTTTTTTTCATCAATTTAAAATGATATCGAATGTTATTTAGAGTAAAGTGATACCAACTAGAGCTTTGTGAACCTAACCGTTCACTTCCTATTGTAACTTAAGCGTGGGACAAATAATTAAGTCGAAACACGAGCGTGAATCTTTTTACTTTAACTTTATTTAGGCGCATTCAATTCTGGGCGAAGTGTGACTCTCAAATGAATGATCACCGACTGAAGAGTTTGATATTATACATAGTATGTTCTAATTTCAGCTGTCCTAATGAGATCTTTGTCCTTTTGGTTTATTATTTTCAATAATGAACCTTTGGAATCGACCAAGAAAAAAAAATTTTAACACCCCCTCAAAATTTGATGGTTTACGTTTCAAGGTACGTAGAATCCAAAAATCGAATAAAAATTTGGCCGTCCGTCCGCCGTACGCCGTCCGCCGTCCGCCGTACGCGGCACTTTTGCCACATTAGCATTGACCGATTTTGATGAAATTTGGTATGTAGGCTCCATTTGGGGTCTAGTTGTGCCCCGAAGCTTTTGGTTGATGTAGGTCACTTCTAAGGGTTCCAAAATCAATTTTGAAATTTTAAAAATGCCCTAACTCAAAAAATTTCGATATAAAGGTATTGTTTTTCCTTCAATTTAAGATTCTATAGAATTTTAAAAATTTTTTGAGACTACGCGGAGCTCTGTAGGACAAACCGTTCGCTCCCTACGAAAATTAAGGGTTTATATTGAAATATATATATATAAATCAAAACACGAGTGTGAATCGCAAAAGAGGCCTAATCTCCGTTCAAATTAGAGCTGACCGAAATGAGAACGATGGTTGGTGATTTTGATTTTTTTTTTTTTTTCTTCTCTTCATATTGGATGGTTGGTGATTTTGTAGACGAGTGATCTATATAGAAAAATAATAAACCATTGTGTAATAATTTGCAGCGTTTCTTTATCAGGTTCAAGCCAAATGTTACGGAAAGACGTTTTCTTTGCAGACGAGTGATCTGTAACAAAAAGTTAACCGTTATGTGACATTTTGAAGTGTTTTTATAATAATACTGCGCTTACATTTTTCTAAGAAAGACACTTTCAATTCTCATTATAAATATTAACATTTCAATTTACTTATATATCTTTGGAACACAGGTACACAGAATGGCACTTTCTTGATTGAGGTGGTAGTTACTGATCCTCCAATATTGTGAGATGAAAATGGTAGATAGTTGTATTATACAACTATAATAGAATAATAGAAGTTGTATTATACAACTATATAACTATAATTATATTATTATATTAGTAATAGTGGGGAAAACTTTTTCAATGAAGAATAATAATCTGAATGGCCATCCTTTTGTGGAACATTCAAGTTTGGCACCGGTATTGGAAACATGGCAGACTGTGTTTCAAATCAGTCAGGCCTTGGATACTAGCCGCCGGGGCTGAGTGAAGTTTCAACGATACCAATGGAATTTATTAAAGATTTTTGTTTTTATAGACATGTACTTATTTGTCTCCCTTCTCAAGGAAAAAAACGTCTAACAAGTGGATGTGGCACATAGCTTCCTCGTATCCATAACCCAATTTATTGTATACAGGGTGTCTACCATTTGGATGGACCAAACTTCAAGGATCGATTTTACAACCAATTTGCAACAAAAAATGTCTCGTAGCAATTTTTTCTTAACCCACTCAAAATTCTTTTTTTCCACTTTAAAGTTTTATTCGTATTTTCGACGTTGCAGCACTAAATGGTCATAACACCCTTATTTCTCATGCTACTCCAAATCTGAGTACACCGTTGAACAGAGCGTTAAATTTCCTATCCATTTAGTGGGAAACCCAGTTTCTTAAAGCCATTTGTAAAGGCAAAAAAATTAATCAAAGTCAACATTTATAAGTTTTTTTCGAAAATCGACATTTTTCAGGCTAACGATTCCCCTGTGAAAAATACTGCTATCGTTGTGCACTCAACGGGAAAAACTACCCCAAGATCTCACCTTTCCAACGGTATGTCAGTTTTAAGATTTAAGAGGAAAGTTTCTTTGGAAAAATTGAATTTTATGCGAAAAAACGTGCTTCTGTAGGCATATTCCGCTAGAGAGTAGACCAAGTATTATTGCCCTCACTTTTCAAGGATTGCAATAAAAAGCCCACCAAATTACATTTCCACTCGTATTTTACGTTTTGGACCTTCCTGAACAATTTTGGTACCGTGTCTGTCCACCTGACAGTCTGTCTGAAAGTCCTTGTAGACTAGGGATGGGTATCGTTATAAAAGTATCGATATTTTGTATCGATGCTGTATCGTATCCGAGTATCGATATCCCAAGTATCGGTGGGCATGAATATCGATATTTTAAAATATCGAGTATCGATACTTTAGTGTCACAAACTATCAATATCATTCAATTTTTTGAAGAAAAATAATTCTTTCAACAACTTTTATTCATTTTTCACTATTGAGAGTCCAAACAGAGTGATTTTTTCCATGATTTGAACGTTATTTGTGCAACCAAAGAGTAATGACCCAAAAATCTCTATCTTCTTCATTTTTTAGTCATAATGTTGAATTTTCCGCGAGAACAGTATCGATATTCGATATTTAGAAATATCGGATCCAAAGTATCGATATCCAAAAATATCGGATAGTGCAGTATAGATACTAAAATATCGAGTATCGGTACGAAAGTATCGATATTTTGAAATATCGAGTATCGATACCCATCCCTATTGTAGACGCAAAAGCAATACGAAACTACTGTCCGATTTTGATGCAATTTTCGGCGATGTTCTCCATTTAAATCAAAATCAACGCATTAAATTTTCAAAATCAAATTCAAAAATTTTAATTTGTTTTAGGAATTATCATTTTTTAGGTTTATTGTTAACCTGGAATAATCCTCAACGACGGGCCTCTCAACGGAAAAACCGTTCATTTTGATTTTAAAAATGGAACTAAAATACAATTAAAGAACAATTAGCAGAAAAAAATGGTCATTGTAACGTTGGTAGAAAGTGTTGGTAGGTACAATGATTTGTATTGTAAAAACGCTGCAAATCATTGCTCAAAGGTTTATTATTTTCTGTATAGATCACCCTTCTGTATAGATCACTGGTCCTCCATCAATAGCACCTACCACCATCTGTATTCTCCCTTGACCTTCCCTCTCAAATTTCAGCTTCCTGCGTTCAATAGGATTGAAAATGGCTTCGGAGCTCACTCAGCTGATCGGTGATCTGAAGAGTGAAGAAGATCTCCTCGAATGCTGGAGACGCCTGGAAGAGCACTTCCATTCAATAGGAGTAAAAATGGTTTTGGAGCTCACTCAGCTGATCGGTGATCTGAAGAGTGAAGAAGATCTCCTCGAATGCTGGAGACGCCTGGAAGAGCACTTCCATTCAATAGGAGTAAAAATGGTTTTGGAGCTCACTCAGCTGATCGGTGATCTGAAGAGTGAAGAAGATCTCCTCGAATGCTGGAGACGCCTGGAAGAGCACTTCCATTAAATAGGATTGAAATGGCTTCGGAGCTCACTCAGCTGAACAGTGATCTGAGGAGTGAAGAAGCCTTTGAGCAATGATTTGCAGCGTTTTTTACCCAACAACATTTTTTTTACCTACCAACTTTTTTTTACCTACCAGCTAGGTACTACCTACCACACCATACTGGCTTCACACCTTCACAATCAAGTTTATTAGAAAGAGCTAAACGCTTCACGCTCGATTGGAAAAATAGAAAGCTTCATATGGAAATTTGATTACTGGTTACGCAGAAGGCAAAACTGTATACAAATCGAAGAAATGAACAGCGATCGCATTTTAGTCCGATAAAATTTGAATGAAGATTAGACCTCTTTTGCGATTCACACTCATGATTCTGTTTTATCGAAGGAAAACCTTCAAGTACTCGTAGGGACCGAACGGTTTGTCCTACAGAGCTCCGGGTGGTCTCAAAAATTTTTAAAAATTCAATACTATTTAAAATTGGTGAAAAAACGATACCTTTTAAAGGTATCGTTTTTTCACCAATTTTAAATAGTAAATAAATTATTTCGAGAGTTTTCGAGCTAGGGCACTCTTGAAAATTTCAACCCTTAATTTTCACCCCTTAGAAGTGACCTACATCAACCAGAAGGTTCGCGGCACAACTAGACCCCAAATGGAGCCCATATACCAAGTTTGAACCAAATCGGTCCAGTGTTGCTAAGAAAAGTGCCGCGTACGGCGGACGGCGTACGGCGGACGGACGGAAATTTTTTTATTCGATTTTCGTATTCTACGTACCTTGAAACGTAAAACATCAAATTTTGAGGGGGGTTAAAATTTTTTTTTTCTTGCTCGATTCCAAAGGCTTATTACTGAAAATAATAAACCAAAAAAAGTATTATTGTCAAAGAAACTCTTCAAGTTATTCTTCTGCTACAAAAAGTCAATTTCATGATATTTATTCTAATTAAACGAAAAACTGATTCTTAACGTAGAAAAGATGTGATCCCGGGGTAGTTTTGGCCGTTGTGTGGCCCCGCGAATACGGGCAAACGATACAACAATTTTGAGAGGGGGTTAAATTTTTTTTTTCTTGCTCGATTCCAAAGGCTTGTTATTGAAAATAATAAACCAAAAAATGGTAATTTATAAAAAAATTAACATTTTTGAATTTGATTTTTTGAAAATTTAATGCGTTGACTTTGATTTACAGGAGAACATCGCCGAAAATTGCATCAAAATCGGACAGTAGTTTCGTATTGCTTTTGCGTCTACAAGGACTTTCAGACAGACTGTCAGGTGGACAGACACGGTATCAAAATTGTTCAGGAAGGTTCAAAACGTAAAATACGAGTGGAAATGTAATTTGGTGGGCTTTTTGTTGCAATCCTTGAAAAGTGAAGGCACTTGGTCGACTCTCTAGCGGAATATGCCTACAGAAGCACGTTTTTTCGCATAAAACTCAATTTTTTCAAAGAAACTTTCCTCTTAAATCTTAAAAATGACATACCCTTGGAAAGGTGAGATCTTGGGGTAGTTTTTCCCGTTGAGTGCACCACGATAGAAGTATTTTTCACAGGGGAATCGTTAGCCTGAAAAATGTCGATTTTCGAAAAAACTCATAAATGTTGGCTTTGATTAATTTTTTTGCTTTCACAAATGGCTTTAAGAAACTGGATTTCCCACTAAATGGATAGGAAATTTAACGCTGTGTCCAACGGTGTACTCAGATTTGGAGTAGCATGAGAAATAAGGGTGTTATGACCATTTTAGTGCTGCAAGGTCGAAAATACGAATAAAAACTTTAAAGTGAAAAAAAAAAGAATTTTGAGTGGGTTAAGAAAAAATTGCTACGAGACATTTTTTGTTGCAAATCGGTTGTAGAATCGATCCTTGAAGTTTGGTTCATCCAAATGGTAGACACCCTGTATATGATCCGATGCATAGTAGTTAATCTCAAAACATCAATCTCTAAGTACCTTCCACTACCCTCATAGGGGACCATCAATAGAGGCTACTGTCAATTTTAAGACCTTGATTTTCGTTGGGGACCATCTACAACCTAATCCGCATAATCCCTGAAAATTTCATCGAAATCGGATAGAAAATGTGGACGAACTCTCTAATTTTCTCCTCATATCCTGAACGTTTTCATGTACATAAATAAATAGGCAATTTTAAAATACCGCTTGAATACACTTTCAGTATTACTATCAAACTATTTTGGTTTATTATTTTCAATAATGAACCTTTGGAATCGACCAAGAAAATTTTTTTTTTAACACTCCCTCAAAATTTGATGGTTTACGTTTCAAGGTACGTAGAATCCAAAAATCGAATAAAAATTTGGCCGTCCGGTCACTTTTGCACTTTTGCCACTTAGCATTGTCCGATTTTGATGAAAATAGGTATGTAGGCTCCATTTGGGGTCTAGTTGTGCCCCGAAGATTTTGGTTGATGTAGGTCACTTCTAAGGGTTCCAAAATCAATTTTGAAATTTTGAAAACGCCCTAACTCAAAAAATTGTGATATAAAGGTATTGTTTTTCCTTCAATTTGAGATTCTATAGAATTTTTAGAATTGTTTGAGACCACGCGGAGCTCTGTAGGACAAACCGTTCGCTCACTACGAGAATTTAAAGTTTGAACGTACGATGAGTCAGAAACACGAGTGTGAATCGCAAAAGAGGCCTAATCTCCCTTCAAATTAAAGCTGACCGAAATGCGATCGATGTTTTTCTTCATGTTGGATGGTTGGTGGCTTTGCAGAAGAGTGATCTATATAGAAAAATAAAAAAATATTAAACCATTGGGTAATAATTTGCAGCGTTTTACATGAATATCATTCGCCAAGCCTTCTGGTGGATACTTAATTTAACACGAGAAAATTTCAAACTTCTTAACAAATAATATAGAAGAGGCAAATCGGATGAGAGTTGGAGACTCATCAACGTAATTCGTTCGGGATGCATGAAATGGGAGTTCGCTTGAGCTAGTAATGTCGTAACGTCGAATGTTGTACTTACGACAGCAGTTGATACTACGTTGAGTTCCTAATCAACTAGCGTTGACCCCGTTTCCGTGATATACCCACCTTTCAGAAATATGCTCAATACTTATCAGTCATTTTGGAAAGGCATTACAATTATTATAACCCACATTGGTAAATTGTTTCCGCCATTACTGAAACTTTAGTGTGCGCATGACAAGATGTAATGGCAATACCCCGTTGCTTCTATTCCGTTTCCTCGACTCCTGCGTCGGTTATGCTTGTAATGTTCGGGCCTCCCGAGATCCTTGGGGCATCCAGGAGTTTTCGTTAGTACCGTAGCGAGCGCTGCCGCACGTCCGCTTCGCACGAATGCGTTCGACCTCCCCGCACTGCCGCAATTAACGACATTTACGACTCTACGACTCAGAGGAACTCGCTCCACAAAAATAAAAGCAGAACGGCGAACCCACGACTGATAGAAAATTTATTTTATTTTCCCATTTGCACGGCAAATGTTGTGTAAAGCAACTTATTTTCTCCGTAAGAACTACAACAGGTAACCAACGAGTGGAACTTATCCCAGCTTCACAAATACTACGAGCACAATCTTGCCATTATCTATTTGAGAATGTAAAATAATATTTTATCACTATTGATGCCGAGTGCTTAATATCCATTCGATTTATTTTACAGGAATATAATTTCTGATAATATACTAATACAATTTTATTATTCGCTTTACGTCACTACAGAAAAATACAAGTTTTCTCTTCGCGTCTGAGTGATTGAAAACCTTTATATTTGTCCTTAACGTTTTAATATAATATTTGCATAATAGTAAATGTTTTTGAGCTAGGTTTCAGTGGCAATTTTTGACAGCAAGAATCGTTTAATGGGATGTGTGTAACGCAATACTATAAGCAACAAATAATTTTGTAATTGGCCTAAAAAACAAACCAAATAGAATGTTTTTTGTAGAATTGTAGAAATTTTCTGAAAATAAAGAGAGTTAAATTCCTCTTAGGTGAAACCCACACCAAAACAAATGTTGTTTAATTTTGGTTTATTATTTTCAATAATGAACCTTTGGAATCGACCAAGAAAAAATGTTCAACCCCCCCTTGCCTCAAAATTTGTTGGTTTACGTTTAAAGTTATGTAGAATCTGATAATCGAACAAAAAATATTCTATCCGTCCGCCGTACACCGTACGCGGTACTTTCCTTAGTAACTAAGAAATGGTAGGTAACTGTTAACATTGACACCGTACGCGGTACTTTTCTCAAAAACTAAGAAATGGTAAATGTTACCATTGACAGATTTCGATGAATTTAGGCATATGGCCTCCATTTGGGGTCTAGTTGTGCCGCGAATCTTTGGTTCGTCAGTCACTTTTAAGGAGTGAAAAATTAGGGTTTACATTTTATTGAGCGCCCTAGCTCAAAAAATCTCTAAAAAAAGGTTTTTTCACCAATTTAAGATATTATTGCATTTTTAGAATTTTTAGAGACCACGCGAAGCTCTGTAGGACAATCCATTTACTCCCTACAAGAACTAAGGGGTTTCCTTCGACAAAACAGAATCACGAATGTGAATCACCAAGGAGGTCTAATCTCCGTTCAAATTTTATCTGACCAAAATGAGATCACTGTTCGTTTCTTTGAGTTGTATCCAGTTTTGTTTCCTTAGCAACCAGTAATCAAATTTCAATATGAAGCTCCCTATTTTTCGAATCGAGTGTGAAGCGTGTAGTTCTTCTTAATGAACTTGATTGTGAAGGTGTGAAAGTAATTATGTAGTAGGTACCTATGTTTGGTGATAACATAATCGCCTCCTCCGCACGTACTTACTGCCAAAGCTGACCTATGGGGTCTTTGGCAGGCTTACAGCGGGGAGGCTGGAATTAGATCGAGAAGTTCGCTCTGCAGTGCGCTCTGCAGGTCGATTCTGTAACTCGCTATTCGGTTGACGTTATGGCGTCGGATTCGGTATCCCTCCCGTGCAACGACAGGTCGATAACGACATTGGAATTCTCTAATCGGGCATAGCGAAGTTTGGTCGTTGCATTTCAAAATAACGACGTCGCTATGTGATCCGACAATATTTCGGTCTAGAGCGAGCGAAAGGTAGCAACGCGTGATTTTTAGCCAATGGGAAGACGTATTGATAATAGTTTCCAATTGTTATCACGGGGTAGTTGAAGTTCACTGCAGTTTGCAAAATGTCGGATTCATATTTTTTGCCTTGGTGAATATACAAAGGAATGACGCGTAAAAACGGAATTTTTCTCGTGATTCGTGCTTTTGTATCATGGAATAATGATAAATGGAAAGAATTACTTTTCATAAATCGAATTCATCAGTCACATTGGTATGAATTTCGTCCGTCCACGATGCTTCGAATTATCAACTGCCTGTCCATCTTACTACAAGGTAATGAATCGTCTTGTTATTTATCGTTTATACGTACTCACACATCCATACTTATTGGTACCTTCACCTACTTAAAGTGAGAAGTCCATAGCTAACTGCCTAATTGTGTACGGTATACATTATTGTTACAGATTCCGGGAAACAAGTACCTACCCCCTACTAACGAAAATTTCGGAGTTCTCGACGTCTTTTCAGAACAAAATAGATGTATTTCACTCTCAAGGGTAAAAAAAAAACCTAATATCACTTCAAAATTTATGAATCGCTGTTTTACTCATGTAAAGTTTCATGTATGTTATAAGACTGAATGAACATAATATTATTGTATTCAATAAAACGTAAGATTCATGACGTAATTCACTTATCTACCTTCACATTCATATTTCTTTGAGTCAATTTTATGTTACAATTTTCATGTACCACGTCATATTCTCTCCTACCGTCGATGTCGATTACGGATATAAACAATCGTAAATTCGTGGTAAATATTTTCTCAGGTAATAGCAGGTAAGTTGGTATAAAAAAGAGCATTATCAGCACAATTATTTTAGCAAAAAATTACCAATTTTAGGGGTTTTCTTCATTTTAGGAAGTTTTTATGCTGACACACATTTAATAAAATAGTCAAAAATTCAACTAGAATCTACCTATTTTATGAGCTAACTATTTTAATTTTATGTACTTACCCACCAATTTCCGAAAATGACAGTATAATTATTTTTATCATCATTCAATGTTGATATAAAAAATGCTGTTGATAGTTTGTCAAAAACTCAATTCCATTGAAAAATACTCTCTTTACTATGATCAATAGAGTACATGAATTTCTATACGAATTAACAGCATGAAATAATATAAATACTACGATTTTTGTTTAATACAATTGTAGAAAAAAAAACCCTGTGTTGTTGCCTGTAAAGTCGGTATACGGGCGAAAGTTTTACGTGACAACGACTTTGAGTGGTAAAATAATTTTAATGTTAATATTCATTCGTATAGTAGGAAGAAGGATAAAATAAAATTCTTTGTCAAGTTGCACAGAGTAGGTATTTCCCGTAGGTAGTAGGTATTTCCCATGGGTGGGGGGGGGGGAGTGAGTGCCAGGGAAGGGGGGCGGGGCGCTCCCGCCTTTAGGGAGCGCCGAGCTGCACCCCCTCCGTGAGCGGAGCGTAACGCAGTTTCTTGAAGTGTCTCCCGGTAAACCAATTTATAAGACGTTATCACGTCAAAATCAAGTAAGACACAAATTAAAACGGCGAATAAACTGCTCATTATGAGGGTCGGATATTATTTTTTAAATATTCACCAGAAATCATGTACGAATGTATAAATTTTATTCTCAAAATTATTTGATTAACAAAACTAATAAGTAACCCACAAAACGGAAAAAATGCATAGAGCAACTCGGAAACTGAAATATGACTTCGAACAGGTTAGGAATTAAAGAGCGTTTTAAGCTACTTTTTCATAAAGACGGTTGTCGTAATCCATACCGGGGGGTTTCGAGCCGTCGAGATGGTATCGACACTTTTCGGTCGAAATAGCGACGACTGAGCGACAGTTGTCGCTATTTCGCGTCTGCAGAATCGCGATCGTCGCTATTAATCGTTATTGTTATCATAACGACACTTCGTTGTCGCTATTATCCCATAACGAGTTAGAGAATCGACCTGCTGGGCTGAAGTTCCCACCTGGTGTCCCAAGTGCCTGTATTCACGCACCGGTCAAATCCGGCGGGCTTGGCATTGTGTCTCTCTGGGCATGTTTCCCTTCGGATACATACCTTCGGCGGCATGATGCAGTCACCAAGCAGATAGCAGGTGCTTTGTCATCTAGCGGCTGGGATGTTGAGAGGGAGAGATTGTATCACATGCCAAGTGACCAGGATAAGAAGCCCGACCAGTCTTGCCAACTGGCTACTGGATGTCCAAGTTATCAATGGCAGCTTGGACATGGAGCAGACATGGCGGGCTAAGATAAGGAAATGTGACACAAATGAATTACGGCAAGCGGTGTTGGAGCTAAAAGGAGTGGCACCCAACAACATCAGGGTGATGGCTGCAACCTTGTCATGGCGCGGGGTGTAGTGCTGGAAAAGGCCCACGGAGTTGCGCGAGTTGGGCATCTCGGTAGGCGTACTCCGTGGTATCACCACCTTTGTCCTGCTCGGCTCATATTTGGACAGCTGGTCGTTTTATTGAGGCACTTCCGTTCATCCCTCTCTCCCACCCCCACCTTCCTCATCTTCCCTCATCCCTAGGGCCGGCGTTGGGTGAGTCCTGGGCCTCCTCCCCATAATATTTCGTTTATTTATTTATTTTTATTTATGGCATGCCCCCTGCGTCTTTCAGGGGAGTTTTCAAAAAAAAAAAAAGAAAATAGAAAAGTGTCAGTGGCAAAGCTGTGATCTTTGCAGACGAATGAAAATAATAAACCTTTGTGAAATAATTTCCAGTGTTTTGAAATAGTTTTTTACTGCCGACGTGTATAATTTGAATGAGTTGTAGGGGCCTTCGCTTAACTCAGGATGAACAATCTTTAGCTCTTTGGAAGCTCCTAGAGTGCCTCCAAAAACAGTTCCACCTTCTTCTCCCTCATGAATACTATTGAGATCGTCCGTTCAGTGTAGGATCCAAAACGATTGTTATCCAAAATATGTAGGTCTTGAGATATGTAAAATCCCCACCATTGATACATGTGGTTAATAAACACTTGCTACTGAAGTCATGAGTACACTAATTCTGAGTTACTAAGGGCCTCCTTGCAGGATTAACAAGCATAAGTGAAACGAGGGTAACTTATTGAACTTCCTTGATTTAATGAACAGAAAGTTATTGGGATCCTAATATCAAATCTTCCAGCATCAATGCCGTTAAGGTTCCGGATCGAATCTGCAATTAAGTCAAATGTCTTGCTGAAGGAATACTTTTGAATGTATTATGTAATTTCAAAAGGCTCTCCTTTTTTGTGCTAACATAATATCAACAATGCAAACATTGTTCAAATTTTCCATAAAGGTAACGGAGGAGGAAGCAATAAAAATCCAGCCGTCAAACGCTCTGAAATTCAAATCCAGTGGTCCAGGGAGGAAAGGAGTTGTTGACACTCGAACCTTGTAGCGAGACCAAATTTACGATCTGTTATTCCCTTGAATATGTGCATTCAAACAATAGGTCTTGGAGAGCGATTTCCCGTCCGATACAAAGTATCAAGGGGTCGTAAAGCTCGTAGCTGTTCAAGTACGATTCATGTGCGGGTTGTAGCAGAAGGTTTAATGGCCTCTTTTGGAACTTCCTTATGGACTTGGTTGGAGGCCTTTTCAGTGGAGTCTAGTTCAGTAGATCTTAAATTTAATGACGTTCGTGTTATCTATAGGTCAGCTGTGACGTCAACGTCAGATATTCAAGCGAGTTGCTCAAAATAATGAACGCTCTCAGTTTCCATTTGCGTAGGTAATGGAAGAATCTTCCACATTGACTCACTCAATAATACTTGTTGTTGGACAAATTGTCGCCCTACTCACCGAAAAATTGTTTGATTGTATTTTTAGGAAATATGCCTACCGATATATAAGTTCCTAGAAGTTCCTGGGTTTCATTCCTTTAAGACTGATGAGGATTCCTCAGAACCATGAGTTTTCAATTCCTGATCGTCCAGAAAGGCTCAAATTGATTTTTTTTCAAATTGTTATTTCAGACCCAAGACCTACAATTTTTACTGGATTTGGATTATTAGAAGCCTCAGAAAAAAACAGGAAAACGTGGAATCCTATATCTTGGGCAAAACTATACAAAGATGGATCAAATTTTGATCAAAAATGCTACGTGAACCAGTTCCTCAACTCGTTGCACCGAAAGTATCGCTTGCATATGCGCAACCGAAACATACTTAATTTCCTCCAGGGATTACAAGAATACTCAATTTCAACCTAAGAGATGTTACTGCAAATTAGTGCCCAATAGTAATGTATAACGAACGAGTAGACCTCTCTTCTGATTACTTTAGAGAGAACTTGAGGTTCCACGCACCCCACGAAAGAGAAAAAGAGTGCGTATCCTGGAGCAAGACAGGAACGAATTCGGGGAAAAGCAATTCATGACACAAGATTAACTGAAATGACTCTGCCAAATTCTCTTAACCTCAAACAGAGAGATAATCAAGATAGACCCTTTCCTTTGGAGGTCGTTAGGCTTTTTCTAAGGTCATTTCTCTTTGCAAAGAGAACTCCTGATTAGAGCTGAACCTCGAGAGGCAAACAAAAACAACCACTTTTTCATACAGTGGTACTTCACAAGTCCATACTTACAAGAAAAGAAAATCTAAGTCGAATAATGAAGTGTGAGCTTCAAGAACTATGCATCGGTTTTTTTGGTAGAGGCAAACGTTCCCTGAAAAACAAAGAAGATTCGGTATTTCGTATATGAAAAACCAACCAACTTCCTCCCCCGAAAATGCATACTCATTTTTCAAAAAGGTGATTTAAAATGATTCGTTTCAAACAATTTACTTACTATTGCAATTCAGGTTACACGATTCATCACAGCAGAATCGACATCCAGTTAATAACAGTTAATCCAGTTAATAACTCCAGCCAATAACGCCTATGTGAACCCAGCTTAAAACTCGACGAAACGAACAGCCATTGCATTTGGGTTAAGCTAAAATATGAACGGAGATTAAGCCTCTTTTGCGATCCACACTGGTGATTCTGATTTATCGCACGACCAACCCTTAAGGTTTTGTAGGGAGCGAACGGTTGGTCCTATAGAGCTCTGGGTGGTCTTATTCGATTCTGAAAATTCAATACTACTTTAAATTGAAGAAAAAAAAAAATACCTTTATATCGAAAGTTTTTGAGCTAGGGCGTTTTGAAAATTTCAGTCCTTATTTTTCAACCCTTAGAAGTGACTGACATTAACCAGAAGCTGAGGGGCACAACTAGACCCCAAATGGAACCCATAAACCAAAACTCATCAAAATCGGACCATGGTAACTAAGGTATGTGCCGCGAACGGCCACATTTTTATTCGATTTTCGGATTTTAAGTACCTTGAAATGTTCACCAACAAATATTGACAAGGTTAAAAAGTGTTGTTTCTTGGTCGATTCCAAAGGTTCATCATTGAAAATAATAAACCAAGTAGTTGTGTTGGTTTCGATTTCCTCATGTTTTCACGTACCCTATGAATGCAACTAATGAGATTATAATGAAATCAATTTGCATTTTCTGAGGGGCCACTCCTAAACTTTTCATCAAGTTCGAGTATAATCAAACTATAAAATTGTCTGATATTCATTGAGTAAAAATTCTAAAAATATCTTCAAATTGAACAGTGATTTTGGGTGGGTACCTATACCCAAGAATTTGGAATTGCTGATACGCAGGGCAGGCGCCTGATAGATAGCCATGTAACAAAAATTGTTGAAAAAGCCCTGAAGCGCAAAATACGTGTGACATTTTTGAATTCGGGGAACTGATGATTTTCTGACCTGCAGTCTAGTTGGTATCGTACATTACTATTGATGGCACTAGGTACCTACTGGATATTAGAACCAATAACTTTAAACCCCACTATACTTCGTATCTCTAACAAATACCACCAGCTAGTTATACATTATTCAAATAAATCCGTTCACTTGCAAATGCTTTCGTAACTGGGAATATTGATCAGCACCGTTGCGCCGAGTCTAGTGTCACTTATAGCTCGTAATTTGTGTGTCACATGTATGTAAATATCACAGTTTTCAGAAAGTTGAAGTTTCTCAACCTTTTACACACATTCAGCATTATTATTGTTAGAAATGTCAACCACAGCTTGGCAATCGAATGACCTCTTCGTTAACGAGTCATAAGCCCCTCCTATAGGACCTTCCTAGCCCGCCTCACCTTTAAGCGAAATACCGCCAATACGGTTGGGACAATATGAAAATAAAAACATTTCTCAACCGGCCGTTCTTGAACTGGTAACCTTCGGCGTCCGAACAGTAATTCAATGCTATCCGGGAACGAGGGACTGCTGGAACTTGTCCAACGGAGGAGTGGCCGACAATGGTATCGGAGTCGGTGGTCGATCAGAGCTGATTACGAAAGAATTAATGGAAAACTGCTTCAGAACGCACACAAGGTGGAGTGGAAGGTTGACTAGGTCTTGGAGACTATTTTGAGAAGGTAAGTGAGACTGATGGATCTATAATTTAATAACAGATTGGGGTCTACACCATGCGTCCGTTACACGTGCTGATAGAAGCAAGTCATAAGTAAGAAGAATGAATAAGTGAAGAGTGGAATGGATAATGTCAGAGAAAAGAAGTGTGGAAGGTAACGGAGAGAGAGATAAGGGATGCAAAGGTAAACATTAAATGGTAAAACGAGTATTTCATGCAAATAGTAGTTGTGAAGAAAAGTGCAGTTATTAGTAGCAGTATGAGAAGTTGTAGGAGAGGAGTGTAGTCGTTAGGAAACTATAAGGTCAGTACTAAGAGAAATGTCACCATCAAGTGACTATTGCAAATATACGATGTATGAGTGAAAAGTGCGTACCATGAGAGATATGTAGTTATAGAAAAAAGTAGTGATGTGAATAAAGTGAGGAGTATAAGCTTGAGAGCCTGCAAGCTTGAGATAATGCAATGCAGCTGATTCAAGGGAAAAATGCCCTAGCGGAGGAAAGATGAGTTAATGCTGCCGGTGTGATTTAGACGTTTGTTGTTGTACTCAATAGCACATTCTTAGCAACCGTGATCAAATTTCTTTATGAAGGCACCAACAACTCTCGTGAAGCGAGGTTATTGCTGCTAAGAAGGAACTTTTAGTCAAAATAAAGTTGATCTGATATTAGTTTATAATTATTAATTATAAATTTTGAATAATACCACAATACCCGACATTAATTCCATAGAATTTAGCAGCCCTACTGTATTTTGCTATAACTTAGAGGGTAGTGTTGGAATAGTTCTTTGCTAATAGCTTATTGATTTCACTTGGATCTGATCGGTAGGGACATCAAATGAACAGTAAATGTGAACGAAGCAATGATTCATTAATATGATCACGAGAAACATCTCATTTTGTTGTTTTTTTGTTGATTTGGGAAATATTAAACGTGTAAAATTTTGCGTATCATTATCAATATCATTGAATTTTTGGCAAAAGGCTTCAGCTTCTGCACCATCTATGGACAAAAAGCGAAAAGTAAAGCTTCCGTTATTTTGTTGATTTTGAGGCATGGTTGAATAGGTTTAATCGCATAGTGATGGTTGTTGAGCTGGATCCGTTGACTCGACTGAACAGCACGAATCCCCCATCTCACGAAGAACACGTTGCTGATTTGTCGATCATTATCGAGTCTGTCTCCAGTCGGACGCCATTGCCCTCACAGGGTCACCACATGGGCGACACCGATGACCGCTGTGGTCCAGATCAAAGGAGGCTGAAGAAGCGGATCGTCTGAGCTCATCTGCAGTCACCGGTCAGGCACCGGCGACCGTCTGGCGGTCACCAGCCTCGTTCGTTGGGCAACTCGAGTTTGACGTCTTCCGCGTCTGCTCCCGAGAGATGGTATTGTCCGGCATTCCGATGTACAAATGAGTCTTCTCGTTACAATAATGTTATTTTAGAATCTTAGTAAAATGTATCAAATCCTTCTATCTAAATCCTTGATATAAAGCCAATTTTGATTTATTATTTTCCATATGTAAGGTGAAAAAACCATCTCAGGTTGAATTTTCGCCCAACTCCTGGCGTCGTGGACGTCATCAGCCGTCTTCCGAAGGGAAGAAGGTTCTGATGATTTGGTTCATGGCTACTTATCGCCTCACACGCTTAAATGGAGTTCACCAACGGCCCAACCCGAAAAATTATCAAGACCTGCGATACCACCGTAGAGCGGTCTCCAATCGAAATAATCTCCCGGGCCGACTGGCCTTAATTTCGGTGATCACACGGGAACCGGTTCAATATACCAGCCATCGGCCGTTTGTTTGTATTATTGTGAATCATTTTCTGTACCTTAGGAATTGACAAAAAAAAACTTCCCTCACAATTTGATGGTATACCTTTTCGAAAATTAAATTTTAAAAATTCGGCTGTCCGCAGTACGCCTTACACAGCACTTTCCTTAGATACCATGGACCGATTTTGATAACATTCGGAAATGGGGCTCCATTTGGGAATTAGTTGGGGCGCGAACTTTTAGTTAGTATCAGTCAACTATAAGGGATGAAAAATAGGGGTTGTAATTTTCAATACTCCTTAGATTGAAAACTATCAATATAAAGGTATTGTTTTTTCAATGATTTGAAATAGAATTGAATGAGACCACCCAGAACTCTGAAGGACTAACCGTTCGCTTCCTATAGGAGTTGGACTTACAATAAATCAGAAACATGAGTATGAATCGCAAAATACTGTTCACTTCCTGAAATGGCAGTGAACAGTATTGTAGTATGTGTTCAAGTGGTAGACCCACACTTGAACACATGTTTTCGTTAGAGTTGTTTTTTGACTGTTGAAAATCTGGTTGTTGTGTTTTGGTATTAAAACGAGTGTTAAGTCGCGCTAGAATTTATTGGTGTTATTGTTTGTGTCGTATTGATTTATCACATTTGGGGGCCCGTCCGGGATAAGAAAGGTAATATAACAGGTAGGTAGGTATTTTAAGGTAATTTAACAGTAATTTTTACAGTATTTAATAGTAACAATTCAAAAGTATTTTAAGGAAGTACAATAGATCTAAGGAATTTTACTATGAATAGTAAAACTCCTTAGATTTATTGTGCTTCCTTAATATTACAGTAATATAATATACCAATGTGTAATAATTTGTAGCGTTTTTCTGTTTGAAATCGTAGTATATTAGTATTATTAAGTACATATAGGAGGATTTTCGAGAAATTCATCTCGAAAATATGATGAAGGAATAGCTGCCAGGTATTATTCTGATGCTGCCAATTAGGTACTTAATAAGGCATTAATTGTATATACTTACATTGATCTTATAGTGAAAATTCCAAATTGTTGTTGCCATTACAAACCTGAGTTCTAAAAAAAATGTTTTTGAGTGGAATTAATGATCCTACGCCGTTCCTCCACCACTGCAATATTTTTTGTTAAAACGTTTCGGAGATTCGTGTGGAAATGATATTACTAGAACGACTGAAACTGATCATTTCAATAGCATTTCTTGGTCCTTGTAGACGTTTTTAATAATTCCCTTGATGATACCTGCAGCTACCGCGATACAACAAGTCTACAAGTAACGGATTCAAAACGACAAGAGAAACACTACCACATCCCAATGGTAATTAAATAATCTTCACGCCTACACAGATGTATAACGAAACGTGCACACTGGTGAAATCCATTAAGCGAAATATGTTAGCTCTACTTGGCTTAATTGCATTCCCCATCACTGGAAGAGCACATGTGAATAATTTAGATCCTCTCCTTTTTTTCTCCCTGTTTTATCTTCGTAGAGGCGAGGCCCATTAGCATTATAAGAGGCTCCGTGCACTTTTACGGGACCGGCCAAAAGCTGAATTTTGTGTGAGTTAGTGGAGACCATAACCATAACCCCCGTACGAGCTCACTGAGCGGAGCGAGATATTTTTCAAGACCTTGGGGGTTTTTATTTGATGTTATTACGGTTTATTAAAATAATGAATACCTACAATCAATCATAATATGGTGTTGCTGGTGTTGCTTGGTGTTGCTGACACTTCAATATGTCAAGCGTGTGGGGAAGAAGAGGGAACTCTCCAGCATATGGTGATGATTTGCCCAGCATATAGCGAGGAGAGGATGGTTCTTTTTAATAATATTTCTCCCTCCCTGGCACATCCGTTCAATTACCTAGATTTAGTATGTAATTTAGATGTATACAAACATATTTTCGAATTTTTTCAAACCCTGAAGGTTCATATTTAATTTTTGTTTTGAGTCCTGTCAAATAGTACAGTGTTATATGTATAGAATAGTTAGATCCTATTCTTTAACTATCTTTAAATTTACCATTGTGCCTTGCATGGCAACATGTATTAATGTACGATGCCAAATAAAAAAAAATAAAAAAAAAAAAATAAAAAAATCATAATATGATTTTGGTCAATCAAATATTATTTTGGTGGAGGAACGTTAAGCGAAATTAATTAAAAGGTCCTAGTCATACGTGCATTTTAAAAACATTTGAGAACCAATGAGACTTCAAACAATTTTCCCCACCTGCAGGAACCTTTCGTAGATATACTTATTACTATTACAGTTATTTTAAACCCATCAAATAGCTGTTACCGTCAGGTTGGTCTCTATAATAATCAATTTTTAGGAGACGAGCGTTATCAGAATTGTTGTTCCCATGCGACGAACACGATGAAATCAGAAAGTCTCCAAACCGGTGTGGCACATAGCCGTAACTATACTTAACATAGTTGGCACATAGCTACAACCTGATTGTACGATCTGAAACTTTCGTCAAAATCGGACAATAACTTCATACAGTTTTGCCCGTTACAAAGATTTAGTGACAGATAGTACACAGACACTAAACTAAAATTGTTCAGGAAGTCTCAAAACGTAAAACGCGAGTTTTGGAATTTTGATTTTGGAGACATTTTTTCTAACTTTAAAGGTGAAAACAATGCTTCTGCTATATTTATAGACTCGGAAGCAATAAACAGTAACTTTGGTATTTTGTTTTCCGGAATTTCTGAAAAAGCTGATCTTATACGGAAACGAGAAGATTTTCTAATTCACTGGACTTTTCAAAACGTATGAGCGCTTCTGCTACTCCTGAAACCTTACTGAATGTTCACTTGTTCGCTGTAGAGCAGCGAAGAAAAATAAGACAAAAAAATCGGTAAAGAGCTGCACAAGAAGAATAAATCCTCTAAAATTTATTCTAAATCCTAAAATCTTCCTAAATTATCAATTTAAGCCTTTCTATCATTTTTATTTAGCTGGATCAGTAATTTGGAATCATTCAGTCGAATACTCGATGTGTAGAATGTTCTGACTCCAAGGGAACACAATTTGACTCAGGACAATTTTGTTACTCCTCCCCCTACTGGACTGCTTACTACCCTGCACTATTTTACTCACTAGATATTAATGTATCCAAATTGGTAGCGAGTAGTCAAATGACGTCAGCATTCCAATTTGGAGCTACTACTAGTTAACTACCGGCCGTTGACTGGAACTGACTCGAAGACGTCTCAATTCAATTGCCGGTATTCAATTTCGAAGTTGGAAAGTACAAGTTGTAAGGTTGATAGGAACTGACTTAACGACGTCTCATTTCAACCTCACAACTTGTTTATAATTGAATTTACTTGAGCAAATTACTATTCCTGATAGCGATCAGAACCAAAAGGACGTCAGCGTTTCCTTCCAGTAAATAGTAATACAGGAATTTCGATCAAAAGGGTAGTAAGCTGTCTTATAAGGTTTGGAGTAAGCAAAGATTTGACTTGGAAAATCTTGAAAGAAAAACTTCAACTTTTTCAGAAAACACTTCCATCAAGATACTGGCAGAATAGGCGGTTAGTAACTAGCTGAAGGCTAGGAACTTTTTGACCTGAATGGTGCCTCAAGGGCTGGAGTACGCCCTAACAACGAAAGGGTAGTTGCGAGAGGGGGTGAGTCCCCACTCGAGGTAACCCTGGAAGGGTTGTTCCTGATTGGGACAGCTCTTCCTATTTTGCCAGGACCTCTT
>CM019180.2:15313097-15513067 GCA_009739505.2 Apolygus lucorum
TCGTTATTTTTATTGGGAAAATACCATAAGAATTAGTGGTTCACCAAATTGAATTTGAGCGAAATCAGACATTGGCATAATTTTATGGAGAGATTAGAACTTGAAAACTGTTTTGAACGAAGCCATGAGAGAAAGCAAACATTTTATTAGTTATATTTATTTAGTTATTATTTTCCATCGGGACTCTCCGGAAAATTTTCCAATCTGTCAACAGAACAAGCAAGAGGATGTCTCTCCTCCAACCTCACTGAAATATAGGTACCTAATCGTGGGTAGGACCTTCCTCATTTGTTTCATGATGCGGCGACATTGAGCTTCTTCCTATCTCTTCTTGAGCACTCCACGTTAATGCAAGATGAAATACTGCTGCTAGAATAAATATCTAACAGAAACCCTTTGATAATAGCTGCAATATTCTCAAGGAGCATACTTGACGTCTCTGACCTCAAGTACGAACAATTTATGCTTGACACGTTCTACCAATGAAAGTGGTGCACCATCTTCATTATCATCATTACACCATCTAGAATGCAGGGTAATCAGTTGGGAACTACGGTTCGTCCATCGCTGAGAGAAGTTCACGTGGTGCTCACATCATTGCGAGTTCTTGATAAATCTCTCGTTCTTACCGGATCCGCGAACCGGCCGTTCGAGCTAGTTAGTTGTGGATGATTGAACCCTTTTTTTCCACTTGTTTGTTCCCCGTTACAAAGGATTTTCATTTGAGCCGTCCAGACGAACCGTTTCCTTCCCAGCACGAACGAAATACCTACTCTGAGCGGTGCAAGGCCATTCCGCCCAGGTGAGCTCACTGGCGTATCATCATGGGCCAGGAAACGGTAGGTAGTAGGTAGGTACCTCAATCAGGGCGGGGGAGGTGGTCGAGTGGATCTTGGATGCCGCCGCATGTTATTACGCTGTGTCCCGCACCTTTCATAGCCGCAAGTCTCGGACTATCCCTTGACGGTGGATCCCGCAGATATTCTTCACGGCTCTCCAAAACCTTTCGCTATCGCTCACCCGTGGGAGTGCTGGATCGGACAATACCTGAAGCGAAAAATACAGAGCACCTATTTCTCTGGTAGCAATTTCCTTGTAGCTCAGGCCTACACCCACTTGTACAATAACTCTTCTAGCAAATGCCTCAAGTAATAAATCTTTTGGAGTTGGTTACACTGAGAGAGAAGAGGTTTCATAGGAAATTCAAGTTTGCTCGTAAACTTGCTACCATTGGTCCAACCTGCATTAAAAACTGTTCAGGCTCCAGAATTGGTTGTTTTAGTTTTGACTCAGAACAATTTCGCTCTCTTCCTTGCTCTGACTAGTTGTTACGCATGAGTTTACTGTCTAGAATACATATCTCAAATTGGCTAGAACCGTCAAGAGTATCTCCATCACAACTAATAAATGTGAGTCGGAACTGATAAAAAATGTGTGATGTCTCCGATCACTAACCAATGATTCATTAAAGATGTTTTTCGTGTAGTTATCTGATGTTGCTAGGA
Organism: Apolygus lucorum; assembly: GCA_009739505.2. NCBI lineage: Eukaryota > Metazoa > Arthropoda > Insecta > Hemiptera > Miridae > Apolygus > Apolygus lucorum. The sequence continues at coordinate 15,314,603 of CM019180.2, forward strand.
ACTGATCTGTGTGACGTCTCCGGTCAACTTCCGATAACTTCACGGAAGAGATATTTACAATATATAATATTAGAAACAATTCGTAAAGAAATATTTACACTTATTACCATTAGACAAATTCACAATTTATGGTTCGGACGGTGAGTGGCCCCGAAGGGGTCTTCTTTCGTTTTTAGGACGTCCCACAGTAAGACTTGGGCGTCCTTATGCGATCGATCTGGGTAAAGTTGGACAACACTCAACAGAAAAAAAAATAACCACACAGTAATCCGTTTTAGACCATTCTGAATCCAAATCCGCGAAAAAAACCATAGGTGTATGTCTGTGTGTGTGTGTGTGTGTGTGTATGTGTGTGTGTGTGTGTGTGTGTGTGTAACAAAATCTTGTGTACTCTGCACAGGCCTTAGTTCTCAACCGATTTTCCTGGTTCTTTTTTGTTCGTCGCGGAAAACTATCTAGTTGTGCACTACGTCGCCGGAATTTCGAATTTTGGCCTTTTAAGGGGAGGAAAGGGGGGGTTAATGCTCGAAAAACATGCGTTTTTGGGCATAATCTTGTGTACTCTGCCCAGGCCTTAGTTCTCAAACGATTTTCGTGGTTCTTTTTTCATTGACGCGGAATACTATCTAGTTGTGCACTACGGCGCCGGAATTTTGGATTTTGCTTTTTTAAGAGGGGGAAAGGGGGGGTTAATGCTTAAAAAACGTGCGTTTGCGTGCATAATCTTGTAAACTCTGCCCAGGCCTCAATTTCCAACCGATTTGCGTGTTTCTTTTTTTGTTTGACTCAAATAACTTCCGAGTTGTACATGATTTTACCAGAGTACCAAAATTCGCAAGGGGAGGAGGTGAGTGGGGGGATAATATTCACAAAATATCCGATTTTTCAATATTTCGGTTCCTTTACTGCTTACTAATTGTACCCAAGCTTTGAAATTGAGGAAAAATTCTCATTATACCTCCGGATTTTCATGAATTATTCTCTGTACCACCATGGAACTAATATTGGTGCCACCATGGTGCCAGGACATGGTGCCATGATGCCATAAACCGCTTATTTCGTGTTTTTTTTTGTGTTTCACCTTGAATACGGATGTGAATTTGACGGACTGCCTACCAAAACTAACAGATGAAAGTTCAATGTTACGACGTATTTCCGCTTTGGTGCCAGACCGGCACCATTGGAGGAGGAGGAGGGGGGGGGGGGGTGAACTCGAATTCGCATGTTGGGTATCGTAGAGCATGGATTTTAAAATGCTCTTCAGATTCGATGCTCCCATGCCGCTAGAAATGTTAAGGTGGATAATGGTGGGGGGGGGGTCAGTATTTCTTGCCTAAAGTAATAAATAAATTAATCGAGTGAAACAGTTTTATCACTTAACAACTGGTTAAACTGATCTAATGCTTATCCAATGGGACGTCCCCTGGAATGCATGCATTACTAAACAATATGTTTACAAATTGTGAAGATGTTGTAAAAGATAATTTTATTAACCAGTTGTTTTTGAGGTAGGAGTAGGCAAAATGTAAAGGGAGAATAACCAAAGACAGAATTTTACTTTGAATGTGAATTGCAGATAGACTGACCAAGCTATAGATAGGGTGAGTTGGATTGCAAGTTCTAATCGAATATCGAACGGAGCTAATTGAATATAAAGTAGGTATGGCGCGCCATAAAGACTATTAAGGATAACATGAACACAAACAAGACAATGCCTACATTTTTGTTTACAATCTTTGTTCAAGAATCAGTAAGGTGGGGCTAAATCGTTGAGTGGGAACAATTGCCGACTTCTAGTTGTCCGTGCAATGTACTATACTGCCGTTTGAAGGAAGAAGGCTCAATGTTTACCAAATGAGATTATCACAACCCCCCCCCCCCTACCCTCCCTATTTTGGCACAATATTTTTGATGGCGGAGTTCAATGGTGAAATGGGGGTGATTACACACCACATTTCAGAAAAATTGCGTTTTTAAGGAAAAAAGTCTTATTTCTGTGTATTTAAGGTCAAAGCCTTAACTTCGGTGAAAACGCCCCAAAGGTTAGTATGCATTAACTAGACAAAATTGAGAAATGGCGTTTTTACCTACAATTAGTTGCTAATTATGGTATCAGATTTATGATGAGGCAATTCGGGAAATCGTGAGGAGTTTCACTTGCAATACTGTACATTGAACTACTAAGGTGTTTCAACGTTTAAAAAATCGATTTTGACATGGATTTATGTCTTTTGGCAGGGGATCGAGGAATTTTTCGTGACCACTTTTTTTTGCAAAAAAATGTAACGCGGATAACAGTATACCGATAGCTATTTATCGGTAGCTATGAAGCAAGGTTTTCTAGAACACTGCAATAAATATTACTTGCGATCGAAGAGTTTTACCTATTTACTTTTTCCATGAATAAACATAATTAAATAAATAGGTAGGTTCTTATGGACATATCCATGATCTATTGTTTTTTATCAATTTCTTCCCCCAAACAAATTTTTTTGATAATTTAGTGAAATCAAGTTATATTAATGTATGATCAAACAGCGGAAGTACTTAAAACAAACTGGAGGAGAACTTAGCAACTTCCTATGAAAAACTTCGAAGCTTATATCTGAAATATTTTGATTTTTGAAATAAGGCGTTTTTTTTTCGAACGGTTGTATAGAATGCACCAGTTGCATTCCGCCAGACTGGAGCCTTTTCAGTCCCCATAGAGCACATGAGTGACTAATTTATTCATTGTTGAAGTGTCAAACAGTTTATAGCCCAAGTTTATATTGATGAGCGTGAAATGGAGTGGAGAACTTTTTGCCGCCTGGATTTTTATTGCTAATTGCTGTCCTCATATAATAGGTGCCTATGATGCCTTCTTTGGAGACCGCGGGTGGTATCTTCGAGGGTTCGTAGTTATTACTATTCCCGGGTAATGGGCAATAATAATTTAACTAGGGGGCCTATGGAGTGCATATTCATAGGTACTAGGTTAGTAGGTGCATCATGTAAAGATTGTGAGGTGAGTTGAATTCCATCCTTATAAAACAAGATGCAGGTATGAAAGCTGTGAAACTGGGATACGGAAAAATTTTCGTCCATGAATTTTTATCGTGTCTCCGTTGCCTAGGTTAGTTTATACTGTGTTATAGATTCAAAACATTATCGGAAGAATCTACGTATGCATAATGTTACGACTCCTCGAGTTGGCACAAATTGTAATCTCTTGGGAATAATTGTAATACTTCGGAAAGAACAATAAATTCTGTTTATTTTTTCATACATCAGGTATCATCGTCACTGTTAGACCGTTGGAACGTAGCCCACTAGGAGTCTTTGAAATCTAGGATGCTCTGGCCAGAACTTCGAAGTTGTCACTTCTTGGGGACTACTGGAATTCGATACTGAACGAAAGAGAGTTAGATTAGTAGAGTAAGCACGGAGACTTTCAGGTCCGTTCGATCTATAAATCCAAATCGCCTACGAATGCGACCACCACAGGACTCACTTTTGCGGCATTCAATCGTTTTGACAAGTTCCAGTGAGAAGCATGAGGCTTACTAAGATGGTTAGCCATTTACCACTCCAGTCCTTCAATTCCGCTCCTGAGAAAGTGAACACCAATTTACGTTTCATAATTTATTTGACCTGTAAATGATGTTACCATCACTTAATTGGGCTTCCTTCACACTACCTCCTCCCTCTTATAGATGATTCATCTTAGGGTGTGACTTGTCAAAGGCTTTGCTAGATTTCTTCCTAAACTTTGCTTCATCAAGATTTTGGCTTACGCAAATCAGTGTAAATTTCACTTCTCTCTTTGGTTACAAGCTAACTGAAGCATTTCATCACAAGCGACCCTTTTATAGCAGTAGACAGTTGAGCAGTAGTATCGAAGTATTGTGATAGTGACGTCATAATATGACAAAATATTATTTTGTGGTTCGCTCCTGACAGCCCTCTACATTGAACTGATATACTACCAAGTGAATCTCACAGTTAGCGACAAGGTACGCTCTCCGTCGGCTAATGCTGGCTCAACAATCATTACCACCCGTCTACCACCAGTTAATGTTTTGAAAGTAATTTGTATGTTTCGAGCTTGCAGTAATGTTATATATCCTACACCCTTGTAGTATGCGAACTGATGGATGTGATAGAATCGGATCCTGGATTACGATTAGCAACCAGGAGACTCCTCTTCGTGCTTCCGCTTGGCTAACAAATGCCATAGAGTACCTTTTTCTTTGAGTTGCTCTTCTAATGGTTTATACTTGAGCTTATTTTGCGATGAAATTTGATACTGTCAAGATCGTTCTAGTAGTTCAGCATCAAGAAACACAGTACAGTATTGCTGGGCCCGGCCATTATTGAAGAACTCGTAATTTATCGTGAATGCGTAAAATGTATAATCAAGTGTGCTTTTTCGAGTATTACGAATGCTTCGGCGAATCGTGAAATCGGAAGACAAAACTCGTTCTACAGGTGTTGGTTACCAAAGGTGAGAGTCCTTTCCACCCAACCCGACGTTACCGTTAGACTTTAACGAAAGCGAATTGCCTGCAATTAGTTGAAGAATACACAGCCTCGCCCTCGCTGGACCATCTCCATCGAAATCTATCCTGAAAACCGGACGGAATTTTCCCACCTCCGAACTGTAATCAAGCTTCAATCATTACAGCTCCGAAGAAATTACGTCAAGGAAGGAACTCCCAGATGGTTTTTTTTATTTGGAGTTCGCTAATTTGATTTGGATAAACGCTAAGATGCTTTGAAAACCACCGCCTTTTAATAGTGGTTAGTTTAGAGAGAGCCTCCACAAATAGCATAGACAAGTATTTAAGGAAAACGCAATTCTTATCTTAACAAATTGATCAATTAATGTAATTATGGAGAATAATTTGCCGAAAATAGTGTATTAAATCTTTGAGTACCCTTTCCTTTTGCCCTGCGTTCACAATATTATCTCGGAAAATTCATGATTTTTCGGCATTAACATTTCATTTCTATTCATTCATAAAAATTTATCGGCTCAATTTTCTAGGAAATTACAACTTATTCTTAAATTCCTGCATGTAGTTGATTTGAGGAGGTTACAAATCTCTAATTCTTCTTGCTTCATGGAAATCCAGTTTGACTTTCAAACAGCGTCAAACTGAAATGTAATATCCGCTGCAATTCATGATCCTTCGAAGAAATTGTATGAGCCTTCTAGTTCACATAGACATGGCGCCGATGAAGTGGAAGTTCTAGGCTGGATGTGACCTCAGGTTCAAGGCAGTCGAGGTTGCAAGGAATGCGCAGGGAGATACGAGATCGGGCTAGCGGGCCCTGCCTTCTGCCTCCTGCCTTGTCCACCTGGTCACCCTAGGGATAACGGACACGTGCGCCCAGTCGCTCTCATTAATTATGCCTGGACCACGTCCGCGGCTGTTTGCTATATCCTTATAGACCTACACTCTTCGGGTAATTTCCGCCAGTTGTGATTTCACCCGCACTTGTCTGTATCATCATTGAAGATGCAACGTGCTAACTGACATTTTGGGGAACATGATATTATTATGCTATCAGAAGCGAAATCAAGTGCTTTGTTGATCTCGGAAGTTAGTTTCAGCAAAAAATCGTCAGAATACGCTCAAATCGTAGAATATGATAAAATTTGTTATATTATTTGAAAAGTAAGATGCAACTAGTACTTTCTGACCAAAAAATCAATCAACAATATTGCTAACCGTGCTTTAACCACAGTTTTTCATTTAAACGCCATAAATGAACTTAGTAGCGATGGAAAATTAGAAAGTGATTGTAAAAACTCTTCAAATTAAGGTTTATTATTTTTCTGTATAGATCACTCGCTGCAAAGAACAACGCTTTGCCATTGTCACTACAACTTTTGCGATTCACACGCGTGTTTCTGATTTATCGTAATACCAACCCGTCAATTCAATACCTACTATTTTAAATTGATGGAAAAACAATATCTTTATATCAAAATTTTTTGAGCCAGGGCGTTTTCAAGATTTCAACCCTTAGAAGTGAACTACATTAACCAAAAGCTTCGGGCACAACTAGACCCCAAATGGAGCCCATATACCAAATTTCATAAAAATCGGTCCATGGGGACACATTTTTATTCGGTTTTTGGTTTCTACGTACCTTGAAACGTAAACCAACAAATTTTAGAAGAGGGTTTAAAAAAAAAATTTCTTGGTCAATTCCAAAGGTTCATTTCAGGAAATAATACTAAACCAAAATGTAGAATAAGTCGAATATCAGTCGTCAGCGCCTCCACGAGTTTTTTGTCTCTCCTGAAAAGTTGCCAAAAGTTAGTTAGCACGTGTTGCATCTTCAACGATGGTAAATATACCAAACCAAAGCTTCGCGGTACGAATCGAAATTAAGGGTTGAAATTTTCAAAAAAGCCCTACCTCTGAAACACTCGTAGGTATCTATGGTTGGTAGGCAAAAAAAAAGAAAAAAAAACTACGGCAAAGCTGTGATTGTTGCAGATGAGTGATCTATACAGGACAATAATAAACCTTCGTGAAATAATTTGCAGCGTTTCTAATTTTTTGTCTTGGTGTACCAAATTACAAAATTGACTTGAACCACAATTTTGACCAAAAATGTAAACACGGTAAAATTTGCAATTAGTGAGACAAAATTATTTCTCTGTCAGATTTCGAATGTAATGTTCTGTTCGTTAGAGAACTGTTTATATACGGCTCAAAATAACAAAAGCTTATCAGCTAACGGAGGGGAGTCTCCAATCTTAGATCAGTCTCACCACCAAATGTGTAGCTCACGTGTGATTTCACGGGTGAGCATGAGCTCCCCAAGTTAGGAGCTACTGGTCCAAATTAAGCAATTCGTAGGAGTAAGAGACGCCAGTACATTATACGGATGCCTGCTCTATTACTCATCGGAGAAGAGGGATTTTGCATAGTGATTATCATAATGCCACCGCTACGGTATTACCGAGTCATTTCATCGCGACCGTTCCCAAAGATCAAGGTTTCCTCCTCCAGCTGCTGAATATTTCTTTTTGTATAGTCCGAGAGTGTAATCCAACCGATTTTTCGGCCACGAAATAACACTCGAATGACTCGTTCGCCAAATTACAGACTGTTCCATGACCCAAAGGTAGAATAATAACTTGGTGTCTTTGCATTCCTCAGTAAACTGGCCGAAGTTGAATGAACACAATAATCTAGGCTCAATATCTTCGGCGGTCAACTTTCTCGTTCGTGCTATACGATTTCGTCCACACTTTATTGTTATTATTCACTCATATAAACGGGTTCACCTAAGTGTCTGCATAACTACAATGCAGAACAACAATGTTCATGGTACATCTTACTATAATTTGTCCTAATACCAAATCATGAGACGAGCAAATCTTGGACGATTTTTTCGCCGTGAAGTGATTGCAAGACAGTATTCTACGACAGACGGAAAAATTCAACTTTTCTAGTCTATAATTATTGATTAGGTAGATGTTGTTCAGCCGTTAATGTATCTTTTTGAATGAGGATCCGCCATTTGAGCTTAGTTCAAACGTTTTCAGCCGTATGGGCGTGGTTTGGGTGCCCTAAAAAGTGGGAGGAGACTTGGTAATAATGGGGTGTGCGCATGGGTTGGAAAAACTGTTTATTGTTATTTTTAATCTAAACTAGACCTTATTCTGAGAATTTTGACACCTACTGCGACGTTCTAGCGTGAAAAGACCTTTTTCCACGATTTTTCAAAGTTTCGAATGTTTATGACTTCACAGAGGGGGCCCCCGCCCAAGCGGGAGGGCCGCGTGACGTTATAAACATTCGAAACTATTAATAATCATAGAATAAGATCTACTCATCCAAAAAGATAACGACTGGTGACAAAATTCTCAGGATGAAGTCTAATTTCGATTAATAATTTTAAAAAAATCATGCGCACCCCCCATTGTGATTTTCCCTTTGGAAGACAGCTGATGACGTCGGCGACGAGAAGAATGGCATTCGGACAAAAATTCAACCTGAAATGGTTGTTTACTTCACTTTTTTTATCACTTCATTTGTGCTACTAACCGTTAAATGGATAGTGAATGCATTTGCAGCCATTCAATGAAATGAAAACCTTGCTAGTATCATTTCAGCCCACTTGTCTCATCTCAAATACATATCTACTTACTCAACATGGATGCTACAATCTAGGAGAGATCTTGTTCTGCTTCAAGAAACTTCTCCTCCTTCCTTCAGGTCATCAGAGGAACCTCTTAAGTAAATCGGTGCCCGGCATACTTAAAAGGCCTCCTATTCATCATAATCATCCGCAGTATTTGAAGACTACCCCAAACACTATATTACGAGCGCCTTTTGTTGCAAAATGTTCTCCACTGCAATTTATTTCAAATACAGTACATTCAATCAGCAACGGAATAGGTCCCAGTTTCATCAACATTGTTAGAAGTTTCCTTAAAAGCGATTTTTCTACACATCCCGGCTCCTTAAATGCTTTATATTAGGCTGAAGTTGATGAGACTAGGTATGAGGAAGATCTCCCCAAACTCAAACGAGGAGCACGTACATATTTTTAATTTGTATATGCCTCCCAGGGGGGATGTCATTGTCTCTTGTTAAATATCAACCCTAAACAAAGTGACCTAGATTGAGGCTTAGACACTGCCTACCTTGTTTCTCCCTTAAAGCCACCTATGCTTTCTGAACGAACACTCTGTACAAGGCGAAAGATATGATGTGTTGGTGTGACGTTACATGACCGGGAAACAGAAAGACCTTGTAGAAGGACGATGCAGGATTGCGTCGATGAAGGTGGATAAACTTCGAATGAAAAAAATTATGATGAAGACCATGGAGATAGACGGGAGGGTAGGGCGTCAATGCAGCTAAGGAATGGCTATTGTTTTTCGACTCCTGGGAAGACAACTGCTAAATTCCTGAACAGCTGGAGGCATCAATGATCAATCAAAGTATTCTCTCTTCTCCCCTCTTCGTCGATAATTAAATAGAACGTCCTTGGGTTATCGATATTTAAAAAGGCGGTGTTCCCATTGTTCTGCACTAGGGGGTCTCCCATTGTCCTACTCCTACGTTGCTTGATTGTGTAACTGGCTGTTGCTTGAGCCCACCGAGCGAATCGGAGACTGCAGTGATGGGGTGACCGTTAGGCCGTCCTGCTGAAAAACCATTATTCCTTTTTGAAATACCACTTCCAGTACAATTATTATAGTCAACCTCACGATGACATTGGAATATTATGTTCTCCATTTCGACCTTGATACTTTTCTCAAAAACACCGTGTGACGATGAAACCAAAGAATCAAACTGTAGTTAGTATTATGGGTTTCCATGATCTGCCGTCGCTTTGTGGTCTCAAATTGACGCTTGTGGCTCACTTAGGGTCACCTTCTGGACAATGTTGGTCTGATTCCAAATATACAATACATCATTGTGTTGTACACCTTCTTCGATTTCGTAATAAAAAACACCTTCAAACCATGTACCTCCTACTATCGTTTCAAATACTCAGTACGGTGGCAAGGGATAAAATGTTAAATTCTATACATTACTCTTGGTAACGAATTTTTCATGCTAAAATGCATTTGACAGCTGCCATTACGTTGTCGCGATAAAGTTTTAGTGACATTCGGCTTGTTCTACAAGGGAGAATCTCGAAGGAAACAGGATACGAAAGTCGATGACCTCCGATAGCTTGACCACCACCCGCGGATGGACCAATATACGATGCCGCAAGTTGGCGAGAAGCTCTGGTATCGCCAGGAAGGCAGATTCATGTTTATGGCCCTTTCCGAGAGTAACCGCTGGGTACATCCTGCCGTGTGGGAGTCCCCAAGGGATTTTCTCCTTGCCAGCGGTTCGACATCTGATGCCGACAACGAGCAACGCCTGTGAGCAGATTACCGTACTTGAAGGGGAAATAGGAATATTGCTCAGCTCAACCGTGTCTGAGCTGTCACGTCTATAATCTTAAAATATTATACACTATTCTCTATTTACTGTAAATCCTCTTATTATAGCCTTCCGCTTTCAGCCAAGTCATCAATTTCAAGACTTAGAACCAAAGACTCGCTACCAAATATGTAAGGAGTTAACACGACAACACATATAAGAGAACATTTTTAGGCAAGTTCATTTAAATAGCGGAATTCTGCAAACTTGAGCAAGAGGCAAATCTAGCAGAAAAGAGACTTTCTCTTCAGTCCAGTAAATAAAGTTTTTGTATTCCAAGGGGGAAAAAAGTTTATACCAGTATACATCAAAGTGATTTGGCAGATAGAAGTGTGTATTGTTCTATTTCGTCATATTACATTACTATGAAGGTTATCTCTTTTCTCCAAATTGTATTTTCTAATGCCGATCTTAAAAATCATGTATTTATAGAATATAGCGTTAAACTAGAGAGTTAATAAGGTGATGTTAGAAATTTAGTCTCCATTAGACAGAAACTAAGTTCAAGATGAAACACCAACGACCTAACACCCTAATACCAAAGACCCTATTCCTATTGTGGGAAATGGACACAACATCTAATATCGAAACTATCCCTAATTTGTTTTAAGAAGCTCTAGAATGAGAGAGAAAAAACAATTTATTGAACATTGTAGAAGAAATGAAGGTGGACAAGGACTCCAGTAGTTGTCGAAAGGTAATTAAGAATTAATTATCTAGATAATAAAAATGCCAGTAGTTTCAGATATGGTCTTGAAATGTAACGCAAGACTTTATTGGCTTCTGTTATGAATTTTCGAGTAAGAAGATGATGTTCATTTCCTAATATTATTCTGTATTGATATAGTAAAGTGTGTTTACTATTTACTTTTTACTATTTCGAAAATTCCTGGAAATTGTTTTAGAAAAGTAGAAATGGATACTTCCATGAAGGTGTCATTTACCTAATTATAGGTTTATCAGCAAACATAAGGGGAGACACTTTTTGAAAGTTCCTACCAACTTGAAGAAGTAGGAGTAAAGTAATCTCCACTAAAGTACCCAAGTACTCTCTCTATGAGAGTTTAGCTCTAGGAGAGATAACTCTAAGAAAAGTGCCTGCTTTATGATTGGGGAGAGAGTATCACAGAACACTTGAACGTACCTTCGAACCACGAAGTTCAATGGTAACTTGATATGTCATATGAAATGAGGTGAGTCAAGCCCACCATGGGAAGGTTCACTCATGTCGAATCCCACAGTTAGGTACCTAATCAGTATTTTACGTCAATTTGGTATCTGAAGTGATTCAGCTGAAAGAACTGTTCAGGATGAGCTAAACTAATATTTTGTTGAAGGGTTCAGTTTGTAACTTTCAGGATGCCTTGATTGATCAAAATGTCACAACGAAATGTCGAAGGAACACTTTTTTGTCTCCAAATATTGGTAGTCCAAATGAAGTCCATGAAGATGGTTTGCAAATGAAGTTCGACCATACGAAAATATAACGTTACTCACATGAATAACCTTATCTTTTCTTGATTAACAATTATATCATAAAAGAGTAGACTTATTCTTCTTCTCCAAAAAAGAGAAGACACTTACCATGACAATGAAACGTGACTTCATTTGATTCGACGCAATATAGAGTTGCTCAAATACATCGAATGTCCAAGTAGGTTGAATTTCAAACACCTACAAGGGCGAAAGAGTTTTTATACGGACGTGGGCAGAAAAGGAAGTTTACATGAATGCCTACAGCGTCAACTATAGTTTGGCAAAGCAACAAACAACAGGTGGTTTCAATTGCACAGACGTCGCGTGCCCTTGGTGTTAGGATGTGGGACGACGTATTTCTCATCGTATCTCATTGACCACATGCCATGTTCTATTTACCGTAGGTATATCTAATTAGCAATAAACTCTCAACCCTCCTCCAAAGTGTACATAATTTACTCTAATTGCTATAGCCTCAATGCTACGTATGGGCAGTGTAATAAAAGGTGTAAACCGAATCTTTACATTACAGTAAATTAGAATTTCTCCATTGTCGTTTCATATCAATATGTCTAGCCTGCGACTGTGATTGAAAGCAACTGTTTAAACAGATTTCGATGTAAAATAAACGTAATACGGATTCCTGTGATTTTTTTTAAACGAAGTACGTTAGTAATTGCCAACATACTACTTAGAACCAAACTTATTTGATGCCAAAATATTTATACTTACGCTCGCGATACCTAGACCATGTAATATACCTAGATAGGGCACCTATCTGGGTATTATGCAGGTTGAGAAACAATACCTATCTGATAATGTCATAAGGGTAGATTCTGCCCTTCATACGTGGTGAGAGCAAATACAGCTAGACGGCAAGATATTATTGACTAGCTGTGTGCTCATTGTGGAGGAGAGGGCAGCAGTGAAGATGTTGTTATGGAGTGCTACAACTACGCTGTCGCCAGAGGTAAGCTACTTGAGAGGACTCGATTATATGGCATGGTAGACTCATCATTTACTTATACAAAATGTAAATTATGAGTAGATGTAGATATTTTTGAATTACTGTACAATTTTTTTGAGAAAATTGATTTTGGATTAGGTATATATGTAAAAAGAAAAATATGAAAATGTATGCAGTATAAAATGTAATGAAAAATTCATTAGTATACTATATTTAATATAATATTATGGTAATGTCAAAAAAGATTTTATTTGTTGAATGGTTATGTAACAGTTTTTGAATCCCAAGTGTAGCCGATATCCTTCCTTTTTTGAAACGTAAACCATTCAATTTTTCGGGGTCAGAATTTTTGCTCAATTCCAAAGGTTCATTATTGAAAATAATAAACCAAAAAACGACAAATCACAAGGAGAAAGAAAAATGCGGAAATGATATGACTGTCTTGTATGGATCGTTAGCAGAATCATCCAACGCTCATAGCTGTGGAATGCATATTGTTCATCACTGACTTTGTGATTTTGGAACATCAATAACGAGGGTGTGGCTCTCCTTTGTGAAGGTACCATTTCCATAATGGATTCTGAATGTTATCATTCCACGAAGACGCGGCTGGTCTCAGCTATTCACGATCTTGTCGATGAAATTAATGCATTACTAACTCACGAAGTGGTATCGTAAAACGGTATAATTGTTGAGAACGTCAATCATTAAGAGGCAATATAAAAAAGGCATTTCCTCGATTAGCATGCCCATTTACGCCTGGTTGCCTATCCAACGATAACCGACTGTTTACTGACGTGATCTGAAGGGGAAAATATTTTCTTATAGGAGTTATGGAGGTACTAATACCTTGATTGTGTTTGCCGGCTCGTTTCAACGCCATCCAACAAACCGATTAGGTATGCAACTCTTTACTGTTGGATGGAAGAACAAATCAATATGCCCATACTGAAGAACTCACTCAGGACTGAAGTGATAAGGGATCTTGTGGGAACAAATCATCCTGTATCCCTCTCCTGCGGCCTACATTCTTTGGAAAAAAATTGCGAAATCGTTGAAAGCATTCCAATGAAAGAAAATAATACCGCCATAAAATGTTCTAACTAGTAAATACATGGGGATAATACCTGATACGTCACAGTGCTTAACGTGAGTCAAATAGGAGTGCCATTCGAACTTTTCTGAAAATATCATTTATTAGTTTTTCAACATGTCTCACGTTAGTAGGTAATATGATTCATCATGCTGTTAAATTGTTTTCCTTCTTAAACCTTAAAATGTATCACACATATAATAGGAAAAAAAAACTCTAGTACAAGCAGATAAAGACAGTAGGTAATATTGTGAACAATCTTGTTTTACTACCATTGAACACAATTAATACCTATAATTACAATAGAATAAATAAATGAGTGAATAAACCGATCTTCCCGCCCAATTTTTGCTTTCGAATTTACCCATTTCACTTTTGAAGATTACAGGGTAACGTTTAAAATCACTCCTATTACACTTTTTAGGCCTTTTTGGACAACAACAAAGGGTTTCGTGACTATCCGTCTGAGTATTCGACAATTCTTGTCACGGGAAAGGCCGTACTAAATTACTGTGATTTCGACGACATTTCCAGGGATTTTCAAGATTGGGCTCTAGATGGCCCGTTGATTTCTATTCTAAAGAAATTTCTGGTACAAGTCAATATAATCCATTATGGTTAATCTCATGATGATGGTTGATATTAAGTAAAATATTGTACAAAATTAAATAACAAAAAACAAAAAAACAACAAAAAAAAAACAACATACAAAAAAAAATACATACACGTCAACCGAATGGCTCGTGCTGATGTGAAGAAGAAGGGGGTAGTGTGATGGAAACCATCACATGCCATAGTTTTGTTGACGTGTATGTATTTTTTCATCCGTCCAAGCTGCACCTGATACAGCACGTCATTTTTCCTCTGAACAACAGTCCAAGGTCCAGTCCACTGGGGCTGCAATTTGGGGCATCTTCCGACTGTTCTTTTCGGTTCGTGAACCCAGACCCAATCACCACTTTCGAAGCTCGCTGGTTTTGCATGTCTATCAAAACGTTCTTTCTGAGACACCATCTGCAAATTCATGTTTAGACGAGCGAATTCACGAATTTCCGTCATGTCTCTGCGTAACTGGAATGCATAGGCTGTTGACAGCTGGGGCTCGATCAAAGTAGGTCTTACTAGTTCCTCTGGAAGCTGGAGTTCTCGACCATAAACCATTAAAGATGGAGAAAAACCTGTGGTGACATGTGGAGCACTCCTGTACGCCAACAAAAACAATGGCAACAACTTATCCCAATTGTCTTGCTTGGAATTGATAAATGCTGTTAAGTATTTGGTAATTGTTCTATTAAGGCGTTCCACAAGTCCTCCAGACTGAGGGTGAAGTGGTGTAGAGCGTGTATGGTGTGTTCCGAGGATTTTTGCCATCTCATTCACAAGTTTCGATTCGAAATTCCGCCCTTGATCCGTATGAATTTCGGTTGGGATCCCATGACGGCTGAATACTTGATCCACTAGAACAGCTGCCACGGTTTCAGCTTCCTGATTCGGTACAGCGATGGCTTCTGGCCATTTTGTAAAATAATCAGAAATAACTAAAACAAATCTATTCCCCATTTGAGTTCGGGGGAAAGGCCCTAAAATGTCCATTCCAAGCCTCTCCATGGGGCCTCCCATCATGAACTGCTGTAGGGGAGCTGGTTTCCTCTGTTTCGGCCCTTTGGTCTTCTGACATTCAATACAGGTCTTACACCAAGCTTTTATATCTGCGCCCATTCCTGGCCAGTAGTAGTGCTGGCGGACCTTACCAAGGGTCTTCATGAAACCGAAATGACCCCTCGTGGTACTATTGTGGCATTGTGTGAGTACATTTGGGACACGATTCTCTGGTACTACAGTTTGCCAGTAGCTTCTACCTTGAGGTCTCTCCCACTTATGGTACAGAACCCCATCTCTGGTTGTTAAAGAGTCCCATCGAGCTAAAAGTTGCCGAGTTTTGGGGTCCATAGGTGTCAATTCTTCTGGGGATGGCCTCACACCGCTTTGTAACTTGGAAATTACAGTTTGGATGACATTGTCCTGCCACTCAGCTGGTTGAAAAGTTTCCGTACAAATCAAATTTACTTGTTTTGTGAATTGGGCTTCTCTTCTGTCACAGAAAGAACATTGAATCCCACATGGGCGTCTTGAGAGGCCATCAGCATTCCCATGGTTTTTACCTGGCCTATGAATTATTTCGAAGGAATATGTTTGGAGCATTTCCAACCACCTCGCAAGTTGTCCCTCGGGTCGTTTGAAAGAGGTCAACCACGTTAGAGATGCATGGTCAGTCCTCAACGTGAAATGCGTCCCATAGAGGTATTCATGGAAGTGTTGTATGCTTAGGACTGCAGCCAGGAGTTCTCTTCTTGTTGCGCAATAGTTCCTCTGCTGGGCTGATAATGTCTTGCTGAAATATGCTACAACTTTTTCCTCACCACCGATCTGTTGGGAGAGAACGGCTCCTACCGAATGTGCGCTCGCATCACAATCAAGAAGGAATGGTTGTGTCAGATCTGGAAAAGCTAGTACTGGTGAGGAGGTCATGGCCTTCTTAAGCTTGGAGAAACTGATTTCACAACTTTCATCCCAAATAAAGAGGCTGTGGTTGTCCATCAGTTTGTAGAGGGGTAGGGCAATAGTGGCAAAGTCTTTCACAAATCTCCTATAGTAGGAGCACATACCCATGAATGATCTGACGTCAGTTTTGCTCTTTGGAGTGGGCCATTGCTCAACTGCATTTGTTTTTTTAGGATCAGTGTAAACTCCTTTTCCGGATATAACATGTCCCAAATAATGGGTTTCCCTGCGAAAGAAAGAACATTTCTTGGGCTGGACTTGTAAGCCTGCGTCTCTCAGTCTCCTAAATACTCCCTCTAGTTTCTGCAGGACGTCACCGAAGTCCTTCCCGTGCACGATAATGTCATCCAAATACACAAGAGCTAGGTTAGATGGTATGACTCTTTCCATCAACCTTTGAAAGGTGGCTGGAGCGTTGGATAGGCCAAAAGGTAGAACCTTAAATTGCCATAAACCTTTACCGTAGAGCGTGAAAGCTGTTTTTTCCTTGTCAGAGTCATTCATGGAAACCTGCCAATAACCACTTTTGAGATCAAGGCAACAGAACCAATTAGACCCACTAAGCGCATCCAGCATGCTTTGTATACAGGGTATGGCATAGGAGTCCTTTTTGGTCACCGAATTGAGACGACGATAATCAACACAAAATCTCGTCGATCCATCTTTCTTCGGGACTAAAACAATGGGCGATGCCCAGGGACTCTGTGAAGGTTCGATGACTCCCTGATCAACCATTTCTTTAACTAGTTTATCAACATGTTGCTGTTGAGAATATGGGATACGTCTTGGGTTTTGTTTTATAGGTTTTGTATCGCCTGTATCGATGCTATGAGATACAACAGAACACCTGCCTAACGGTTGATCGCCAACAGCAAAAATATCGGAATAGCTAGTCAAAAGCGCCACAGCTGACATGTACTGTTCTCCTCCTTTCTCCAAAGCAGATTCAGCTAATGCCATCTCTATCCAGGATGTGTCTTGGCACTTTACTATCAACTGGAGCCCCCTCTCAACACATTGCCATTTGTTACAAAGAGGTACATTTTGATCTTGGAAAGAAAGTGTTTTCTGAGGTAGATCCAACCGTGCACCAACTTGTTCTAGAAAATCTAATCCTAAAATTCCTTTGTCTTTAATTTCTAATATCAAAAATTTGTGCTTCACTCTCATGTTGGCTATTTTCACTGAGGCAACACACTCTCCCATGACTCTCATGTTACTTTGTGCTGCTGTTTGAAGTACTCTAGTAGATGGTACAGTAACAACCAACCCATGGGTTTGAACGACGTCGGGTCTGAGGATGGAGACAGTTGCACCCGTGTCAACAAGCATTCCACATCTGCGTTCTCCCAATATCACCTCAACAAAAACAGCACTTGATTGCTTTCTTTCAACTTTTTGTGGGCCAAGAGTCGGAGAATTAGCCAGGGCAGGGCCCGTTGCCTCGGCTGAATCTAGTTTTCCGACTGCTTACGTTTAGGGCATTCTCTACGGAAATGTCCTAGTTCTTTACAGTCGTAACATCTTGAGGGTCCAGATACGGGTCTATTCAGCATTACCACCTGTTCAGTTGGACGATCAGCCTCGTGTATTTGGGCTTTACGTAGAGCTGCTCTCACCGAATCAGGTGATGAAATACTCACAGATGACTTCACTTGGGTATCTCTAATTGCGTGAATAAACGATCTGACCGCAATCCTCTCAATTGCTTCTGGAGGACAATCTGGAAATGCACCTCTCGTTAATCTCTCTATATCAGTTGCCAATTCCGCTAATGTCTCACATTCACGTTGCTTACGTGTCTGTAATTGAGAGTGCAATAGAGAAGTAAGATGTTCAGATCCAAAACGCAGCTGAAATGCCTCAGCCAACTTTTGGAAGCTTGCCCGATGTTCTTTAGGGAGATTATGGACTACCATCAACGGAGCTCCAGACAGAGAAGCAACAAGATGCTCTCCCATTTCTTTGTCGTTCCATTTGTTTGCATTTGCGATTATGGTGAATTGAGTGCAATACTCTTCCCATGAAATAGAACCCTCAAATTTTGTTGGTTTTGGGAACTTTTTGTGGGAACTGTTTGCTATTTGGAGATCAACTGTGTTTGTAACTTGTCTAGGTTCTATCTGATCAGGCGAGTGCGGACGAGCTTCAAGAAAAACTCGATTGTTCAGCTGAGATACCAATTGACTGAGTTGATCTTTGATGACACCAACATCTGATTCAATGGTGTTCATTCTACGGGAAAGAACATCACCCTGTGTATCTTGTACTGATTGGGTGTTTAGATTCGAAATGAGCTCACCGAGTTGGTTCCTTATAACCCCTATGTCCGATTCCACCGTATTCATCCTTTGCATTACTTCATTATTCTGATTGCTAGGAACAGCTTCAACCGGTATTTCTTCTGGATCAGCAGGCCTTCTCCGTGTGGAAATTGTGCGGCGTGACATTTAGAGACTCACTCTCCTTTCCCCGGGGTGGTACGAGCAGTCGTTGGGCGCCAATTGTACAAAATTTCAAGGAATAATATCCAAATAAGGCGCTCTATATTTTTTAAGAGTTTTACAACAAAACCTAACAGGGTAACAACGATATTTTCAATCTTTCACAACGTCAACAAAACTATGGCATGTGATGGTTTCCATCACACTATAAATAACAAGATACGTACAATGTACCTTATTCCTGATAAGGAATAAGGGGAAATTGTAATTTCCCCTTTTCCTCTTTTTTTTCCCTTTTCATTTCAATAGTAGGTAACATTTCTAGTCACTGGTATATGGAAACATAAAGTCATTGTAATAAGCTTAATTCCAACCATTTTCTTTATTCCTATAATTTTCATCTTTGTTTTTCATGAAGTTTTCAAGGATTATAATGGTTTGTACTGTTGATGGATTTTTGTAAATTTAATTGCTTCCAGATCCGCGGAGCACATGCACAAACAGCGTAATCAAAACCTTATTTTCACATTGTTTAGTTACATTATTATTTTTTCAACTTTTCAGTGCCCACCGAATTGTAAAATTTGCTCGAACTAAAAGGGGTGTTGTAGCAGTCTGAACATCTTCTTACATTTCATTGTCATCGTATTGTAACTGCACATATGCAGACGTCAAATTCTTGTCATAAGCCTAATTACAACTTTATCACTCAAATTCAATGAAACTTTTGTAGAGATTGGGGAAGTTTCGCCCCAAATGTGTTCCTATAAATTTCAGTACAGTTGAGTACTTTTATTTGCTTCTTAGTCGAAAGAAAGCAAAATTAGATTGCTTTAACTTTCTGAAAGAGTCATAATAATGTCCTTCTTAATCAAAACTTCAAATTGAACTTATTTCAAAACCGTTTCTAGGAATTTTTTTTTTTCGATTGTCTATCGTGTGTGTTTGTATGATTCGTGGTTATGACGATTCGTGGGTATGTTTTCATATTTTTGCACGAGAACGATTACTTGTTGATTTCTGACATTCATTTTTGACATTTTATGTCTTTACTATGGCACATAAATGAAAAATCGTCACGCGGGCATTGTAACGAGGGGAGTGTCACGAGAGGAGCGTCACGCGGAATTTTTCTGATGATTTTCACGTACAACCAATCGTTCCTAGGGAAAACTAACTTCCTCATTTTCCACCCCACAAAAATCGTTCACCACTCATTGGAAAGCTCTCAATTTATTAATCATGGTACACGGTCCCTAATATGAATGCACCTGTACGGAAAGCTGAATTATGCGCATGTTTACTAACATACGAGTATGATGTGAGCAACAAATGAGATGTCAACTTGATCGCTTTAAAGCGTTACGGAGGCAGGGTCAATGGAGAATGCTGAAGGCGCCTGAGTGGTCACTGATCAGCTGAGTGAGCTCCAAGGCCATTTCCTCTCCTGTTGAACGCAGGAAGCTGACATTTGAGAGGCAGGGTCAAAGGAGAATGCTGAAGGCGCCTGAGTGGTTACTGATCAGCTGAGTGAGCTCCAAGGCCATTTCCTCTCCTGTTGAACGCAGGGAGCTGACATTTGAGAGGCAGGGTCAATGGAGAATGCTGAAGGCGCCTGAGTGGTCACTGATCAGCTGAGTGAGCTCCAAGGCCATTTCCTCTCCTGTTGAACGCAGGAAGCTGACATTTGAGAGGCAGGGTCAATGGAGAATGCTGAAGGCGCCTGATTGTGCAATGATCACCTGAGTGAGCTCCAAAGCCTTTTTCTCTCCTGTTGAACGTAGGAAGCTGACATTTGAGAGGCAGGGTCAATGGAGAATGCTGAAGGCGCCTGATTGTGACTGATCACCTGAGTGAGCTCCAAAGCATTTTTCTCTCCTGTTGAACGCAGGAAGCTACATTCGATTCATTTAAATTGCCCAATCGTATTACGTAAAACACTCCGTTGTGCGTGGCCAACAAGCTGCGGTATGAGCGTGATTGTTTAAATGAATGTTTACTTACATTACATCGCAACCATCAACGAGCACAATCAAATTTCCACAAACAAAAGTACAATACGAGGTTTTATATGAAGGGGAAAGGGGGCGCAAAGACATAAAATGTCTCTCGTGGTTGCGTACTTGTACGAAAGCTGTATCCACCGTTTGTGTTTTAAAATTTTTGCAAATGAACGAATAATGGACAGAACGAAGCGAAGTGATCGGCGAGATCACACGAATAATGTGTAACAGATTACCGACCTCCGAGGTTGACCCGTTATCACAGTTACACAGAAACGAATCTCCGATGAACCGCTCACGAAAAGTTGCTCAAGAAGCTAAAGGCGAGTTGATTGGCTCGTGATCTTCTGATGGCTCAACAACAGTCCGAGAAGAGCCGGCCCCGCTGCACTTTACAAAACTTATTAGTTGTGGTTCCGAGGTACTGCAATTAAAAAGTGGGTACCTACCTATGCATGCAATTGGTTGAGCTGAAACAGGGTGGTCCCAGTCTCTGGAATAGTCTACTTTATTATTCTCGATTCGTTAAGTTCGTCTGTTATTTCGACAGAGGAAATGTAGTCCCATCCGTCTGGTGAACAAAGGTTCAGCCAGGAGCTGCTGAATCTGTTCAAACTTCTCAGCTCAAGTGTAATATCATCAACCTCAATACACTATACAAATATAATCTGTAAATACTATCTTCTCCAATACTGCCAAAGCCTACAGCAGAACACCCTCCGCGTTAGGGACAATTTTGGTTTATTATTTTTATAATGATATAAAAATTTCCCTTAGGTATTTCAAAACGCCCTAGCTTGAAATCTCTGGATATTAAAAATAATATATAAAATAATAATAATAATAGGTACCTATTTATCGTTTATATATTTTAATAATTATTATTTTTTAAATTGTTTTTTCATCAATTCAAAATAGAGACGATTTTTAAGAATTTAACGCCACCACCCAGAGCTCTTAGGGGGCCAAACGTTCGTTTCACACAATTTAGGATAGTGATAAATTCTAAAAATCGAATGAAACCACCCAGCCGATCAACTACCTATTGTTAAATGAGCAATTTTTCAGACCACGTGTTAGGTTCTCTGAGCTAGCCAGAAAAGAGATGAACCCCCTCCTACTCCTTGGTCATCATACGGAGGTTCTTGAGCTCCATAGGTTGGCCGAATGATGAATCAGAAACATGAGTGTGAATCGAAATGAACGTCCACTGAAATGAGGCAGATTTCAGCTGAGAAAATGCGATCTTCCGCAAAGGGGTGATCTCTTCATAAACTAATAAGCCGTTGTGTATTGATTTGCAACGGTTTTATGATCATTTGGTACCATTTGGGTGGAATAGGGTACCTACTGTCAAGAAATTAACCCTCACATTTCCCGGAAATTTTATCAAAAATATTCTCGTATGGTATTCTTTACCTATTGCCCTTGTAAGCAATATAAGCAATGTTATTCAGGAAGCTCATCAAAACGCGAGTATAATTTTGATTTTGGGGACCTTCATTTTTCTAACTTCCTGAGCGAGTACGAAGCTTTCCTAGCTCTGATATGGGGGAGCAAAATAGTACGTTTCGTGCGTTGTTTTTCGGTTATTGCTGGCCTATAGGATAGTAATAATGAGGGGAATGAGTGTCGTCAATGGCATTTTTAAATTTCATTTCTAGAGACTACATGTCTTGAAACTGAAACATCAAATTTTGAGAGAAATTAAAAGAAAAAATTCTAGCTCGATTGCAAAATTAGATAATTTATAACATTGAACCAAAATGCCTTCTTTGTGACTAATATTCTTATTCAATGAACTAAATGAATTGGTTCACAAGAATATTCTACTCGTTTTTACCAAGTCTTACCATGAGTGTTGAAGTGAAGTTCTCTTTCATACAGAGGTTTTAAAACGATTGCATCAGCACTTTCAGCTAGCGGGCACAAAACAGTTGTATTGCAATCAACTTGAATAATACTTCCGAATGTTTAAACGCTAAATCCTCTTGAACTCTTCGACCTTAGTGTCTAGGTAGTTATAAATTCTTGAACAAGAAACCTAATACACCTAAAGCTTCAAGCTGTACCCCAATCTTTCACGCCTTTCATCGCCTGCGTCCGGCGTCAGTGAAATCCCTTCAATATAATTATTTTTGACCTATAAATTATGCGGTGTCTTAGAAATGGAAACCCGCTTCGAATTACATTTCAGTCCCATTCACGGGCACGCTTCGATCCCGCTATCTTCAACACCGACAAAATATGAAACAAGTCAGTGAAAGTGAAGGGTGTAAGCTATAATAATCTATAACCAAAGTAAAAGTTATAGGAAGGTGGCTAAGGCTCGAATTTCTACTAGTTGAGTAAGTATTAACACTCTTAGGATATAGGATTGATAAAATGTCGATGCATAAGTGTGAAAAACCAGATCCATCCAATGCGGAATCCGAACCCGAAATCCTAACTTTCTTATTAGAGGCTGGAAATAAATAGACATGGTTTCAGGATTCCCTCGAATATTTAAATACCTAGTCCAGATATCTTATATCACCCGGATCGATCGAAATGTTTCTATGTTTACGAGACTTCAAATTAGGGTAAATGAGAGCTTGTTGATTTCTCAACTTTAACAAAAATATAATCTTACCTACAAAGCCTGGAAAATACCTACCTCTTGTGATATTTTGGTCCTTCATATCTACAATGGTTGGTGGTACCCAAGCTAGTACCTATTATCTTAAGTATCTCACTTCCCTGGTATGTACAAGGTAATTTTGAAGGAGTACAGTCTTATTCCGACCCCCTAAACCTTCTAGTTCAGGTCTTCCAGAATGCATCTCGAAGTAGTAAAAGGGACTGCATTCTGACTACCAAAGCAAAATAATACTACTAAAACTACAAAAAAATTAATTAATTAAAAAATAAATAAATAAGGAAGTGGTAGTTATGTTCCCTTGTTCTCACGTGTGCGATGTAGTCCAAATTTTCAATCGGCGTATTTGAGGTTGGGTACGTTGTACGGTTTCTGACACTGTTCCATTTTCGAGAGTTTGGTTCCTTTATAAATATTTCGTAAACGGGTATCTACCTACAATGAGGTAATTATACCTAAATACAACTAACCTAGCACAATACATTATTCAATTCGGGAGAAGAGTCTCACACACCAAGAGTAGGTGAATTGGACTTCGTATAATGTTAAAAAGCCTTCTGTGATTTTCAAAAGGTTTCAACAACAGCTACAACCTATTTTTTTCCAATGACATTTGTATTTATTAAATATTAATGAAATAACAACTGATCACATAAGGAGCTCATCTAGTTAATTTACTTTCAACATTTAATAAAAACAGTTTGTACAGACAGCAGCTCAATGGCTATGCTCTAAAGTACGGACAACGCAACACAGTGTTTTAATTTATCACCTAGGGTCTTATCAAGCCGCCGAACGGTGTTGGAGTTGTCTAGAAGACGGAGGACTTCAAGATTTATATATTTCTGTCCATGAAGCCGATGTTCGTGTTTAATGGAATGTAGCTTGATCACTTCACGACAGTTTCCATTTTGGTTTATTATTTTCAATAATGAACCTTTGGAATCGACCAAGAAAAAAAAAGTTACCCCCCCCCCCCCCCGAAAAAAAAGTTGTTGGTTTACGTTTCAAGGTACTTAGTATCCGAAAATCTAATAAAAATGTGGCCGTCCGTCCCCGTACGCCGTACCCAGTTAGCATTGACCGATTTTGATGAAATTTGTATGTGGACTCAATTTTGGATCTAGTTGTGCCCCAAAGCTTTTGGTTGATGTAAGTCACTCCTAAGAGTTGAAAAATAAGGGTTGAAATGTTGAAAACGCCCTAACTCAAAAAATTTGATATAAAGGTGTTGTTTTTCCACCAATTTAAGATCATATTGAACTTTTAGAATTTTTAGAGACCACACGGAGCCCTGTAGGACAAACCGTTCGCTCCGTACGAGAATTTAAGGGTCGCTAGAGTTCAAATTCTTCTCCGTTCAAATTTTAGCTGACCGAAATCTTCATCTTGGTTGATGGTAACAATGGCAAAGCCGTGTTCTTTACATACGAGTGATCTACATAGAAAAATAATAAACCATTGTGTAATAATTTGCAGCGTTTTAAGTCATAATGAAGATCGTCATTTCGGACGTACCAGGGAGCGTTAACAATGCTGCTTAGTACCTTATTTTGGAAGGTTTGGACAATCTTGACGTTCGATTTCTTTGTACAACCCAAAGGTCTCCTTTTGAGTTCGCATCATCAGTTGAGCCACCTGTCTAGCAAAATTTCGAACTTGGTCGAGTTGTGCCCGGAGTTTCAGTGCATAGGGAGTATCCAAAGCTTTAGGCTTATGAGGGGGGCGCACAAGATTTTCCGGCAAATGGAGATCCCTTCCGTACATCACCTGAGCTGGTGAAAATCCAGTGGTACTGTGGGGCGTATAACGATAAGCCATGAGAAATAAGGGAATTTTTTCGTCCAAATCGTTTTTTTTTCCACAAACGTAGCTACATGTTTCGTTTACGTCCTATTAAGCCGCTCCACTAATCCTGCTGATAGTGGATGAAGACCGGTGGAGCGTGTACGATGCATTCCCAGAGCTGAATACCATATTTATGTACAGACAGGTTTCAATACTTGCTAATATATTAGAAGTTTGTTATATACTCATATGGAGAGCTCAGAATGTCTACTAAACAACCAGAATAATTTTCTAAATTTTATGTTCAGTTCTTCCTTTTTAGGACGTCCCACAGTAAGACTTGGGCGTCCTTATGCGATCGATCTGGGGTGAAGTAGGACAACACTCAACAGAAAAAAAAATAACCACACAGTAATCCGTTTTAGACCATTCTGAATCCAAATCCGCGGAAAAAACCATAGGTGTATGTCTGTGTGTGTGTGTGTGTGTAACAAAATCTTGTGTTGTCTGCACAGGCCTTAGTTCTCAACCGATTTTCGTGGTTTTTTTTCTGTTCGACGCGGAAAACTATCTGGTTGTGCACTACGTCGCCGGAATTTCGAATTTTGCCTTTTAAGGGGGGAAAGGGGGGGTTAATGCTCGAAAAACGTGGGTTTTTAGGCATAATCTTGTGTTGTCTGCACAGGCCTCAGTTCTCAACCGATTTTCGTGGTTCTTTTTTGGTTCGACGCGGAATACTATCTAGTTGTGCACTACGGCGCCGGAATTCAGGATTTTGCTTTTTAAGGGGGGAAAAGAGGGGTTAATGCTTAAAAAACGTGCGTTTGCGGGTATAATCTTGTAAACTCTGCCCAGGCCTCAATTTCCAACCGATTTGCGTGTTTCTTTTTTTGTATGACTCTTCATAACTTCCGAGTTGTACATAATTTTACCAGAGTACCAAAATTCGCAAGGGGAGGGGATGAGTGGGGGGATAATATTCACAAAATATCCGATTTTTCAATATTTCGGTTCCTTTACTGCTTACTAATTGTACCCAAGCTTTGAAAATGGGGGAAAATTCTCACTATACTTCCGGATTTTCATGAATTATTCTCTGTACCGCCATGGAACTAATCGTGGTGCCACCAAGGTGCCAGAACACCATAAACCGCATATTTCGTGGTTTTTTTTTGTGTTTCACCTTGAATACGGGTGTGAACTTCGACGGACTGCCTACCAAAATTAATAGATGAAAGTTCAATGTTACGACGTATTTCCGCTTTGGTGGATAATGGTGGGGGGGGGGTCACTATTTCTCGCCTAAAGTAATAAATAAATTACATCAAGTGAAACAGTATTATCGCTTACCAACTGGTTAAACTGATCTAATGCTTATCCAATGGGACGTCCCCTGGAATGCATGCATTACTTAAAAATATGTTTCTTTTTAACTTGTTCTTTCCATTTTAATTTTGTGTCAAGTGTCATTCACAAATATTTGGCAGTGTTCGCTATCGGAATTGCTTGTCCATTAAGGGGGTCTCAATCGGTCACGTTCGTTCCTCATTCTGGGTCAGTATTTGGCCAAATCAAAGGGCAAAAACTTGAAACGTTGTACTTAAATTTGAAATTTTAAAGGATTTTACAAATTCATTAGTGCACGGCCCTAGGGAATTGAAAAACTGAAATATTGCCACTGAAACCATCAAAATCAAACAATAGTTGCCAGAGAAAAATGGGAAAAACCGTTAATTCAGTTATGTTTTTTCCATAAAATTTAGCTAAACTTGAAATTATCCAGGATTTTAGAAATTAATTAGTGCACGGCCCTAGGGAATTGAAAAACTAAAAGATCGCCGC
The DNA here is from genome assembly GCA_009739505.2 of Apolygus lucorum. NCBI lineage: Eukaryota > Metazoa > Arthropoda > Insecta > Hemiptera > Miridae > Apolygus > Apolygus lucorum. The sequence continues at coordinate 15,341,372 of CM019180.2, forward strand.
TGGAATCATCAAAATCGAACAATAATTGCCAAAGAACTATGCGAAAAACTTGAGATAAACCCGTTTAGTCAGTATTTTTTTCTATTTTTCTTTGACAATTATTGTTCGATTTTGATGATTCCGGCGGCAATATTTCAGTTTTTCAATTCCCTCGGGCCGTGCACTAATGAATTTCTAAAATCCTTTAAAATTTATATTTAGGTTCAACGTTTTCAAGTTTTTGCGTCTTCAATTTCGCTAAATAGGTACTAAAAACGAACGGCGACCGACTGAGACCCCTTTAAGCATTATTGGCAAGCAGTTTATCCTCTTGTATGAACCTAAATTTGACGAGAGTTTGAAGCTCAGTACCGATAAGCTGAGGACAGTGAGGACATCGTTGATAAATCCCTTACTCTCGTATATCCCTACTCTGTCATAACACGTAGCAAGACATGGCATGTACCGAGTGTTCTGACAGTAGATAGAGAAATAGTCTACCACTTTACGAGTATAAGAACAAGACGACGCACGTGTATATGAAGGCATTTAAAACCACATAGACTCACCTACTCAGGGGAGAAAAGGAAACCGCTGTCAAGAACCCTCGTCTCGTGAGATCCACCTTGATGGATGGTCCGAGATTCAAGCTCGCCATTCAGATTACAAGGCGTCATACTAGATTGGAGGGAAGCGCCGACAAGTACTAATCGTCTCATCTTTGTTTACTCTAGAAGGGCACGGTAACATCTCATTTCCAAGGGGTAAACCGCAGTCCAAATCGTGATGTCATTCTTTACTCACCCGCTGTTGCAAGAATTTGAGGAGATGGGCGTATGAGCCTATTGTAAGAAAACGAATCGATCGACGTGAATCACTCTATAGTGTGAGAGTCTTTAAATACAATCGCATAACCAACTCGTTCATCAGATCAAATTTGAAAACTTTGGAATCAAGATATAAGTGATGTTTTGGAAATTTCTCTCCAACATTCCTTCGGGGTTCGGAACACTGGATAAAACGTAATTTCGGGAAAGTACTGTAAAAACCAGAATAATGACTTTTAGTTTGACACACCTACATGTGTCGATATCTTGAAACTTTGGCACTAAGTACATACTTCGGTTCATTAATATCGAGGGTCTTTGACGTGAAGGAAGTGTGGTTCCCGACATATGGAGTAGGTGGGGGGAAGTTCCCGCACCTTTCGTGATAAGGCTTACAATAAAATATCAAATACTTCCATGGTACTTTCCTAGTAGTGGAGGATTTTCAGGGATCGTAACCATAGAACGAAAGGACCTGTTCCATAGAAAGGAAAGGTTCTGACGAATTATTGATGTCACTCTGGCTTATTTAAAGGGAATAAATGGAATTTGCAGGAAATCACCCATTAGAACCTGCGGAAAACCTCTCCCAACCGATCCCACTACTAAGTATCCGTGAACTTAGACTTCAATCGATCTTGTTCACACGATTTTGGTAAAGTATGGTGAGTAGGGGCTGAGCCCGAAAAGTATGCACTTTCAATACACACTCAACCATGACTCCAACAGCAGAAGCCAGGCTACTTGCATAAAAGTTAAAAACAATCATTGTTATCGTGAACTACTTCTTAAATAATATTTCTATATATTCTATACAAATAATACTTCTTAAAATTTAAGAAGTATTATTTATTTAATATTATTTAATAATATTAAATAATATTTAACATATTATGTTACCTTTTATGAATTCACAAAAAAAAAACGTGAGTGCAAATTGAGTCTCATATTGGGGCTTTAATTTATTACTAGACTGTATCGATCTCAAGTAAACTCTTTGATTTAACAATGAGCAATAGTGACGTTAAAACTTTTTGCTACTTACTTAGCGACGTAAATTTCGATTATCTGAGTTTAGGAAGAAGGTGAATTCCGGTTTTCAGGTTTTTTTAAACATTTAGACTGGCTTTTCTAAAATGAATTGAGGTGTGGGGAAGTTCCCGCACCTTTCGTGATAAGGCTTACAATAAAATATCAAATACTTCCATGGTACTTTACTAGTAGTGGAGGATTTTCAGGGATCGTACCTAACCATAGAACGAAAGGACCTGTTCCATAGAAAGGAAAGGTTCTGACGAATTATTGATGTCACTCTGGCTTATTTAAAGGGAATAAATGGAATTTGCAGGAAATCACCCATTAGAACCTGCGGAAATCCTCTCCCAACCGATCCCACTACTAAGTATCCGTGAACTTAGACTTCAATCGATCTTGTTCACACGATTTTGGTAAAGTATGGTGGGTAGGGGCTGAGCCCGAAAAGTATGCACTTTCAATGCACACTCAATCGTGACTCCATCAGCAGAAGCCAGGCTACTTGCATAAAAGTTAAAAACAATCATTATTATCGTAAACTACTTCTTAAATATGTTACCTTTTACCAGTTCACGAAAACAAAAACGTGAGTGCAAATTGAGTCTCATATTGGGGATTTAATTTATTACTAGACTGTATTGATCTCAAGTAAAATCTTTGATTTAACAATGAGCAATAGTGACGTTAAAACTTTTTACTACTTACTTAGTGACGTAAATTTCGATTTTCTGAGTTTAAGAAGAAATTGAATTTCGGTTTTCAGGTTTTTTTAAACATTTAGATTGGCTTTTCTAAAATGAATTAATTGTTATAATAATGGCTCTGTGGTTAAATAAAAAATTGTGTGACAGTATCCACACCCGAAATTTTCGAACTAATTTACAAGTTATGTGTTCTTGTATCAACTTTTCCTTCTATAAATTAATATGCTCACCAATTTATTATGTTCTCGATTTGAGACGGATACTAAACCGGAGTCAACTAACTACTTACTTGTAAAACGTCTTACCTACCTCATTATAGATCGAGTGGGGTTCAACCAGACCAGATTGGATTCACGGCCTTGCAGGAAGGCCTAGGGCTATTTAATTTGATGCTGTTATCCACTGTCATCTATTCCTAAAGATCACATTTTATCTTTCAACAATCTCACCTTGTTAGTGCTTCACAGCCCCACGTCCCACCTTTTACATTTATCAGAGGAATTTACACTGATTTTGAGTAATCGTGGGTATCAACTTCTCGAAGCCTTCGCTTTCATCAATCTTCATTATCCTTTCTTGTTCAACTATTCCATGTTTTCAGGATTCCTCAAATAATTATAATATTTCTAGATTTCTGTAGTAATTGTGGATAAAAACCTCTCGTTCTCGTCACTTATTGAACCTGCTTGTAACAAAGTACTAAGAGCTTAGGAACGTTTGAAGCGAGATACTCGGGACTTCACCGCCTTCCTCTACAGGAGCCTTGGTCGTATCAATTCTGGACTATTCATTACGTATGTCGTCTTATTATGAGATACGGATATGAGGACCGTTTGGAGGGAATCAAGAGAAAACTTTTCAGGTATTTGGCCTTCAAGGACCATATACCGAGAAACCCGATAAGTCTCGCCAATCTTACGGCCAATTATGGGTTGCTTTCACTAGAGGATCGCAGTAGAGCAACTGACTTGGTCTTCTTCCAACGACTGTTGAGTGGTAGTATGTCATTCCTGGCCTTGCAGGGCAGTATTGGCATCAGCGTACCCAGATACTCCTTACGATCCCACCTGCCATTCTTTGTACATTTGCTGATCCCAATTATTTATTTCACCCAGCCCTACTTCGCTAAACACGACTTGCTAATGATCTGACAACCTGATAATAGTTCGATTTCTTCGCTTCCTCGCTATCAGCCCTCTCATCCCTGGTTCCTTCCAGACCACGATCTTCCTGAATTGATATAATTTCCTTTTTCTTTTCTCACATTAGTGTTCCTTTTATATTTTTAAAATTTTGTGAAATTAGCTTCTCGGTACATTAGTACCGTATGAATGTTAAATAAATAAATAAATTGAAAAAACACTATCCTAAATTAATGAAAACCCCCCAATAATTATCTATTTATTAATTAAATAATTAATTACATCAGGTGTCAAAAAAATTAAAAATCGTCGCTATCAAAAATGAATGAAAAAACGAAACCTGTCCATTGAAAGTTTTAGGGCGTTTTGAAAATGTTTCCTCTCAGTTTTCACCCTTTGGAAGTGATCGATAATAACCCTGTGCTTCAGTGTGATTAATTAATTACTCACTGATATTGTTCAAGTTTTAGAAAAGATTTGGACAATCCAGAGCTCGGAAAGATGAACCATGGTTAAATAATAAAGAATGATGGTAAAATTAATCGAGGTTAGGTACTCGTGGCCTGCTTTGTAGCTTCTAGACCGAGGGTTCTTCTACCGATGGTCCCTAGCAGAGTCGAAAAAGGCCTTCTTCTTTGCAGAAAAATTATAAACCGTGGTTTAACAATTTGTAGCGTCGTTTAGGACCAAGGGCCTAACTGAAAAATTAAAGCGAAAATGACAAATCTGCAAGCGAAAATGTACACTATTCTCAAGGGCCAATCCGGAGCTAGATGATGTATTTTCTTGACGTTGTTCCTCATTCTTGAACAATTTTGACAATACGGAAAATTGTATAGAACGGCGTCTACAGCCTATTAAAATATCGGAGACTGTCTCCATCGATAAAAATTAACGACGAATTGAAGAACCCAAAGGCCATACTAGCCGATTGGCCCTTTGTGCCCTCATGGATTACGAGGCCAAATTGACCTCAAAGGACCAACCTGGCTCTCTTTCGAGTTTATCTTTCCCTCATAATTCCCACTTCACTAATGAATGAACTTGTTAGGATTAAATTTTTGATATATTCAACTTCGAAATTGAAAAAGAATTATGACATAATTGATTGTGACTATATTTGAAATAGTAATTCAAACATAATGTGGTAATTCAAACATACCGTGATTTTGTAGGTACAATGATCGTTGTAGAAATATTAACATACTAGGTACCACTTGACCTGTCGATGTCAACAAGTCGTTGTATAATACATAGGTCTGAAATTAATTATTACACAAACTGTGACATTGCCTGACCGCGAGTTGAGATTTTGCGTCACCTTGCCTCTCAACGATTGTTGATGTCCTCTTCAAGCCGATGTCCGTCGTGCCAAGAGTCCCCGGAAGGATACAACGGTCTGCAGGAAGTCTTCTTGAATATTCTGCGATCGTACGCTGCCTCAGCTCCCACGACCCACGAATTTCAATTCCGTTCTCTGAGTCATTTGCCTATTGCGACATGGATCTCCCGAGTTACGCTTCTCCTTGTAATATTCACGGACCAAGTAGCCACTTACCTGGATGTTCACTTAGGGATATTTGACTGTTGCGCAACACTACCTGCTGTGTTTATCCCATACTTCATGGAACAACACTTCTCATTACATCGAGAATTTAAAAGACAACAAACTTATCCTTGCTCTTATCTCTGAAAGCACTCGTAATAGGCAAAATTACTTACTTGAATGTGATCAATTCGAAATCATTATGCAATCAAAGTATGCTCTTGGTCATATGAATCTCTCTGAACCAAACAAATTCTTCTGACCAACACAGGGTATCCCTGGACGAATAAAAAATACTTCAGGAATCGATTCTACGACTACTAATTTGCAACAACTTTTCCCTCCCACCAATTTTCTTTACCCGCTCAAAATGCAACCTTTTCACTTTGAAGTTGATTTTTCATGTTCCTTGCGGCACTTTGGAAATACTGACGAATTGACCTGAGGTCTGCAAAAAAACCAAGTTTTACCAGGAAAAATCACCCAAAATTACTAGAAAAAATCACCAAAATTAAAATGAAAAAAAAAAACAGAAATTGAAAATCTTTCTAAATTTGAGGTAGAAGGACTATTCTAGTGCAAATGTTTTCGGAATGTTGAAAAGCTCATCATTTGAGAAGTTTAACGCTCTTTCCAACCATGTAATTTGACTTGAATTTGCATGACAAATGAGGAAGTTAGGACCATTTTAGTGCCACGAGGTCAGAAACAGGAAAACATAACTTCTTAGTGAGAAAAGGGGCATTTAGAGCGGGACAAAAAAAGTGCTATGGGGGAAAAGTTGTTGCAAATCGGATGTAAAATCGATTCCTGAAGTATTGTTCATTCGTCTTGGGAAACCCTAAATAATGCTAGCTACACGGGTTTTTATTTTCTTCCCTCAAAATGAACACGATGCTCACGAAAACAAATGTCTAGCACATTAATAGTACAATTAGATCTACAAATATTCCAATAAAGATGATAAAACATGACTGTATTTGATATTTCATTCAGTTTTTTTGTGAGTGGTAGGCAGCCCTTGAATGCAGGAATCCCTGCCGCACTGCACTTACTCTTGACATGGAAGTATAATGTGGTCCCCATACACTTGACATGGAAGTATAATGTGTCGGTTTTTGCTCGAATGTCATTTCCCGTATGGTCACCTCGAAAAGCTCGTTCCCAACCTGCTCCACCCTTATTAGGATAATACTGCTGGGTGCGATTATCCGGTGGAATTTTGATTTATGGGAAGCGGGACCTCCGAGGCAGGTTGGGATATTTTCCAAGATGGAAGTCCTCTGCCGGCATCATCATGTAGCGGGTTCAGACAAGGAATGTCACATTGGAAGCGCAATCCGATTCCAACTTCAGAGTAGGAACGGTGTTTTTCCAAGGATGTTCGAAAGCAGTCGTTTCCTGTAACATAAACTTCTTAATGGCTAAGTACTAGGTACTAAGGTACATAATTAGTAACAAAACAGAATGCCAGTGAAAGGATTTGTTGTATTTCAACAGGAACTCGGAGCATAAATCGCCTTAATCGCTTTGATTCACAACGGATTTCCAAGTCAAAATGAAAAACGCTGCTAATTATTACACAAAAGTTTATTATTATACAAAAAAACTATTCAATCGCCAATTTATTCGCGGTTTATTCGCTGCCAATTATCACAAAAAAGTTTATTCACTTGCCTGCAAAGATCACAGCTTTGTCATTGTCATTTTTGTATTATATACCTTGATGTACCTATCTTTTTCTTGGTCGATTCCAAAGATTCATTATTGAAAATGAATTGAAAAAATCTAATGAGTTACTAACTAACAATAATATACCAGTAATATCCTCACAAGGGAGAGTTGCGGCACTCTAACCTTCGTGAATGTTGTTCACTGACAAATCCCAACTCAAAATTATTGTCGATCAAAAAGGAAAAGAGTGAGAGAGACACATATGTATTGTAAAGTAATCCATGCGTTTTAGGGGACGTATCATTCAACGAGGAGTAGTTATTTCAATATCAACCGGTAAACGATAAAACATTTTTACTATAATATAGTAATAATAATATATTATAATAGTAATATATTATTAGTAATAGTAATAGTAATATACTATAATAAAAGTATATTATACTTTTTACTCCAAAAAACAGTTGCATCTAATGTAATTTAGTCAGTATGCTGAGGAAGTAACATAATCATTTTTATCGTTATTTGAGCCCAAAACTTTTTGATTGTAGCAAGTTGGGAATATGAAATCTCATTTTGAAACGAAAGGTTGTTAGTGTCATTAGATCTCAATGCCTTTGCACCCAATCGTGAGTTGACGTTCGCGATCCTTCTTCAAATCCGAACCCTCACTCGTGAACTCCTAATGATTCTCCTGCCATTCGAAGAGAAAAAAACTGGTTATCGGGAATGGCCTGAAAAACGATGTCGCTTCCGCCTCATCTCGAGGTCTATCTGCACGCCAATACGTCAAGGTAAATTGACAAAGACACCCTTTCCCTTTTCCGTTACTGGTTTCCCCAGTTTTGTCCTGGATATTTTTGTAGCATGTGATCCATCCTCCAATTTAAGATCGCAGTAGGCCGAAGGACCTGAATGTAGAGAGAGGATATAAATTATTCACAGCAGGTGAGTATGTGACGTTTACACACTTGGAAATGCAGGATTTCTTGAAAAAAAAAATGGTCCAGAGAGGGAAACTGGTTCAGAGCGTTGGTGGGGAAACTGGACCAAAATTGGTGCCTACTCGGATTGGTCGATGGGGAACTGGTTAAATCTGAGCAGATGACAATTTAGGCTGGATTCCATTGTTACAATTTACCCTCTCACAACTTCGGTGTACACTCGTACCCGCATTAGGTCAGCCCTTAGACAAATGGATCCGATGCTGTCATCGGACATCCACAAAGTAATGGAAAAGTACCCTCATGTTGAGGTCTAAATAGTCACCTACCTATTAATGGGGTGTGCGCATGGGTCGGAAAAACTGTATATTGTTATTTTTACTCTAAACTAGACCTTATTCTGAGAATTTTCACACTAACCGCGACCTTCTAGCGTGAGAAGACTTTTTCCTATGATTTTCCAAAGTTTCCAATGTTTATGACGCCACAATGGGCTGGGGATCCCGCCCAGGCGGGAGAGGCGCGTGACGTCATAAACATTCGAAACTTTTAAAAATCATAAAAAAAGATCTACTCATCCAGAAATAGAACGGCTGATGTCAAAATTCTCAGAATGAGGTCTACTTTCGATTAAAAATTAAAAAAAAAATCAGGCGCACGTCTCATTTCATGAGTCCGGACAGGTGGCTCTTCCCATGCGCAAACATGATATCCTTGTAACTTGCATAACTTTTTACTGTTTCTGTCTAATTCAACAACTTTCAGGGATCACATTTCATTGTGATTGGATCATTGTTAGTCAGTCACTGTGCACGCACAATAGTGAAATTAATCCTCGTACCCAACAAGCATTTAACATCCATCTTCTTCAGAATTGTCTTTTGAATACTAATCTACTAATAACGAAGCTATGTGCTACACCCACTTGTCAGACTTTTTTCATATATTTCTGCCGCCTATTTTAAATGAAAATTATACAGAGGAAGTATTCAATAATGTAGTACATACTACGTCAATTTATTGGAACTTGGGTCAGTAAATAAAACATTTTTCGAGGTCTGAAGAAGGTAATAAATTTACCAAAAGCTCGGCGAAGGACATGTTGAATATCCAGTTGACCTCAGTCCCAATCAATTGACGTACTCTGTTGGGTCGATCTACATAATTTGCAATTTAGTGCATTATCTAGTTTTGAAGTCAACTACTCTGTGTGGATTCATGAGCAGTGATCAACACAGGCCTTCATCCCCACAAAATTGCATAGCCACCACTTATCCTATACCTTATCTTCTTTCCAGTATCAAGGGAAGTAACTACCAGGGTTTTTGTAAATGGAAGATCGTGAGCGATCTCGGGTGGCGTACACTGACTAAGCCATACTCGAAATTAGTGTCAATCAAAGAGAAAGAGAGTAAGTACCTAGGCATAATAATGATTGCATTTTAGAGGACGTACCATTGGATTAGGAGTAGTTCTTGCAATATCAACCGGTAAAAGATACAATTTCTTTATATTATTTACCGTTCTACTGCACAAAACAGTTTCATCTAATGTAATTCAGTTATTAATCATTTTTATCATTATGAGAGCACAAAACTTTTCCATAGTAGTTAGTGGCACTTATCTTATACCTGCTCTTCTTCCCAATACTGAGGGAAGTACCTACCAGGGTTTTTGTAAATGGAAGATCGTGAGCGATTTCGGGTGGCGTAACCCTTTTGAGAGGTCGCCCTTGGGAAGAACGGTAGCGCCAAGCCACAAAAGAAAATTAACTGACGGACGAGACGTGAAGGAGGGCACACCTACTATAGTTCGTGGTTACTGAGTCCTTGCGCTCCTTGCTCCATTGCATCGCTCAGCAACCTCGAGATCCAATAACAAGTTGAGTGATGATCGCCTGAAGAAAGTAATTGGTGGCAGCGCCGCTGATGGCCCCAGTGTCACCACCCCACCCGAACACAGAAATATTGTGTGAGTAGAAAAATAGAGCGAAGACAGTCCCCCTTTATTACCTAAGTATTTCAACAATAAAATTTCATCGAAAATTTTGGCAATCCCACGTCATAGTGAGATTGCACTCCAAAAGATGTCACACTCTTCTCCTCTCCTCTCTTCTCATCCGGGCCATTCTCATTCATAAGACAAAATTTTGGACTCTAATACGCTGGCAGTTAAACTCACTTATTTTTGCCAGTCACATTCTTTACTCGTTCTTTCCTTATCCAATGTGCACTGTCTCAATGCAAAATTGTGTACTCCTCACGTGTGTGTTACAAATATTGAAAAATTCCAGGTTATGCATCCCAGGTAGTTTAATTGGGCCAAATATTCGTTGTAATTCGTCTCAAAATTGTTACGAAACAGGTCCCATAAAGTTTGATGGTCACGTATTTACAACTCGTGCTATTTAGAGGAATAAATCGCATGTGCGTTACCAAAAAAATTGTTTCGTCATCATGATTCACAATTATAATCCAGTAACCATTGTTATTTCGTCAAAACCTACCAATAGGTTATTGACATCCATTATCCCTTCCATTATCATGGCCAAAATTACACAAAGGTTTATTATTTTTCTATATAGATCACTCTTTTGCAAAGAGCACGGCTTTGCCATTGTCACCATCTACCAACCACATACCTACTTCACAATCAAGTTTATTTAGAATAAAGAAACGCGTCCCATTCAGTTCGAAGAAACTGGGAATTATTAGAAAATTCGATTACTCGTTGCTAAAGACGCAAAACTGAGTACAACTCGAAGAAACGAACAACGATCGCATTTTGGTTAGCTAAAATTTGAACGGACATTAGACCTCTTTTGCTATTCATACTTGTGTTTCTGATTTATGGTAAGTCCGACCCTTAGGTCCTCATAGGGAGCAAACGGATTGTCCTACAGACCTCCGCGTTGTCATTAAAAATTCAATACCATTTTAAATTGGTGAAAAAACAATACCTTTATTTCGAGACTTTTCGAGCAAGGGCACTCTTGAAAATTTCAACCCTTAATTTTCACCCCGAAGAAGTGAATGGCATCAACCAAAAGCTTCGGGGCACAACCAGACCCCAAATGGAGCCCATGTACCTACCCAATTTCATCAAAATTGGTCAATGGTAACTAAGGAAAGTGCCGCATACGACGTACGGCGGACGTATGGAAAAACTTTTAATCGATTTTCAAATTCTACGTACCTTGAAACGTCAACCATCAAATTTTGAGGGGGTTAAAAAAAATTCTTGGTTGATTCCAATGGTTAATTATTGAAAATAATAAACCAAAAATACATGTACACCTAAACTGAATGAAGGAGCAGTAACGCACAGGAAATTTGTCAATGTTTTCATATTTAAAAAAATCAATAGCATCGAGTTAACACAAACTACTTATTTATTAACACGTTTTTCGTTCCATGGGACTGAAGGAAGATTTTTAAAAATACGGGAAGCTATTTCAATGAAATGGCCTAAACCCCGAGAAAAGTGTTTATCACATATCTACCCTCATTTTTACGATCAGTTCAGGCTAGTGTCCTCATTATCTAAAATAAAAGTATTTGTTTTGAATAATGTTCCTTTTTCAAAGTGATTCCAGCTTACATTTTCACGAATTACTTCTCACTGAATGACGTGCAGTCGGTTCCCTGCAAATTTTAAAGAGCAAAGATTTACAAAAGCGATCAGACACCTTCAACTTCTTTCCGCATTCCGTCATAACACGGATTTTTTTTTTTTTTTCACATCCGCACACCGATTGGGGTGAAACTGCTTGTCACTGCCGACCCCAAGTGTTCCAGAATGTGGCAATTAAAGATGAAAGACTGAGGATCCTGCTTGAAACTATGATTGAGTGCTTACATCGGTTCTAACTGGCGTGAAGACGTCAACGAAAATTCATTTGGATTATTACTTCCCATCTTGGCTGTACACATTTGACTAAGAACTACTGATATTTTTTATGAACATACTCTATACCTCAAACTTGGTTCGTTGATTAATAATGAATAATCTTAAATTGATGATAGTTTGGTGGTGATGGTATCAATCGATCGGTCCTTATTTATTCTCCATATTCACGATTACATAAAACAGACATTACACATAACTGACACAATACTACCGATTGAGTCAAACCGATTGACTAATTATTATAGGAGCAATGTCTTGCTGTAACTAACTAATATAAATGCAGTGACCCTACGATGATTTTATTATCTGTGTTTATTACATTAGGTACTGGTGGGCGTCGGTGGTCTAGTGGACAGTGTACCCGACTGCGGTGATAGGATAAGAACCATCTTGCGGGGACGCGCGTTCGAGTCTGGTCGCCAGCAGAAAGTTTTCTGTCTATTAGACGATCGGCAATCTCTCGTTCCAACCCAGGGCGGTGATGTTTGGGAAGCCATGAGCGAAATCATCAGAACAAATTCTGATCTCCCCTTAGGGAGACAGCTGATGACGTCCGCGACGCCAAGAATGGCAGTCGGACGAAAATTCAACCTGAAATGGTTGCTTACTTTACTTTTACTTTACTTTTTACTTTACATTAGGTACTGAATCACAATAGGTAGATCAAATGTATCTGGTATCTAAGGTTCCTCACTTATCTACCAAAGGACCTTTTATCCAATATAAGAACCTACCTGTTGCCTAAGGTACCTTATAGTACCTACCTACTTTTTTTGTGAATGAAGGTTGTTATCAGTTTATTATCAAAATTAATGAACCTTTGGAATCGACCAAGGAAAAAATTTGACCCCCCCCCCTCCCCCTCCATCCACCCGTCAAAATTTGTTGGTTTACGTTTCAAGTACGCAAAATCCTAAAATCGAATAAAAATGTTACCGTCTGTCCGTCGTACCTTAGTACCAAGGGCTAATTTTGATCGAATTTGGTATATGTGCTCCAATTGAGGTATAGTTGTGCCCCAAAGCGTTCGGATTGATGACAGTCACTTCTAAGGGGTGAAAAATAAGGGCTGACAATTTCAAAACGCCCTGGTTCAAAAACTTTTGATACAAAGGTATTGTTTTTTCATTAATTAAAAATAGTATTGAATTTTTAGATTCAAACGAAATCACTCAAAGATCTATAGGACCACCCGTTGGCTCCCCATGAGAACTTAATGTTGGACTTACAAGTGTGACTATCAAAAGAGGTCCAATTTCCGTTCAAATTTCAGCTCACCAAAATGCGAGTTGTTCGTTTCTTACCCTGAATATTGAATCATTTGAATCTTCTCTTCTTGAGATTTTCTCTCATGATAAATTCCAGTTTTCATTACAAGAATTAATTCAAATGGAATCACAACATTCCTTCAAACACATCAAATAATTTTGTTGATACTAATTCGCAAGGAGAAGCCAACCTTGTTTGAATACCAAGATATCCGATTTCAACGATCTGCGTGAAAGTTGAGAATCTTACAGGCTTGAAGACGAGAAACCTCGCTTGAAATGCCAACATTCTTGAGGGAACAGAAAAAGTAAAAATAAACGTCCCCCCTCCCCCCCCCCCGCGTCAATTTTACACGGTGATTGAAATAACTTACAGATAGGCTAGGACTGACAGGATGTTGAGCTGCTCGAGCGCAGGGGATCTGCATCTTTGGAATGTGGGTTATACCGCCATAAAACCGTGAAGCGTTAAGACTGCACTGCTACTATCGTTGCTCAAGTACAACTGCTTCTGTTGAAGTCAAGACCGATCCAATCATTGAGCTTTAATATAATAATTTTTGGTTTTATTTAGTTAAGGCGATTACCTAGCTTACTACCTACCTATCGCTCGGTCGCAGTGTTAAATTTTGGCGACAAGGGGTTCAAATCCGAAGAGCACTGGATTATTGAGGATTGAGCTTTGGACATGCATGTGTACCTGGTAGTTCTAAAATCAATGCGCTATAAAACGCTGATTAAGGAACAGGGTATGACGAGAGAGGCATTGACGGATTGTATGAGACAAGCGCATCAGAAGCTAAGCTGATGGAGGTTCCAAAGTTAAATCGTGACACCTTTTTTCCAAGACAATTTTCTAAGAAAATCAGCTACACAAATTTAATTGTTCAAAATTATTGAGTTTGATTACAAACTTCAAATTTTGAATGTTAGTAGCTGAAACCTCCAAAGAATTCAATTCGTGAATTTACCACGCATACAACAAACAATATGTGAGCTATAGTTGAAACATTACCGGATTTCGGCCCCACGGATACCACGGATATTTGTTATTATTACTGCTGAATAGTAAGGTTTCAATTTTATCAAAATAAATTCACAACTGAGGAGATTCCAGCGCAGTTACATAAAACTCAGGCTGCGTTTTCTTATGCAGGCTGGTCCAAATATTTTGCGGATTGTTTTGTTTGCCTAAAATATGAACGGATTGTTTCACCATGTTTAGAGTAGTGTGGTAAGCAGGAGAAGAAACAAACGTTCAAGAAGAACAGGATTTATGTAAATCAATTGTTCTTAAAGAGATAAAACCATGGAAATTTCATGGTTTTATGATCAACTTGAGAAATTCTTCCATTACTTTCGTAGGAATTTCGACACATCCGAGTATAATCTGGGATAAGGGAATTCTAAGCTAACAAAACCATCAACTTTCGCCGAGTGATATCGTTTGTAGAGCATTTTGATATTTCGGTGAAGTGAGTAATCATAACGAAAAAACAATGTTATAAATATACCCATACAATAATACAATTCTCACTAGTAATTATTTACACAGATTGCTACTTATTTGTAAAAATCCCATTTTTACCATATAGGCGGTTTTAGTGAAGCTCTTCATGTAATTCAGATTAGACACCTCAGGATCAAATTCTTGAAAGTACCTTTGAATTCCCTGCCGCTATATGCTAAGTGGGACTGCATTATGTCGAAGTCGAACCCGAAGATGAACATTCGTTACACCATTCATCATCAGTTGATGAATGATGGAAAAAAAGAATAGGGAAATATTGTAGAGTGGTTTCATTAATCATCAATCATCATAGTATAATATTATATACCTATATAACATTATAATAATATTATAATAATATAATAATTATAATATTATAATAATATAATAATATTATTATTAGCTCGCAGTGCCAGGGGGGTACCTGTTTTAAGAAAGGGTGCAGACTTCCCTTTGAACAGTTGTAGCTTTTTTCATTCAATTTCTAGTAGTTTTGGTCGAGAGTAGATGTTTCCTTCACCCTTTCGGATACCCTCTTCTCTGGTGACCTGATCATGATAAGGATGATTGAGAGTCAGAAGATGAAGTATGTCTTAAAAGTTACGCTCGTATTTTCCCCTACAAGCGAGGGCCCGATGAGCCCATACCGCACCGCAATACGTCCCACGCCGATGATTTATTTGATGGAATTCTAGTTGTATCGAAATGAGCCTATAAAAGACTCCCTTTCATCAGATTACCCACCGCACGTCACGTTGCTCCAGTTTGGATCTTGATAGCTGAAAGTTCAAAAGTAATGTAGGCCTTGACTCCCTTTCATCAGATTACCCACCGCACGTCACGTTGCTCCAGTTTGGATCTGATAGCTGAAAGTTCAAAAGTAAATGTAGGCCTTGAGCAATTCCATCCCACTCACCTCGCGGGCTCGACCCGGCAAGTGGCAATAATGACATTGTCTGAGTTTCTTGTCGGTTGTGAAAGTGAAGTTATAGGTCAAGCGAGAAGGTGGACTTTTGCAAGTTCGATCTTTTGGGAGACAGGTTTCTGTTAAAATGCAGCTGAAATTACATATTTTTATCACAATAATTCAGAACAATGATCTGATTCTTCTGAATCTTGTGATTTTTCACACTGGATGAAGTATATTTGCAACGAGGCGATGCAAGTTCCCTCATAAAGTGGCGAAAAGTACTCTCTGCGATTCCGTATCTTGTCGACTAGGCGCCCGAATTGAGTTAGCATTTGATTACAATTCTGGGCATGCTCTATTGTCATATGTGTTGCACCAACAAATTGCGATATATTAGCAACCGGATGATCAGATATCGTTTTTACAAAATTTTAGTAATTATCTACTGCGAAGGTGTCGTGGCAAGAGAATACAATAATCTGAGACTGCCCTGCTAGCATCTACCAGTTTCCGGCTTTCGGTAAGGGTACTCTCGTCCCGGCCGAAATGCTCGGGAAACGCCGGAAAAACACCTCCAGTTTGTAAAAGAAGATATCTTCAAGCGGGTACATAAGTGAATTATGGTCTAAGCGACAAAGGGCCAAAAACAAAAAAAATAATAATAATAAGGTATCACTAAAAAGCTAACTAAATGGACTTGTTTTTTCAGCTAATCCTTCAGCTGATAACACTACGTTTGTTCGGTAATGAATCAATTCTGGAAATATATCTATAATTAGAAAGAAACAAATATCACTGTCCACAATGTTAAGAGTTTTCATGGGAGACTAACCTATAACCCGAATAAAGTAACCAAGAAAAGGTGGTAATCTGACAATGAATCACTTTTGTTTATGTTGGAGTAAGAATGACAACTATTACAACTACTGATTATGTGCATTTTGCATACAGTTTGATATTCAAAAGTTCATTCATAATCGCTTCATAGTCTGTCAAAACGGCGGGAGCCGTCTCCTTTCATGGAGACGCAAGATACCAAAATCAAACTGTCAACTCAATTTCTGCACTCACAAATTGCTGTCAAGATAATGCGGTCATATTGATTCATGTTAATCGCTATGAACTGTTCCAGGACTGCACTAAAATTTTGCTCATTTGTTGCTTATGTTTATGAACAAAAGTTTAATTCATTAAAGACCAGTTTTGCGTTTCCCACGAAATTTTAATTAAATTGAAAGTAGGTACTTTTCAGTTCTTCCTGCCATGATATGTTGAAGGATTCCCTTCATATACGTTAGACACGAGGTAATAGGACTGCTTTCTTGGTAGTTGACCCAAAGTGGAAAGTAACAACATTTATATTATTTAACATGCACTAGATAACCACTAGACCATTACTGTACGTGATAATCACCAACAAAAATGTTCAAATCGGAGTAGCTGCCACTGAAGAGTATGCAATCGTCTTCTAATATGAAGGGTTACGGGGAAAAAGGATCAAACTCCATTTTTTGGCCGAATTGAGATAGGCACGCCATCGTGAAGCTTGGGAGGAGTAGAACCGAAGGGTTGTTTCACTTTGTGGAAGAAAGATCGCATTAATTATTTTTAAAGCTAAAACAAATACGGGGCTCCGGGGAAGAAGGATCAGATTCCGTGCGTTCGCAGGGGAGAAAGATCAGTGTCCGATTTAAAGACCCCTTCCCTCGCCTTTACATGAGTTGTACGACATGACACCAAAGATTCATCAAGCACAAAAGCTCCTACTTCTGAGGATACCAGACAGCTTTCGTAACCCCTTCTACCTCGAAGAAGAAGACTTCAGTACCAAAAGCAGCTGAAACATTGGCGAACCTTCACAACGGCCCCATACACATCAAACGAGCAAAATCAAAGGATTTAAAACACTTGTGTCAGTTTCTCGTCAACCCCGATGCTAAAATTTCCTGAGTCACTGTCTAACAGGTTGGGGAATGTAGGATATGATGACACCATTTCATATTGCGACGATCCTTTAGATGAATGATTTATTTACTGTTTTTTTTTTTTTGCATTTTTGCAATTACTAGTTGTACTATTACTTGTATTGTTTTGTGCAAAACTATACCTACTTGGGAAAATAAAGCCACTTTTTGCCCAACATTAAATGTTGGGCAAAATTTTTTTCTGGAGGCGACAGTAAGGTACCTACAAACCCCAGTAAATTAAATTTACTGTAAATTTTACTGAAGTGAACTACGAGATTTGAGTATAAACAATAGGTAACATGGTGATATAATTTTAGGTATTATGGAGAACGAATGCGGATATTTGTGGGGAAAAAAGATCAAAGTCCATACCCTGTTTGAAATTTCCAATTATTTCTGGAAATTATCTTCAATCTATTTAATTTTCTTTCTTGTCACTTGAACATAATTAAATTCCCGGTCAGGTGGCCCATACAATTCATTTTTTTATGCATAGCGTCTGTCTGGGACGACTTCGAACTTTATTTTTCGATTTTCTCGGAATTAGGAAAAGAAGAGTTTGATCCTTTTTCCCCGTGACCCTTTATATACTAATTTTAGCCAACTCTTTTCAAAGCATACTGACAGGAAGGTATTTAGGGCTGATCAACTGAGTATGAACTTTCCTTTTGACATTTTCATGTCTTTGCTTTGGCACATGAACTGAAAAATCGTCACGAAAACTAAGCAAATCTTGCTCACGCGACCAATAAATAAAATAGACTCACTGTGTTGCGTAGAGAACAATCAACAACCTTACATTTTGCTTTGGCACATGAACTGAAAAATCGCCACGAAAACTTTGATGCTTGGGTACATGAATTAACAACCTTACTTCACTACCTTGTTGTGTAGTGGTTGACATGAAAATGTCCCAATGTGTTGCAGACTCGTATGCAACCATTTTTTTGTGCAAAGCAGATTTTATCTTCTCAAGTAAGATTAGCTTTTCTAGAGCTTTTCTGTTACAGTGTACTGCAAAAACTGTAATTATAGAACTGGTACTTTGATTGTCAGTTTAGACATCGTGTCTAATTGAGTGGAGTCCTTAAAAGAGACTTACTACATCCAGAGCGATCTATTGTTCTGAAAGAAACGGGAAATAAAACAGTATTCGAATCGACACCGTGTAACCATTGTGTAAAGTCGACTGGATGGTTAATTGAATTGTCACACTTGAAGGACGTGATCGCATCGATTCAGATTGAACAACTCCATATAAAGGAAACTCCAATTGACATCATAATCTTCTGTCCTGCGGCTCCATCATCCTTGGACTCAGCACGCCCTTCTTCCACCGAGTAGACAGTCCATAGGATGTCTGGAAAGGATGTCAGAACAATAGGTTTATCTCGACGATTTCTGTAATTGAGGTAGAGATAATCTTTTTATTTTCCCTTTAAAAAAACACGGTCTTTGGGTTCAAGCACGAGGATGGAATCGGAGATGGTTATCGATTTTTTTCTCTGTTTGGAGTGAATCAGATAGATCCCGAGCTTCTCCAAAACAGGAAGGGTCAGGGCTTGTACCTAACCTTCTCTTTCTGGCCACGCACCCTCAACTATGGTACACGTTGCTCCGATGGTTATCTTGAAAAAGTATCTTCTTGTAAACGATTGTTTGTGTCTTTGAATCCACAGATTGTGAGTCAAGGTCAATGGAAAAACATGAATCGTGACATGAATCATCGAATTTCAATTTTCTCAAGAAAAATATGAATTCACAGGTTTATTCATTCGGACAAAATGTCAATAAACACACAAATAGTTCATTTGAAAACAGCACAGAATGTTCTGTAGTAATAATAGCTATTAATCTGTCCTTCAGCCTTTTGCTGCATTTTAACGCCCACGATGGTACGAGAACCTTTTATGGAGGTACGCTAGACTCTAGGCGAATCTACAAAATCCAGATCCTGTACCAAACTAATTTCATGTTTAGTTCTACAAATCTCTAGCTAACATCATTCCATTCTGAAAATGATGATGTTTTAAATTTATGATTAAATTATAGGGTACGTTTTTATTGATTACTTAAAGAGTATTAGGATTTTAATATCCCATTTTTTAACTCTTAGAAGTTACTGACAATAATCACAACCTTCGCGGCACAAATAAATCCCAAATGGAGCACACAAACTGAATTTCTGTAATTTTGAATGTTATTATTTGATAGTCAAATTCTACATGTATTGAAAATTAAAACGTCAAATTCTGAGGGAAGGGTTATTTATTCTCTTTATTCTATAACTAAATCCTTTCATGTCCCGCGTGACTGGGATTGTTTCAAAATTACTCAGACCCTTTGTATCTTTTATTACTACACGCACTAATTACTTCATCGACATAACAAACGAAAAAAAACCTGATGAGCAAACATGGTCGTTAAATCCCATCTTCCAGAGAAAAGGAGTATATCGAGGCATAAGGGCGAGCGATGCTGAGTTCTGCAGTTTTTATCATTCCCGATGGCTTATAGGGAGTACCGCTGACCTATCATGATTCAGTCAGAAACCATTATAGAACCCTTCTCTATTAGGTTGGGCTATTATCCTCCGCGAACCTTTTGCTGCACAACCTTTGGCGGCGTGCTGCACTGCAGTGTCGCGCTGATGTCAGATAGTACGCCCACCTCGTGCCTGTGCAGTTAGCTCGGACTTTTCATTGGATCTCGGAAACTATCTCGTCTAGCCTCAAGTGACCTATTCATA
Organism: Apolygus lucorum; assembly: GCA_009739505.2. Lineage (NCBI taxonomy): Eukaryota > Metazoa > Arthropoda > Insecta > Hemiptera > Miridae > Apolygus > Apolygus lucorum. The sequence goes on from CM019180.2 coordinate 15,361,536, forward strand.
ATTTTGAACAACTGAACATGAAATACCACGTACTACGAGAACTCCAAAGTTATATTCGTAATTTCGGATACAAGCCCACTCTATTAAATCCAAGAGATGATCTTATTGTAAGAGTATCATGTCTGTATGTGTTTGGTATGAGAACTACAAAATCGCAGGGATCGATTCTCCAATTAATTTGGAACAACTTTTGTCCTACAACGTTGTTTTTTAGTCTACTACATATCCGATTGTTTCACTCTTAACCCTAATTAGACCCTACGAAAAATTGTCATTGATTTCTGGAGAAATGTTGGTCATAACAGCATTTTAAAACTTCCAATAGCTCACAAAAAATGTTTAAATAATTCAGCTCTGTACATTCAATATAAAATTGTAATTTAAATTTAGTTAATCCAGTAACACCTTGGGAAAGCTGTGGAGTTCCCATAAAAATGTAGTTGCACCAGTGACACCATGATACTGGCGCGCCAATTGCTGCATTGATTTGTTATCACCAATGGTACCATGGGCAAAGGGGTGTGCAGATAAATAATTACTATCGAATGTTTTTTAAAATTAATTATATTCATTAATCAAGATATATCGGTCAAAAATGCGCCCTTCAACTACAGAAAATGTGTCGAAGATGAATAAACTTTGTTTCGAATTTTCTCAGCAAAGTTCTTCAACTTTCTAAAAAATGAAACTATAACAAGGTTTCATTCAAAGAATACACTGTTTTGGAATTGAAGAAATTGAAATTGAGTTTTCAAAAATGAAATTTAAAAAATTGAAATTGAAAAAATTGAAATTGAGTTTTCAAAAATAAAAAAGTTGCCGTTGGGGTGTCTGGCCACCAGTGGTATTAATGGTCCAGATCATATCCTTACTCAAACTTCATGAAAAATCGTCGACATTAAATGTTCACCAAACGTCACCAAAATTTTCACCAAATTTTGGTAACACTAATGATACCACGGTCCAATTAGAGTTAAAGATGCTTTTCTCGTGTTTTTGACCTCATGTCACTAAAATGGTCATAACTCCCTTACATTTACAATTTTCAGGAAAATCATCGTTTTGGCATGAGACTTAGGCGCTGTGCGAGGGGGGGTAGCCCTTTTTTGTTCAAACCCCACAGCCTCATGCCGAAACAATACAATACAAAAAAAATTTCTGTCAAAAACAGATAGAAGTATGGAAAGCTGATTTGGAAAGTTGTATTTTTAACTTGAAGCTCAACCACTTTTCCCCAGGTAATGAAAAATTTTTGGAATTCAAATTAAAGAAAATTTAAGGTTCTTCACAACGGTATCATCATTTGTGAGTATATTAAGGGAGTATCCTCATTTTGTAGGTACATTAAGGGAAAGCTTCAAAGTCCTACCAGCTGAGGAGCTTAATTTATACAATGGGGTGTGCGCCTTGATTTTTTTTAGATTTTTAATCGAAAGTAGACTACATCCTGAGAATTTTGGCACCAACCGCGACCTTTTAGCGTGAGTAGATCTGTTTCTATGATTTTTCAAAGTGTCGACCGTTTATGACGTCACGCGCCCCTCTCGCCTGGGCGGGACCCCCCCGCCCACTGTGACGTCATAAACGGTCGAAACTTTAAAAATTCATAGGAAAAGATTTACTCACGCTAGAAGGTCGCGGTTGGTACCGAAATTCTCAGAATGAGGTCTACCTTAGATTAAAAATAACAATAAACAGTTTTTCCTACCAAGGCGCACACCCCATTATCACATGAGTAACTGGAATGGAATTTCGAATTCACGCTGTGGTCGTTACTTGTTTATCACAATTTATATAAAAAGTTCTCATGGAGCTCATTCTCATAACGGTCGAAATTCCTAGAAATTATCAAATATTCTGAGAACATAATCTACATCACAGGTGATCATTAGAGTCAATCTGGATACAGTCATTTTGAAAGTCACCAACCGATAAGTTCACGATTCAGATCCGACATCACATAAATCTAATCAGTTGCGCAATGTGGCAGAAAGCGAAATCCGATTGAAGTTCGGTCAACCGACGAACTGTCAGTGAAGAGTAGGACAATGGTTGGTACCTAATGGTTCAGGAGAAAGCAAAGCGTGTGGTAATAGTGACTTCGTTGGATGTAGGATTTTCACGGTTGAGCGCGTTCACTAGTGTCTAAAATAGTACAGAATAGGGAATAGAACTGAGTAAATTCAGAGAAACATTCATCTTATTGTTGAAAACATTTTGACTACCGATGTAAACAATGAAGTGAACCTTGAAGTGAAACAATGAAGTGAAGGTGATAATAGTGAGTCTAAATCCGAACACAACCCTGTCCAATTACCTACACTGACAAAAAAAAAATCTTTCTCTGTACGGGGAATTAATGAAAGTTCGGCCTGCAATTGGACAAGGTTAAATACAGGGATATCAAAAAAAATGTAGAACTTGGAAAATTGGATATCTCATGCACCAAAAATTTGGAAAACATAAATAAACACATTAAAAATCTCGGAAGTTGTCACTAAGTGCGCTACAAAGTATCATGCTTTACGTCAAAAAGTTACTGAAATAAATCAAAAATGCAATATTTGACAGTGAAAAATTTCAGTTCAATCAAAAATTGAAAATAATTGTATCTATGTTAGGCTACCTTGAGGATAATACAGAAATGACGTTGTTATAACGTGGCGATACAAGGCCTAAAAGAGAAATCGTACAGTGACATTCACAATCAACAAAAACTACTGTCACTCCTCAAAAAGCTTTTGGAAGGCGAATATAAAGGATCTCATGGGCAAAAACGAAACTGGGTTCGGATGATGGATCGATCCGGATACGAGGTTTTGGAAATGCTCGTGCTGGCGAAGCCTCGGTCTAGATAATGCTACGGACTAAAGAGGATGAGATGTAGCCGTTCCTGCGAACCCTAATCCAATAAATTAAAACCAACTTTCGAAGGGAAAATCCGATCAAGGGATCGAAAAGATCGGGTTTCGTGGGCGGATTAATCCTAATCCCGAATGAGGGAATCTACGTAGCACTTATTTGCGTGCTAGATACCCAGTGCTGATGTGTATATTTCTTGTTATTGAGGTCAAACCTATTTGGTGAATTTCAATGTTCTCACGTTTGGTGTTTTGCAAATTACGAAGAAAGATCTGAATAAATATCCCAATTTTTATTGGAGACATGGAATCGGCACAGAACATTTTCGATTTTAACCGGTTCGTTTGAGACTATCTTTCACTGTTCTCCTTCGTACTTTACTTATATGATTACCTATGCTTGTTTTTTATGTCATTTTCAAGCAAGTTTGTAATTTGCAATGTACCTAGTTCGCATTAAAGATCATTTCATTCTATTGAAGTGTATAGTTTTATAACTCATATTACGTTCAACACAAATTGGAGAGTCAGAAACATGTATGAACATGTAGAAAACCTATTTTATTGGCAGTAAAATTTATAAAAAATAAAACAATATTGGCGAGATGATACCACAAAGTTGTGCTTTGTTGATGAGACGCACAAGATACAGAAGGTTTGAGAAAAACCACATTTTTGCGGTAGAAAAACGTCGTTAGTGTCATTACTAATAGAAAACATCATTAACCCTTGATGTCCTGTGATATCAATTTGGAAGTCCAATTTTCAAACTTTCTGCTGCCTACGCTAGTTATCCACTTATAGACGAATTTATTGGGCTACCGAGATATCGATTGTTTAGACTATCAATGAACCGCCTTGAACTGACGATTGTTCGAGAAAACGAGGAAAATCATTAACTCCTGGGATAATGTTGTGACAAGATCATCAAAAAAGTACGTTTACATAATAATTCCAGTTCAATTTATCAAGAATTCATTGCTTTCAAGTTGTTTCTTTGGTCCAGAAGTACGTTTTTGGTAAATACCGATAGCCACCCCTTCTGGAAGTATCTGTCGAACCTCACTACAGACACCTCTCCTGAGAAACACAAACATGTACCACCTAGTTTCCATCGAATTAAGAAAAATCGTGAACCACTCGATCAAAATCAGACAGTCTGTGCCTCTTAGTTAGTAAAAATACCTACATCAAAATTTCAAGAAAAAAAATCCGGGAAAAACAAATGTTTTGAACAAATGGATGAATTAAGGGTTAAGGAAAAAGATAGGAAACTTATTCTCCTGAAAATCAAGCTACTAATCAGGGGGTTAGGTAAAAATATACCTACTTGGTGAGTTTTTTTTTTTTTCAAAAAGCTTGTTTTTGTAAAATTGGTCAGGAATGCAAAAGTGGTTTTAAAAAATGTTTCGACTATTTAATTTTGTTTTTTTGGAGTCCAAAGAAATTACAAGTTGTAAGTTTAATAAAGAGAGGTTTTAATCACGCTGAAAGTTCGAATTCTGAGGATAAAATAATCATGTGGATCTACTGTATTGGCAACTGATCAGGTTCAACTTGCAGGCTAGTGCAAATTGAAGACCATAAAGATTGGCGTTATCAGAGAAAATTTGTCTTTCCAAGGCAGGTTAACCTCTGGCACGAGCTTGTCCGCCAGATAAGGTGGCGGCAGTCACGTACTTGGCATATTGAGCAATACAACTTGCAAGTAATTATACAAACTTTACCCACAACTCGGAAACGAGCAGGCACCACGACGCGTCGCCTACACACCTGGCATTGCCGCTTCATACATTTCATTAAGGCCATCATCCCCGATTTTAATAAGATTTTTTTTCACCAGATGGCAGCACTGGCGATTGTAGCAAAAGGGGCAGTCGTAGTTCCAGTTTCTCTCTCCACCAGTTCAAGCGATTTTCATTTTGAAAACGGGAATGTACTCATTATTAGTTTCCAAATGGCGCTCTGCCAAAATTTTCAAAATAAAATTGTAATTTCAATTTTATTCAGAATTTTAAAGTTCAAATTTCGAAAATCATTTCACATTTTTCAAAATCTGCGCTTATAGCGCCAAACCTCTAACTCACCTGAGTACGAAAATATTTTTTTATTTGAAATTTATTGAATATATTGGTCGTAAAGAGTCGACGGCGAAGAACAAAGGAATTTCTAAGAAGGGGGAGGTGATTAGCAGCTGAGCCCCCTACGCCTCTGGACTTGTTGTCACCTTCCCCTCCGCAACCCTCACAACACGGACCCCGATTTTTGTTAGTTCTTTCTGATTACGATTTTGTGACTTCAAGTCTGCTCGTTTCTTCGCTCTGAATTTCCTCTCACATTCATTGAATTTTGGAACTTCCTGAATCATTTTGATGTAGGTATGTCTGTTCGTCTGAAGGTAATCAGAAGCCTACCTACCTTTTCATGTTATAACTATTTATTTGCGTACTTATTTCCTTCCTACTTGCGAAACTACGAGAATAAATAAAATTGAGATAATAAAAATAATAATAATGAAAATATTTTTAAAATAATAATAATAAATCATAATAGAAATAATAAAATAAACTACGAGAATAATAAAAATTGTTTATATTACCAAAAAAAAGAACATATTTTGATTGGAGATTGATGTTAGGTAAGTAAGATACTTCCTTTAGGTAGGTACCTTCCTCCTAAAATCAAGGTGACTAACACTGGCATTTCCCTTGGAAATATTCTATGATACTTTTACTTGTAATCTTAGCCGTACCAACACAGAATATAAAATTAGATGTTTCCGGACCAAATTTGTGGTCATAATATTTTTCATTTAAAACATCAGAAACAAACATTTTCCCTTTCTTTTCGTTTTAGAGCTCATTGAACAACTTTGGTTCTGTGTCTATCAATGGTAAACGTCTGTCTGTGTCCTCGTTCCGGGCTGAACTATTTCAAATCATAAAATTCTGTAGATTTCGTAGATACTTCGATTGAGCGCTATAAGCTCACTTTTCCAAATTAACGCTTGTATCATCACGAAAAAAATGTAGTTGAAAATTTTTTTGATTTGGACGAAGAGGTCTAGATGCATTTCCCATTATTATGGATCATAAACTTCGACGCTCATAGCTAATACAAGAAAACATAATAAATTACAGGAAAGAAAGTAGTCAAAAAGTAGCACTATCAAATGTACCTAAGAACTATCACTGGGTTATTCAGAGATACCTTGAGCGAAAAAAGTAGATTATGAAAAAAAGCCAATTCATCAAGAAACATTTCGAGACTGGTGATTCTTCCAAGTACCACCCGCCCGACCACCCCATGTTGTTGTCAACGCACCGGATTAACTTCTGAACCCGAACTCTTCCGTGTTTGGGTCCCTGAAAGCCCTCGCATTCCTCGCCCACCTTCGATTTTTTTGAAGTCGTAGCTTTCGCCGCCTCGACGCTTTACGATCGCGCTGCACACACTATCTTCAAAATTGCAATTTTTATAGACTCTCACTTAATTGCCGTTGTGCGCTATTATCCCACTTTTTCGAAAAAATTATCCTAAAAGCCCAAAATAAATATTTCAAAATTATAAAATTTCAAAAAATGTACAATTTAAAGAAATTAACAAAAGTTAAGGGTTGAGCGCCATTCACATGTGTGTGCTGAGTGCAATAAAACTTTCAGATTGAAAATTGGATGAACAGGAGAGGAGAAAAATGAGAACTACGTTTGAGTTCATTTTGAAGCGCAACGTGGTGGCTGTTTCTGGAACTATTCCCGGGATGATTGGCCTTAATTGAGTTACGAATGGCTTATTAAATCAAATCAACTTGATCGAGATATTGAAGTTGTAACAGAGTCTCTTCGCGTGTCATTTTTACTAAAATTGGATTCCTCATTAGGCTCGGTAACAATTTCATTAACCGAAAAATCTTCAAGTAGACTCTAAAGTTGAATCTGTTTTTGTTTCTGTAAAACCAAACATTTAAGAAAAAATGTTTAGTACCTAGTAGTTATTTAGTAAATAAATTAGTTAGGTATTTCAATGTTGTTAATGATTCATTTTATATTTCGCACGGGTTCAAACCAATCCAGCTGTTGTAGCAGTTAGAACAAAGTTAACTACTTAGACCAAAACTAACTACAACTACTGTTTGTATCCCTTCGGTCCTTGAGTACGTACTCAAATGAAAGAAACAGAAAAATCCATTTCTTCGTTAATCCATGAGAGAAATTGTTTGCCGTCAGAAACCGATGTTCTCAGTGACATTCCAGCTTCAGCCGCTGCTTGGTCCCTTACTCCTTCATCTGATACGATACTACTATGTAAAACATACGTGTATTGCGGGCTTTGCATAACTCCCGGTCTCCTTTCGATCAGCTGCCGACCCGCCTCGCTAGCCGAATTAGGCCTCGCGCGGAATCAAAATAAACGAGGATGCGGAAATAATTACCAGCTGTTTGAAACAGTGATATTCTTCACCCTTCTCGCATCCAACTGAAACTACTTCCCTCTTGACCTGTGTCTCATCAAAATTGTTTTCAAATCACAATTCTTTCGTTAGGTGCCAAAATTCCATAACTCAGCGAAATGACGTATCCAGTGTCGGTAAAACTTCTAGATAACCCCAATCAACAACTTCAGGAGAACGAGATTCAAAGAGTAAGTTCCACATGGTTCGTTATTATTTTTCGTTCATTGTTTTTTTAATGGTTTAGTAAGGAATCCCTTGAAAATAATTTACCTATATCGTATCCTCAAATAACCGAAAATTGATGTAAGTAAACGTGTAAATAAGCAAGTAGGAGAAATCCGGATGCACAACAGAAGGACGTACCTATTCATTCCTTTTCGGTGATCAATAAAGCCGTTTCATAGAGTTCTTACTTACCTACTAGTAGCTCGCGACTTCGGTGTATCACATATTTTCCGATCGAAATACCTGTAAATATTTATTTGCTTAGACAGATCTCAATGTCATCGTTCAACCGAATTCGGAAATGTGAGTGAGATTGGGCATACCCGGCCATTTACTGATGTATTCTGTTTCAGATATTGAACGCAAATGCAAGATTTATCGAGTTGATAACTTCATGTGACCCAAATGAACACTGGGAAAGACGTAGAAGGTAAATATTCAATATCATTCAATGTACCTGTGCATGTAGACAAACAAGAAGACTTAAGAAGATAAATAATATTTACCTACTTTAATGGGGGTTCATGAGTCGGTTCTAATTTAACACTTTTTAATAATGTACCTGTTTCTCAGGATATGTTCATGATATCTTCATACTTTTTTTTAAATTCTTCATATAACCGCTGAGCGAGTTTCAACTCTGTTGTGTTAATATTATTTTACCTAGAGACAATAAAGCAAAACAGTTTTTTTTCATATTTTTCATGCTAGTGATTTTTTAATTCTAGCCATGTTTCTGTTAGGAGTTTTCCGTCTGTTAAAAACAATTATATCAAAGCCGAACTGGCATGAAAATTAACAAGTTAATAATAACTCACAGCAATCTTCTTCAGAAATTATTATTGTCATGAGAGACTTACTTATACGATTATAAAAGAGAATGAAATATAGAAATTCACTGTCCATTTACAATTACGTGTTCTACCAAGTTTCGCTCGAGTTCCATTAGATACAGGTAAACAAGGTTTGTATGGAGCCGCCATCGCGGCTGAATTACCTACTTCACGAAGTGAAGTAGATATTCGCGACACCGTCCAAACTAGTTCAGTGACTGTAATAAACCCCTCTCGACAATATAAAAAAAATTCAAGTTGCCAGCTCTTTTGGCTGCCGAGAAACAGGTACCTTAGGTGACGAAAAACAAGGGTTTGCCGGTTTGGAGAAAACCCGCGATTTGTTGTTTGCCGTTTTTCGAGGTATTTGATCGATAGTTCATAATTATTTCATATTGAAGAAATTGAAAATGAGGTCTGATTATTCCTTATCTACGATTCTTATCAGTCAGTGTTTGCACCGGTTAGGTAAGGTTATTTCATATCACGTAGTAGGTACTGATAAGAATAATACACTATTGGCTCACTTGATTTCTTCATTAGTCTAGTGCTATAATATTTTTGTAATATTTTTTTTCTTCAATTACTTTTATATTGCTGCCCACAAAGGTTATGAACCTTACATGCTGTTCAAACTAGCAAACTGAAAAGATGATTCTGACAAACAATAAGAAATGTTCCTTAGACCTAAATGATTCGAAACGGGAAATTTAGGGATAATCTTGCATAGGTTAGTGGTTTTGACATAGAGGCTTCCAATAACCCTGTAACCTAATACTTTTATATTCCAGGTTGCTTTATTTTTTGAAGAAAAACCTTGATTTTTTGTATAAAGCTGCAAGAGGAGAACTGCAATTGCCTTGTCCGGAGATCAAAAATTCTACGTCAAAACAGTAAATATGCATACATACTGTATTATTTATGACGATGCAGCTACCAAACAAATCAATAAACTGAATGATAAAGTATCCATCGTATGCTTCTTACATTATTCGTTTCAATCTTATACAAACTTATCGTATTACAAACTTGAGTGAATTGAATAGACAACATTACACAGTCGTCTCTTGACAGTAGGTAGGAAAAGTGAATGACTTATTCAATAGGTGAATGTTATGACTTCACATTTAGAGTCGAAACTATTCAACCTATAATCACCAAGAATCGGGCGTAGGCAGGATTTACCATAAGGGGAGTAAGTTGGGTGATGAGGAATAAATATCCAAATTTTTATTGCAAACAAAAAAAATTAATTTACATACATGCATTACCATTTCAGTTTTTCAAGGTTGTAGAAGCACTCGTCTTGGCGAATTTTTGACAAAAATGAAGCTGTAATAGCAATGTACTCAAAACGTATAGGATGTACTTTTTTGTAATTTTTTCACAGAAATCCGTTTTGGAATATTCTGAAACGATTGCTGAAGTTTTTTTCCAAAAATCAGATGTAAATATGTATCATTCAATATAAAAGATATTAGCTCTGCAAAGTGCGTTTCTGACTTTTTTTTGGTTTATTATTTTCAATAATAAGCCTTTGGAATCGAGCAAGAAAAAAAAAATTTTAACCCCCCCTCAAAATTTGATGTTTTACGTTTCAAGGTACGTAGAATACGAAAATCGCGGCACTTTTCTTAGCAACACTGGACCGATTTGGTTCAAATTTGGTATATGGGCTCCATTTGGGATCTAGTTGTGCCGCGAAGCTTTTGGTTGATGTAGGTCACTTCTAAGGGGTGAAAATTAAGGGTTGAAATTTTCAAGAGTGCCCTAGCTCGAAAACTCTCGAAATAAAGGTATCGTTTTTTCATCAATTTTAAATAGTATTGAATTTTTAAAAATTTTTGAGACCACCCGGAGCTCTGTAGGACAAACCGTTCGGTCCCTACGAGTACTTGAAGGTTTTCCTTCGATAAAACAGAATCATGAGTGTGAATCGCAAAAGAGGTCTAATCTCCATTCAAATTTTATCGGACTAAAATGCGATCGCTGTTCATTTCTTCGATTTGTATACAGTTTTGCCTCCTGCGTAACCAGTAATCAAATTTCCATACGAAGCTTTCTATTTTTCCAATCGAGTGTGAAGCGTTTAGTTCTTTCTAATAAACTTGATTGTGAAGGTGTGAAGCAGTATGGTGTGGTAGGTAGTACCTAGCTGGTAGGTAAAAAAAAGTTGGTAGGTAAAAAAAATGTTGGTGGGTAAAAAACGCTGCAAATCATTGCTCAAAGGCTTCTTCACTCTTCAGATCACTGATCAGCTGAGTGAGCTCCGAAGCCATTTTCATTCCTATTGAATGGAAGTGCTCTCCCAGGCGTCTCCAGCAATCGAGGAGATCTTCTTCACTCTTCAGATCACTGATCAGCTGAGTGAACTCCAGAGCCTTTTTTACTCCTATTGAATGGAAGTGCTCTTCCAGGCGTCTCCAGCATTCGAGGAGATCTTCTTCACTCTTCAGATCACTGATCAGCTGAGTGAGCTCCAAAACCATTTTTACTCCTATTGAATGGAACTGCTCTTCCAGGCGTCTCCAGCATTCGAGGAGATCTTCTTCACTCTTCAGATCACTGATCAGCTGCGTGAGCTCCGAAGCCATTTTCAATCCTATTGAACGCAGGAAACTGAAATTTGAGAGGGAAGGTCAAGGGAGAATACAGATGGTGGTAGGTGCTATTGATGGAGAACCAGTGATCTATACAGAAGGGTGATCTATACAGAAAATCATAAACCTTTGAGCAATGATTTGCAGCGTTTTAATCTTGGTTCGGTAAGGTAATATTGATTAACATTCGTTCCAAGCTTTCGACGGTTTATTCCATCATCTTCTGGGAAATATCTAGGAGCGGGTGATTTACAACACCAAACTAGGAAAACGTTTTACACATGGCTACTAGAGGTCTAATCTTCAACCTCAAAATAAGGGTTGAAATGTTCAAGAATGCCCTAGCTCGAAAACTCTCGAAATAAATGTATTGTTTTTTCACCAATTTAGGATAGTATTGAATTTTTAGAATTTTTGGAGACCACGCGGAGCTCTGTAGGACAATCTGTTCGCTCCTCACGAGAACTTAAGGGTTTTTCTTCGACCTAGGTAAATGCGATCGCGGTTCGTTTCTTCGAGTTGTATTCAGTTTTGCTTCCTTATCAACTGGTTTACCACCAATATTGGACTAATTGTTGATTGTTTCTTCTTGAAAAGGGCTGATATTGAAATGTAAAGAAGACACTGTATATTGAATAGGTATACAAGAAGGAAGAGGTATATTTTGTCTCAGCCACGTCGTTCTATACCATGGAAGATCATGATGAATCTATAGTTTGTTATGAAAAATCCATGATTCATAATCTCTAACTAATTATTAATAACGATAAAGCATACAATCACAAAAACTTTGAAAAACTCTACAAATTATTACTCAACGGTTTATTATTTTACTGTATGCATCACCCACTTGCAAAGAACACGGTTTTTCCATTTTTAGTAAAGTATTAGTAATTTTCCATTATTATCTCCAAATGGAGCCAATATACCGAATTTTATCAAAATTGATCCACGGAAATTGGGCAAAGTGCCGCGTACGGCGCACGGCCTGAAAATTGTGATTAGATTCTTGGATTCTAAGTACGTACCTTGAAACGTAAACCATCAAATTTCAAGAAAGAGTTAAAAAATGTCTTGCTCGATTCCAAAGGTTCATTATTGAAAATAATAAACTGAGAGTGTTCCATTTACTTACCACTACACGTTTCAAACTGAGAATGGAAAAAGGGGAGAAATGGAGAGTAATTTAGCGCAGATAGATTACATCGCGAGTTTCCTACGTGACTGAAATATTGTTGAAATGTTAGTAAGCGAGGTCCAGTGTACGTTTCATACGTTCCTCGCCTTAAAACCGCAAGAAGATCTCTTTTGTAATTTTATAAATCCTTTATCTGATTATAATTTTCTTTGAATATGCAACTCCGTCGTGGTCGTGTTTTAAAAGAATTACATAACTTATGTCACAATGTGGTTGTGAGATAAGTTGTTAAGTAGGTACCAACCCATATTAAAATACAGTCTACGTACCAAACACATTTCCAACGAACAGACTAAGGAGCATTATTATTATGAAATGTTCAATCGATTTGATGAAAATGTTTAAACATATTTTAACATTTACCTTTCAAAACGCGGGCACTGCAATTTCTTCACATAGTTGTGTAAAAACGCTTATTGAGCGTTACCACTGATATATTCCCCAATATATACCTTCGTGTGATATGAAGAATTACTGTTTAATTTGGCTGTTTTCATCTGTCAACAAACAGCAACACGAGTGTGAAGTTGATTCAGTTTGCAATGGGTATTGGTGACTTTACTGTATTTTACTGTACTTCCACCCTCGTTGGAGTTGCAACAGGATCGCCTTTCAAAATCGCTCAGAAATGGGCGATTGGACGAAATCGTGACTCCCGCGCACCTTGCACTTTTGCTCGCCCCCGACTACATTTGGATTTTATTTGGCCTGAAGCTACGCACCTGGTGTAACACAACATTTCAACCGAGAAGAATCAACCCCTGTCGAACGCAAAGTGACCTTCATTTCAGAAAAGTATTCGATAACCCGTATTGTGAATTATTACATTAATGAATTTTGTCGATGAATGTGTTTTGTGGAGGACAAGAATGGTTGAAAGACCAAGAGATCAGGAACATGAGCAATGTGAGCATTCTTTTCACGCTACGCATTTGTCTTTTGTATGTTTTTAGAAGCAAGAGGAACGGATACCCGATAACAGTTCAAGTAAGGAGGCTATTCCCCCTTTTCACAGCTCCACTGCTATTTTTGTTCGGCGTAAGCAATATCTTACAGAAAAGCTCTCTACCATCAAACGTAGAAAATGAGTTTCATACTTTTTTTCAACAGTTTTTCTTCCTGTGTATAAGGACTATGTTCAATCCGTATTGTTGATATCCAATGTTGAATGTTTGCCACAGTGTTTATAAAAGTCTTGATTTTAGGAAGGAGTACATGGAATGAGTAGAGATAGTACCAGTGAGAGAATGCTTATGTTGAATGAATGGCGGTGCAGCAGCGCAGAAAGGAAATAACACTGAGACTGGAATTTCCGAAATTAACCAAGCCCTTCCACGACCCGCATCAAGCGTTACAACAGTCACCATCTCAATGACAATCGGAATATTCTACACTAGTTCCCCCATCGAGTATCAAAACACAAGACAGACAATCGGCGACGAGACCAAGGAATATAAAAAACCAGACCGAGCTAGGTCCTCCTGACATTCTTAGCTATTACCTCTTGCTGTTCACTTATATCGAAACCCTAAGCTATCACAAGTTCACTCTGAATTCAAATTGGTCAACTAGGCTTAGAATTGCCTGTATCTTTACGGTATCCTGTTTTGGTTAGACAAGAACACCTCTACCTTCCAGTATCCTGGTTTTAAGGCTAAAGGGGACGGGGGTCTAGTATGATTCTGATATGAGAGATGGCACTAGTGTCGCCCCATACTTTCGTCCGGTTTATCTAAGCTTGAAAAATCGTTATTTTCAAATCTAACCATATGTATGGTATCAGAACAAGAAAATCTTACAAGCCATCGTCTAACATATTACCAACAAAAAAAATTTTTTTAAATATTTTTTTAAAGTTTCATTTAATAATTGAAGTATGTTTTTAATTCAAAAATTCGAATACACTCCATGTTTGGAAACTATCTTTCTATATGTTGGAATTATCACAAAACAATTTGTGTGAAAATTAGAGGCCGAAAGCGAAAAATTTGGACTAAACAAACGAGGCCTGGGAAGACTAGATGGAATTTGCAGGGAACCCCACATTTCCTAGCAGCTAATCCCGCATTGTCCAAGGGCTTGCCATTCAAGATGCCCAGAAGGGTAGAAGAAGGAGTCTCATATACCACATACTTTGCAAGGAATAACTCCTTGAATTGTAGCCATCCCATCCCAGGAAATGAAACTTGAGCAAGCCACCTACTTGCAGATCCTTTAAATGCACGACTCAGTGCAATCACCAAAGCTCCACCAATCAGAGTTTTTTCACACATAATCAAGTCTACTGTGGAGCACCATGACTTGGCATCACTATCCCCCTTATCAGGATCGAATTCAGGTAGGTATACCTGTGAATTTGAAGTGGAAGGAGGATTCATATCCTTCATCAAATGTAAAAGATTTTGGTGTTGAGACTCCAGTAATTCTCTCCACACATGCAATGGAATGTGTACCTGGCTATTTGAAGACTGGAAATCATCTTCATCTTGTGGAGGAAAAGGGTTGGGCGATCCCACTTCTGATGTCGGAACATGGTCCTTTTCAACGTGGTCTTCAGACATCTCAGGTTAATTATTAAACGGAAGTCAAACGAATCGAGTTGTATTAAAAGTATTAGGCGTTTTACAAAAGCTATCTCACTCATCAATCATAACCTCTATCAAGAATGTGTAATAAAAACGTGTGTCTTCCTCTTCTTCTCCTTTGCCATCGTTGCTCATGCTGAAGACACTCCCGTCATTGGGTGTTGTTCCTCGACATATACGTTTGCGCATGCGCAGTGGCTACCACAGTCAGGGGATGGTGATTTTCGTAGGGGACCATCTGCACTCCAACCCGCACAATCCCTGAAAATTGCATCGAAATCGGATGAAAATTATGTTATGAAAGTTATGGCTGTGGCAAGGATTTCATGACAGACACGGAACCAAAATCGTTCAGAAAGGTCTTAAAAGCGAATGGAAATTTTGATTTTGAAGAACTTTTTTTCCAACCTTCAAAAGTGAAAACAAAGCTTCCGCTACCTTGGTAGACTCGGAAGCAATTACTAAACAGGAATTAATAACCTACTTAAAATATTGTTTGTGCTAAGACAATTTTACATATTCCTATGTAAAACTCGACCTACAAGATCCTTCATATTTCCCAAATTCGGACCGCGACAAATTCCACGTATAATAAAAATTTTCACTCAGATTGTCGGACTACAAAAATAAGAGTTACGGTTGCATCACAACGAATATCATGAACATAAATTGAATCTGTCGGTGCGAAAATTATTGAGTCCTTCTGAACACTAATAAAAACTAGGAAGGTAGGTACTAATCTACTCAAAGCCTATTTTATTTCATGTGAATTTTCAAAAAAAAGAGTTGCAAATCTTCATGAACGATTCAGGTAACTAATTATGGAATGGAAATACATGAGGTACCTACATCCTATATTGAGTTACAAACTCCCTAACACATTTTTTGAGCCTATTTTATGCTCCTGCTGGGAATCAAGTCGGGAAGTCAATCAAATGGAGTCCGTGGAAATGTCTAGGGCAGTGAAGTGGTGGGAGACGCGTTTCAGTAACCATGGAAACACCTCTTGGTAACCGACCCCCCCGGACGAGCAGACCTCTCCTTGCCATAGCGTGGTCACCCACCTTCCCTTTTCTCTCTCTCTCCTCAACCTCAAATTTGCGCTACGTTTTTACTGTAAATTTTTCTGTTTCGGGCGGATTGCTACCATATTTATTTATGAGGGATATTCTAAGAGTTACTTGACATCATTGAGAATGGCGGCTGTAATCGTTTTTGCGGGAAAAATCGTTAAAAAGTATATTTATAGGCAAAATAAGAAGACAACTTTTTGTTGAAGGATTTTTTTGAAATTTTTGCATGACAGCTGGTATAGTTTCGTTGAGAAAAATCCAAAATTTATTGAAAAATGAAAATCGGTTGACCGGTTGAAGAGATCAGCTAGATCTAAGTTTGGTATTCACCCTCTCACTCGCACAACTGTCGTCCCCTTTAGCCTTAATACACCAGAAAGCCATTTCCTAGTTGCTACCCTGGTTTTGACAGACCTTAACGCCAAAATCATATCTGGAAACCTGGTTTTAATAAAGCCAGAACGCCACGCCCTTCCTCACACCGACTTCTCAATATTCGATTTTATCACTTAACTTTTGGTTTATTATTTTCAATAATAAGCCTTTGGAATCGAGCAAGAAAAAAAAAATTTTAACCCCCCCTCAAAATTTGATGTTTTACGTTTCAAGGTACGTAGAATCCGAAAATCGAATAAAAAAATTTCCGTCCGTCCGCCGTACGCCGTACGCCGTCCGCCGTCCGCCGTACGCGGCACTTTTCTTAGCAACACTGGACCGATTTGGTTCAAATTTGGTATATGGGCTCCATTTGGGGTCTAGTTGTGCCGCGAAGCTTTTGGTTGATGTAGGTCACTTCTAAGGGGTGAAAATTAAGGGTTGAAATTTTCAAGAGTGCCCTAGCTCGACAACTCTCGAAATAAAGGTATCGTTTTTTCACCAATTTTAAATAGTACAGAATTTTTAAAAATTTTTGAGACCACCCGGAGCTCTGTAGGACAAACCGTTCGGTCCCTACGAGTATTTGAAGGTTTTCCTTCGATAAAACAGAATCATGAGTGTGAATCGCAAAAGAGGTCTAATCGCCGTTCAAATTTTATTGGACTAAAATGCGATCGCTGTTCATTTCTTCGATTTGTATACAGTTTTGCCTTCTGCGTAACCAGTAATCAAATTTCCATATCAAGCTTTCTATTTTTCGAATCGAGTGTGAAGCGTTTAGTTCTTTCTAATAAACTTGATTGTGAAGGTGTGAAGCCATTATAGTGTGGTAGGTAGTACCTACCAATAGGTAGGTGTGGTAGGTAAAAAAAAATTGGTAGGTAAAACAATGTTTGTAGGTAAAAAACGCTGCAAATCATTGCTCACTGATCAGATCACTGATCAGCTGAGTGAGCTCCGAAGCCATTTTCAATGCTATTGAATGGAAGTGCTCTTCCAGGCGTCTCCAGCATTCGAGGATATCTTCTTCACTCCTCACATCACTGATCAGCTGAGTGAGCTCCAAAGCCATTTTCAATCCTATTGAATGGAGGTGCTCTTCCAGGCGTCTCCAGCATTCGAGGAGATCTTCTTCACTCCTCACATCACTGATCAGCTGAGTGAGCTCGAAAGCCATTTTCAATCCTATTGAATGGAGGTGCTCTTCCAGGCGTCTCCAGCATTCGAGGAGATCTTCTTCACTCCTCACATCACTGATCAGCTGAGTGAGCTCCAAAGCCATTTTCAATCCTATTGAATGGAGGTGCTCTTCCAGGCGTCTCCAGCATTCGAGGATATCTTCTTCACTCCTCACATCACTGATCAGCTGAGTGAGCTCGAAAGCCATTTTCAATCCTATTGAATGGAAGTGCTCTTCCAGGCGTCTCCAGCATTCGAGGAGATCTTCTTCACTCTTCTGATCACTGATCAGCTGAGTGAGCTCCGAAGCCATTTTCAATCCTATTGAACGCAGGAGCTGAAATTTGAGAGGGAAGGTCAAGGGAGAATACAGATGGTGGTAGGTGCTATTGATGGAGAACCAGTGATCTATACAGAAGGATGATCTATACAGAAAATAATAAACCTTTGAGCAATGATTTGCAGCGTTTTTATCACAGCAATTCACCCTTTTACATTAGCTACTACAGTATTGTAAAGCTACTGCAATAAGTACCCGGTCTTTGCCTGAAGTTTTCACTAGTCAGAGAGTGTAACGTTTGTGAATGGCCAAGTCTACACAAATTTCAGATTAAATTAAGTATTATGAAGGAGCTTTCAATTTGATCCGCTCAAAGTTACTCTTTTATCCGTTTAATGGACTCTGATGGGAACAGGAATCAAGGAAGGTAAATGCCTGGATGCCGGATAATCAGGAGAAACTGCTGCAAATCGTTGAGTTGGTTCTTTCCCTGAACCCTTCATTTGATAGTTCACAAACTTGTGTATCTGAAATTTCTCTTGGCTCCCCTTGAAGTAATTCATATTGATTACAAATTCGATTGTAGCTGTTAAATGCATCAACTTTTTATACGTTGAAAGGCGAGCTGTTTTTGATTGTACGATTGAATAAAACTATTCCTGGCACTATAATTCATAAGCAAGAAGTACACGAAAGCACAGGGTAATATAATACGAGGTAGGTACAAGGTACTCATGCAGTATAGTGGTTCTTGAAACTATTCAGTTCAGTCATAGCTGGAATACATCCTACGAGTGCAAGGAATTCCCTTAAGAGTAGCTCGGCGTGGTCATGTAAACACTCTAAGAATTTCCACAATCTGACTTGCTATCCGTCCGATTTATACTAGCTGGAACCATCTCAAGCTTCTACCCCAAGGCAATTTAATAGGGCGGTGAATCCCATACCGTATAAACTCGCGTCGTTAGCCAGGTTTTAATTAAAGTCCCAACTTCGTGTAGTGAGGGGGTTTCTTGGTCGTTTCCCTAAAGCTATCAGAAATGAATGGAATTCGGTACGAGAGAGTTAATTAGGATACTTGTGGTTTAACAAGCTCCCCAGACTAGGAGGGTTTGCACCGAGGATGCTTTTCATATTGATCTCCTTTTTATGGGATTTTATAACTTCACACAAGTCCTCCCTACACGCAAAACCATCAACAAGGTCCCTATTCAACTAAAGCCACGTGTTTCACTCCTTTCAGATTCTTCTATTTCTTTCTAACCCAGTCAATCCTCCGTTTTTCTTACGAACCCACGCTTCATGAGAACGGGGCTGTCTGATAGGTTGAAAGACCTACGTCGGGTCGTGAGACGGGATCAGTGGAACTGCAAGATGAACGACTGTCGAATTGATCACCTTGTTAAGGTAATAAATGGTCCGACGAAAAAGAACTACACTGCCCAAAGTCGCATAGAGATAATAACGCGAACACAATGGTGATGGGATCAGAGCTCAACGCGGTAGGTAGACCCAATATTTTTTGGAAGGCAAATTACTTACAGGTAGAACTGATGATCTGAACCGTTCACATCGTCGAAGTCTCAGACCACTCTGGAAACTCGAGTGATCATAAAAACTCCATTGATTTTCATTTGACAAAACGCTGCTTTTACGTTATTATTATAGTTATAGAGCCCGGTTAACAATGAAGATCATTTTGACAGTAAGAATCTACCAGTAAAACATCGATATCCGAGAGTTGTGGATGCCATCATTACTTTGTTGCTCAGGAAGTACAGTTGAGTGACTCGGAACGAACTGTTTAAAGTATTCGGAACCTATAACCAAGTAATACCTACTTGAATGTGCCTGAATAGCATCAGATCTTATGCGATTCTCATTCGTGTTTCTGATTTAACATCCAACGAACCGAATAACGGAAACAACTACCTTCTAAGGATGATAGCTAGCTAGCAGGGAAGGACATATAATTTCGATTAATTTAATGAAAAATGCTCATTTAACGATGATTGGTCCTATAGAGCTCTAGAGTGGTCGCGTTTAGTTTTAAAAAAGTCACTTTTTTAAATTATAGAAAATACAATACTTCACAGTACCTATTAAAAGTTTTGAGCTAGGCCGTTGTGACAATTTCATCTCCCAAAAGCTTCGGGCCACAACTACACCCCAAATGGGACCGATATACAGGGTAGATAAGACCGTATGTGACAAAAAAACATAGATGGAAATACATATATGATTATGTCCCTTGAAACGTTAAACCACTTTTGAGAGCGATTTAATATTTTATTGCTCGATTCAAAATATTCATAATTCAAAACAACCAAAAACGATCTTACTTCTAGCCATGTTTTTGCGGGTACTAGACCACAATACGACGCCTTCGGAAGAAATCAAACACTTTTTACAATGCGTAACAGAGTAGCGTTTTGCCTAGTATCCAGTTGAAGGCGCCATCTCTCAGTTTATGGCCAATGTGTGACTCCTAGGGTATCCTTGTACGAGTATAATTTACTTCTACTCATGAATCACTGGAATAGACTAGAAAGAGGGCTCTGTTTCATTTGATGAACTAATTTTAATCTATTTTAAACAGCCACTTACAATTTGTCCCGAGTATTTGTGAAGCGAGAGTAATATTATTGTATCAAATTTCGGTAAAAGGCAATAGGACTGGAAAAGCACTTAAATTTTGGCTAGTAGTGTTGATTGAACTAAAATAAGACAATATTAAAAATAAGAATAATAAAAATAAGACATATTAAAAATCAGACAATGTTTTCGAGGCATTTGGAATTTGTGGAGTCATTTGGGGTTTTAAAAAAATGATAGGTAATATCAAAATAAAATTACTTTAATTCTAATATTATAGAAGTGATTAGCAATCGTATTCCAGTCACGTTATGCTATCTTTGTACACGGTAGAAGATGTATATGCCTTTAGGGAAATATAGCATATTATATGGATTCTCCAATGTTGCTTGAATATTTCCAGAGGTAGTCATCGATTTCCTTCTAATGTGAGACGCAGGTCCTCAGGCTCTTTATTATATGCTATCAAATAAAAGTCAAAATAAACGTGAAGCACCACCAAATCAAATAAAGTGGAAAAACTGTATTATAAATTCAACTGAGAAAATACCGTCGTACAAAGTCAAATCAAATTTTTCATGTTTTTTTTTTTTCAAAATTTACTTTGTAACTCTCTCATCATGTTTGAATGAAGAATTTTATCCTGTCGGAATTTCCTATTTTTGACCCCAAAATCAAATTCAGCACCTCGAAAAACCTCCGACGGCAAACTTTCAGCCCGTACTTCCTAATTTACGAATAAACAGAACAGTGTAGAAAATATGAACGTTTAAAAAAACCGGGAGGATGACGTCATCCTGGAATAGTTCATTTACGGCCGCTTGAAGCGCTGAGATCGAGAAATCTATAGTCCCCAGATGCAACATTTCACAAAACCAGAAAAGTTCGAAATCGAAAAACTGAAGAAAAAAATAGAAAAAGCAAGATGGGGAAAATTAGGTTTCCCCTGTTTTTGTTTGATAACTTTCCTCTTAGATAACACGATTTCGTCATACCAACGGGCAACACTGGGAGGAGACGGCGATCCGAACAGCCAATCAGCGACCCTTTCCACTTCACGTTGAAGAGGTCCGTTTTCCAAATTATTTTTTGAAATCATAAATTTTGATTGTCTCCCAAAAATAACAGGAGACTTATTTTCCGAAATCAACCCGATTTTCATCTATCTCACACCATTAACTATTCAGGAAAAATGCAAACAGATTTCGGTGAAATTCCTCATTAAATTATACCTTTTTGAGTACCAAGCACAGAAGTTGGATGACTTTTTTCGTCACTCCACAATCATCGTCGGTATTCTTGTTAGCTGTCAGTTTCCTTCTTCGTGTAATCTAATAATCTTGTTAATTGAACACTTCTGATAAGATACGACCCACTAGTAGGTTCCTACTTTAGTTATCCTTGGTCCACGACAATCATAGAACATAATGGAAGCTGTCAGAGTTTTGATAGCATTGTGTTTCATTTTTGCACTCAGCAACGGGGATGTGTTTAAACCGTGTGATTTGGCAAAGCTGTTGAGGTTTGATTATGGGAAAGATTTGAACAAACACTTGGGAGGCAACGTGTCACTAGCTTTGTGCATCGCAGGATACAGGCATTACAACACTTCTTATGAACTAAAATTTGCGAAAAATAACATCTACTATGGAATTTTCGGGTTGCAACCAGATTCTAATTGCGGTCATGGGATGGTAAGTAATCTTGTGAATAACGTTCTAGTGGGAGACTTGGAGTGTTTGAATAATACGGTATTGAAAGATCCGAAAAAAGTGTACTTGTACAACAGGTTGTGTGCCATTGATTTGACACGGAGGTTCTTCTGCAAATACAATCAGTACTACGATATAGCTGAAGTTTGGGATCCCATCTATCCGGATATCATTGATTTGACGTTAGGAGAAGAGCATGCTGTAGTGAAGTACCTGTCAGCACACAATTTGGACTACTATCAACTTCCACGAACCAGTAAAATTGTTGCAAAAACGGACAGGCCATCTGCTGCTCCTCACACGGTTATCCCGACCTCCACCAGCACTTCTTCGACGAATCTCAAGAGCACCACTCCCTTGAATCTCCACAACATCGCGAATGCTTCACAACAGCTTCATGAAGTCGTTACTTCCCACGCTAAATCCATTTTGATTTCATCAACCGTAATTTCTTTGATAATCTTAATTCTCGGTATTGGTGTGTACCATGTCAGCACACGATGCTTTGAGAAGCAAATCAATTTACCAACAGCACCAGAATTTATTTTGAGGCCTCAAAACGCTTCCACGTTCAACCCGATCCGGGAAGAAATCATGTTTCCCACTAAAATTTAAATCTTTAACGAAACCACAGATTTATTGTGAATCATGACGAGGCAACATAGCTCTCTAAATTTTCCCGTTACCAAGAAGTTTTGTCACAATAGGTGTAACACATTAAGCTCATTATTTGGATACAGTGAAACCTCCGTATAACTAATTAGTTCTTCAAGGTCCCGCAAGAGTTGATCAATTCGAATAAGGTCCCTCAAATGGAAGTCAACGGATTCTAACAGTATTACGTGAGTTAAGCTACCAAGAAATGTTCGATAAATATTGAAGACTAAAATCCCACCAATATCTTTGAACTTCCCAATCCTAAATTCACTATAAGTAAGCTCGTAAATATTCGTTATTTAATACCCAAGTGATATGAAACATTCACAGAAGACTTTGTGTTATGTGATCAATTGTGTTTAATAACCGTCACATGTGAATTTTTCGTGATTGAGCAACTATTTCTTGGTAGCGAGGTTTACTCTCTGAATTTAGCCCCCCCCCCCCCCCCTGCCATCACTACAACGATCGATGTTTTATTTAAAGCTACTCCTATTGGCCACAAAAATTGTAAATACCAAGGTTTTCTTGGTGCCCCATAGGTGTCCGCTACTGAGCGATTTCTCTTTCATGGGCTTCAACTTCAACGGCTGCCTACTGAATCCACAAATCTCAAAGGTACATAATTTTTCTGTCAAGTTATTATTTAACCCTCCAGCTGAGTTCCCACTTACCCCAGCAATCAAAGAGATAATCGGCTTCCTGTTGATTTCTTAGTGTTGTGAAACGCCTGACTGAAATCATTACTACCACTATTTAAAAAAAAAAAAATTACCAAATTATGAAATTCCGAAACATAATTTTTGGTTAAAGTAACATGAGAGGATATGATGTAATATGTACCTATGAATTCACTACAATTGCTTCAGAACATTTATAGTATAACAATAAGAACTGTATACAAAATACAGTTATCTATGTAATGTTAGTTGTCATTGGTTGAGCATCAATAACCAATAATTTTTACTCATCCACTTGTTTTCTATCCATGTGTGTTCGTGTGTTCAATGAGAAAAGGGAACAGATGGGGCAATAAAAGGGAGAAGACCACCGTAATTGAATGCCTCACTCCACTGTGTGTAAATGAGATCAACATCAAACACCAGCCAAGATAGTAGTAAAACCATAAGTTATCAGGCACGTAGCTGAAATAGCAGCATAACTCTGTATTTAGTATGTAGATCAAATAATTGTATTAGTGGCTAATAAGAACTAGGTATATGGAAAATATTGTTAGCAATCATTGCAAGGTGTTTATTATTTTTTTTAAATATATGTATATTATGAAAATAAACTTCCCAATAAAAACTTGTTCAATCTTTTGTTAGCCCATTACGGGTACTATTAATTAATAGTATAATTCAAATCTTGGTTACAGGCGGGGGGAAGCGCAGTAGATAGCGCCCTCCAGTACAAAATAAAATCATAAAAATAATACGTAGCCATAAAACCATAAAAATTATTACATCCAACGCCATACTCTCATGCCGAAAGGCTGATTTCGTCTTTTCACGAAGATCAATTCACATTTTTCGCTGCTTTAAAATAAATGTTTCATAGAACAAAGTGAAGCAGATATCGTGGAGCTCATCGATTATTAGTACATTAAATATTGTTAAAGAAGGATTCAAAAATTCAAGTTCGAGCTAGAAAAATTATGTTTGAGGTGAATTAGGTGAAAAGTTTATGAAACAAAAATTAAACTAACATACTTTGTTGGGAGGGGGGGGGGAGTCAAATTTTTTTTCTTCCTTGTCGATTTTCAATAAGGTTCACTATTGAAAATAATAAACTAAAATTAGAAATTAACAAAAACAAAGGATCAACAAAACAGCATGGAAGAAACTTTTTGTTGGACATTAGTGGAGAATGAATCCCTTGTATTGTATTGAAGGTTGGACATCTTATGATTGAAATGGCTTGTTCCTGATTTTTCAACACAAGTTTTATGGGTCTGAGTTTGGTTTTACGAGCCGGTTTGAACGCCAGTTGCGTTCAAACCAGTTCTGAGTGTTCTAAAATCATGTATTGATACGGATTTTCATCATCATCGGTAGATTCTGAGAGATTGTAGATAATCATGTTTCTGGGACGTCGAGATCAGGTCTTCGAATTCGGATAGATCAGAGGTTTGGGTATCTACCTGGGTTTTCACGCTGAGAAAGTCTATTGGTTTATTATTTTCAATGATGAACCTTTGGAATCGACCAAGAAAAAAAATTGTCTAACCCCCTCAAAATTTGTTGGTTTACGTTCCAAGGTACGTAGAATCCAAAAATCGTATACAAATTTGTCCGTCCGTCCGCCGTACGCAGTACGCGACACTTTCCTCGGTTAGCATTGACCTATTTTGATAAAATTTGGTATATGGACTTCATTTAGGGTTTAGTTGTTCCCGAAGATTTTGCTTCATGTAGGTTGAAATTTTGAAAACGCCCTAACTCAAAAAATTTTGATATGAAGGTATTGTTTTTCAATCAGCTTAAGATAGTATTGAATTTTTAGAGACCACGCGAAGCCCTGTAGGACAAACCGTTCGCTCCCTACGAGAATTTTAGGGTTGGACTTACGATAAATCAGAAACACGAGTGTGAATCGCGAAAGAGGCCTATAGCTAATAAATCTCCGTTGAAATTTTAGCTGACCGAAATGCGATCGATGTTTTTCTTATGATGGTTGGTGGTAACAATGGCAAAGCCGTGTTATTTGCAGACTGGTGATCTATATGTATAGAAAAATAATAAACCTTTGTGTAATAATTTGCAGCGTTTTTTCGACTGACTTCAAAACCGCAGTTGGCATGAAGGAGAAGGTTCTCTTTTCGGTATGTCATAGGACGACGATTTTTTTTTTTTGTATGTTTGTACACCTTGTATTTTTATGTATTTGTGATCTTTTTCGATCTTGTCGACACGATGTGAGATTTGGGATAGTGTATTGATAGTACACTATCAGTCATGTTGTCAACGGCGTCTGTATATAAGTTATCAACTTTGATAGTTCGTCTCGGAATGGTTCCTATTGGAATAGTGATAGAAGATTGCCCATTTCTAGACGAGTAAGTGGTGACGTAGGTCCTACCTTGATAGAATTGAGAGGGGTTTGTTGGAATTTTCTGAAGCCATCTGTGTTCGATGTTCGTTGACTTGTTTCATTAGTCATAGTAGCTTCCATAAGATTTGTCAATTGAGGTGAAGCCAATGATTAGAAAAAGTACGAAAGCGGGATTGAGGTAATCTTAATTTGGAAAGATCACACTGCCAAAATCAACCATCTGCTGTCATTGCCGGATTGAACGCTGTTATGCAATAAGCAATGCGGGTAAGCAAAACTGTGTTGCCTATACCCAATCGTGCGCGGCGCCACAGTGAATGAGTTCATGAACATTCTCGTCTCGTCTGAATACCTAAATGACGAATGACGAACATGAATGTAGAATTATTCAATATTTTGTGGTGTAGTATAACCTAGTACAAATGATGACGAAAACGAAGTTGAGTAGAACGTTGTCTATTTTCACGAAAATAATGAGTTACAAGTTAAATCGATTTCGACGGTTAGGTCATCATCAGTAATAAACAATAACTAAAATTATATATAGTTATAATATATTATAATATTATAATTATAAGTTACAATATAATAATAACTTATAATAAAACTTATGTTATATTATAAGTTATAAGGTATTATAAAATTATAATATATAGTTATTGTTTGTTACTGATGATGACCTAACCGTTGAAATCGATTTAACTTGTAACTCATTATTTTCGTGGAAATAGACAAAGTTCTACTCATTTCCGTTTTAATTAATTGGTTTTCCACAATCTCATCGCAAGTGATTTTATTCCTATAAATGTTGACCTTGATACGCGAAAAAAATGAAGAGTATGCCCATGAAATTGAAACTCATTTTGAAAAAATTGTATTTGATCTGTAGATCTGATTTTTCATAATCAACTGATTCATATCAGAAGACATGGCTTGCTTCCGTCAATGAACAATCGTTGTGATTCACTTTCTTGTCTTTTGTTTATCAATCGTCCATGTCTGATTTCACTGAATACATACATGATTTTTATTCAGAAGTCAGGTAAGCAATGAAAGCAGTTTACAATATTGTTCTGATCACTCGCCGCTTAATACTCGAAAAAATGATAGTGACTCGCCTACTGTATTGGACATGTTAGTTATTGGTGAACTGGGTTGGTTAGCATTTCATTTTCTTCAAGACCATAGGAGCCTTAGTAGCGCATGTATGTATAATAGATTGGGATCTTAATTTATATTTCAAAATTTGAGTGCCGAAAATAATATATTTTTTTCGTTTGACTGATTAGTGAGTATGACTACGTTGTTTTCTGACTAGGCTTGTTAAATTTTCTGTTGTCATCCATTCACAAGGAGCTAATCTAAGAAGATCTCAGTCAGGAAGTCCATTAATCATTTTTTCGCATCAAAACGATGACGGAGAATATGCAAACTGGAGGACGAGCGTTTCCAGCAGCACAAAGTATCCCAATAGTGTTGAATAGCTAATAGTTTTGGAACACACATAATTATAATATATTGCACTATCGACGCATATAAATACTAACCAGATCATGTGAGTAAGAAAGTGGAATCTACTTGCGTATGTTTTTGTCTACAGATGGTCACGACAGCGTAGCTACCTACGAACTGAATACATTCTAATGTTATTTTCTCCTTTTTTTCCTCCGTGGTTTGCCGTCATCCCGTATTGTAAATAAGTTTCCGTAAGGTGGACCAGTTGAAGTAATCAGGATCAGTTTTATAATATCGTTTACTTTCGGTATTGTAGTCCAGTTTCTCTGCTGTGGATTAGTTTCTGTATTGTGTATGGGTTTCCGTAAGTTGTCTCAGGTATAATACCTGAGACAATACAATAATACTTCAATAATTGAAGTTTGGATCATTTTCCATACTGCAAATTTCCCTGTTGATCAATAATGCTCACAATCACACCCATAATTTAAATCCCATTACCTACCCAACCATGTTATGGATGACGAGAAATTTTGTGCAACACCCACTTGGAAAAGACAACTCATCACGTAATTGTCCGATTTTGCTCATATTTGGAAGGGAAACTTACATACTTGAACACGTTTGATTAAGCTCATGCAGGTTCTTCGCGAATAGCCCATTAGAACCCTTCCCCCTCCCACGGCATTTTTCGGTTATCGGAACCCCCCTCATATAGCATCTCAATTTAAAACTTATAATCAGACCTTTAATTTGAATATTCACCAATGGTCCATCAGCGACTCAGTCGGAAGTTAGGGGGGAAGTTACGTGAATATGGACCAATCTTCCCGGAATCAGCAACCACGTTTTCCAACAATGTTCACTCATTTTCGACACTTTCAACGAAATCACTTTGAAATAAGACCACATTGGATACTGGTAGAACACATTTCAAAATTAATCAGGCAGATTGGTACCACAATAAAAAAAAACGTCTGCCAAGTTGGGTGGGCAGTATAGCTTCCTCACTCATTGTAACATGGACGTATAGAATCAGTTGGCGAATTTCAGGTTCCTGCGTTCAACAGGAGAGGAAATGGCCTTGGAGCTCACTCAGCTGATCAGTGACCACTCAGGCACCTTCAGCATTCTCCATTGACCCTGCCTCTCAAATTCCAGCTTCCTGCGTTCAACAGGAGAGACAATGGCCTTGGAGCTCACTCAGCTGATCAGTGATCACTCAGGCGCCTTCAGCATTCTCCATTGACCCGCCCTCTCAAATTTCAGGTTCCTGCGTTCAACAGGAGAGGAAATGGCCTTGGAGCTCACTCAGCTGATCAGTGACCACTCAGGCACCTTCAGCATTCTCCATTGACCCTGCCTCTCAAATTTCAGCTTCCTGCGTTCAACAGGAGAGAAAATGGCCTTGGAGCTCACTCAGATGATCACTCAGGCGCCTTCAGCATTCTCCATTGCATGCGCAGCGGCTATTGCTTGACCAATTTGATTGAAACTTATAGGGTGTCTCTTAAAAGTTAGTCCCTAACTAACCTCCAAATTTGAGCAAAATCGGTTCATTAGAAACCGAGAAACCGAGGTTCCAGGAAATTCACGTTTGCGCATGCGCACTCGCTCCTATTGGTCCGAAGGTGCTGAAATTTATAGGGGACCGTCTAGGACCTAACCCGCACAATCCCTGAAAATTTCATCAAAATCGGACCACAGGTTAGTATAGTTTTGCCCGGGACAAGGATTGACCACAGACAGACCGACAGACAGACAGACCGACAGACAGACAGACAGACAGACACGGAACCAAAATTGTTCGGGAAGCTCTAAAACGCAAAAAGCAAGTGGAAATTTTGATTTTGGAGGACATTTTTTTTTTTTTTTTTTTCACTTCTTTCACGAATACAAAGCTTCCCTACCTTCGGTAGTGAGGAAGCAAAACGAGATGTCCAAACATTAAAAAAAAAAAAAAAAAAATCGTCGTCCCGTGAGATACCGAAATAAGTACCTCCTCCTTCTTCGCTCCTACGGAGGTTTCAAAGTCTGTCAAAATTTACAATGTGAGGGATTAGCAGGACAGAAGAGGATGAATGGAAGTCCAACTCATCCTTCATCATAATTTTAGTATAAAACAAGTGACTCTTGATCAATTCATTCTACACCAAGAAACCTATGATTTTCGTAATCAAAATCTGATGAAAATTGTGGGGTCACTGAAACAAGAAGTCAAAACCAAACTGAATAAACGGGTTTTCCAGTATTTCTCTGGCAATAATTGTTCGATTTTGATGATTACAGAGGCAATCTTTTAGTTTTTCAATTCCCTCCGCTCATGCACTAATGAATTTTAAAAATCCTTGAACATTTCAAATTTAGGTACCTACAACTTTTAAAGTTTGAGCCCCTTTAATTTAGGGAAATACTAACCCGGAACGAGGAACGAACGATGACCGACTGTGACCCCCTTAACAGCTAGGTAATAAATAAACCCAGCAGGTCCTTATAATATCTTAAAACATTTTAAGGACAGATATTATAAGAAAGATATCATAGCCCCTTTGGATCCTCAGGGGCTAGGTAGTAAATAGGATTAAATGTTTTAGAAAATGAGGCAAGAGTCAAAACGCGAGTACCATGTTGAATTACAACAATTTCAATACTAATAAGTTATTAATATTGAATGTTAAAACTTGATATTACTCACCTCTACATAAATATAATTCAAGATAGACTAATAATGAAAGATATTGATAATAATATCGAATAATAATAAATCCTATGAAATGGCCCAGAATGGCAAATATGTTAAAAGTAATTGAATCCTTGTAATGGTTTTTTGTTGAACAATGAAAATTTCATCAAAATCGGATGGAATATGCAGATGTTATGGCAGCTACGAGGGAATTAACGTTTACGCATGCACAGTGGCTACTATCAGTCCGGGGGTGATGATTTTCATATGGGACCATCTACACGACAACCTGCACAATCCCTGAAAATGTTTCCGAAATCGGACAATAACTTTTTAAAGTTTTGTCCGCTGCAACATATTTTGTATGTCGAGGAGGCTATGTGCAACACCCACTTGGTAGACTACCCGTATTTTCTGGTTATCGGAAGCCCCCTCTAATAGCACCTCAGTTTAAAGCTTAGAATCGGACCTTAAATTTGGATACAGTTTACAACTGGTCCATCAATCACTCAGACGGGGGTTACAAGAATAGTTATGTGAATATTCCCGAAATCAAAAACCACGTTTCTAAACTAGGTATTTTCACAAATCTTCGACACTTTTAACAAAGCAAAATAAAATTCGATTGAAACGGGACCACCATGGATGCTGGTAGAACACATTTCAAAACCTCATTGCCCGAAGGTTTATTATTTACTGTTTAGATCACCCTTCTGTATGGATCCCTCCCTAACCAACCATAGGTTCCTACTACCTACTAGGGAATTTTTGAAATTTAAATCCTTCATTTCCATTTGGTTGGTGGTTGGGGTTGAAATTTTCAAAAATGCCCTGGTAGGTAGTAGATACTTATGGTTGGTAGGGAGGGATCTATACTGAAGGGTGATCTATACAGAAAATAATAAACCTTTGGGCAATGATTTGCTGCGTTTTCATTTGATTTTCGGATTCTACGTACCTTGTAACGTAAAACATCAAATTTTGAGGGTGGGTTAATTTTTTTCTTGTTCGATTCCAATGGCTTATTATTGAAAACAATAAACCAAAAAAATCAGGCAGATTGTTACCAGAATAAAAATTGCAGAGTATTCAAACATACTAAAAAAAAAATCATCTTCCTTGACACATTGAATAGAGAATCTCCTGATTCGCGCGACTACGGACTTTTGAAGTTGGTAAGAAAAACGTCTGCCAAGTTGGGTGGGCAGTATAGCTTCCTCACTCATTGTAACATGGACGTATAGAATCAGTTGGCGAAAACTCGGCGCTGCGCGCCTCGGCGGGGGCTTCGCCCCCTGCACCCCCGGATGATTTCCGCTTAGAGCCTAATGGCTAAAATGTGACATACCTTGAAAAGGTTTTTGCTCCCTCTCCCTCTTTATCTTTCTTCCACTGTAATATTTAAGCTCACTCAGCTGATCAGTGACCACTCAGGCACCTTCAGCATTCTCCATTGACCCGCCCTCTCAAATTTCAGGTTCCTGCGTTCAACAGGAGAGGAAATGGCCTTGGAGCTCACTCAGCTGATCAGTGACCACTCAGGCACCTTCAGCATTCTCCATTGACCCTGCCTCTCAAATTCCAGCTTCCTGCGTTCAACAGGAGAGACAATGGCCTTGGAGCTCACTCAGCTGATCAGTGATCACTCAGGCGCCTTCAGCATTCTCCATTGACCCGCCCTCTCAAATTTCAGGTTCCTGCGTTCAACAGGAGAGGAAATGGCCTTGGAGCTCACTCAGATGATCACTCAGGCGCCTTCAGCATTCTCCATTGCATGCGCAGCGGCTATTGCTTGACCAATTTGATTGAAACTTATAGGGTGTCTCTTAGAAGTTAGTCCCTAACTAACCTCCAAATTTGAGCAAAATCGGTTCATTAGAAACCGAGAAACCGAGGTTCCAGGAAATTCACGTTTGCGCATGCGCACTCGCTCCTATTGGTCCGAAGGTGCTGAAATTTATAGGGGACCGTCTAGGACCTAACCCGCACAATCCCTGAAAATTTCATCAAAATCGGACCACAGGTTAGTATAGTTTTGCCCGGGACAAGGATTTACCACAGACAGACCGACAGACAGACAGACACGGAACCAAAATTGTTCGGGAAGCTCTAAAACGCAAAAAGCAAGTGGAAATTTTGATTTTGGAGGACATTTTTTTTTTTCACTTCTTTCACGAATACAAAGCTTCCCTACCTTCGGTAGTGAGGAAGCAAAAACTTTAACTCTATCTCTCTTCCTCCCTCTATAATCCCTGTGAAAAAGAAGTTTGAGACCTTGAACTGTGTTTCATGCAGGAAATTTCTGTTCGGAGCGAACAGTTTTCATCTCCACCCAATAATGATTGGGACTCTACTACGCGAAACCGACCACCTGTTCACTGTTTAGCCAAGGCGCGTTCGGGGCGTCTATGCGCGTGTCCCCCTCGCTGGTCCGCAGCGCCCGCGTCTCCCGTACGGCTCCAGTAGGTTCCCGCGCACCGTACGTGCCGCTCAGCCGCGTTCCAGGTCCGGGTTTCCGATCGTCTCCGATCTTTTCAAACCTCACTACCGCGATCTTGCCATGTTTCTTTAGTGCGGGTTGTCTTGCGGGCCGTTCAGTGCACGCCATGGCAGCGACCGAGTGGATCACAGCATTCGACAAAAAGTGAGTTCCTCTCGGTATTATATTTCAAAAACAAACACTAAAACAATCATATCAGATTTATTTGGGCAGAAAGGAACCAACCTCGAAAAATAGCGAATTTAAAACTATATTGGAGGGTAGTTGGAGAGTAGGCAAGTCGGAATTTACATTCACCAAGCACAGTTCTTCTAATAAAGTTTTCCCTTCAAATTTCGCAATAAAAAACCATTGAATACAAATTTATTATATCATTTTTCACAATAACACCACATTCCTCGTCGCTAATCATATAAAAGATCCTAATGCAGCTGCATCGAGCCAAACCTTGATTTTCAGAACAATCCGGTTCTCCCTACCGATTTCAACAGGAGGAAACTACCTACATACTCTTGGTCCCGTTCCGTGGTTGAGTTTAGCGCCAACCTTGGGAAGCTGATCCAATAGAAACTGAGTTCTCTTGGAAGTCGTTATTTTTCTCAGTTATTCCCGATTTGATCCAAATGACTATTCTACGTGTTCACGTATGTTAAACAATAATGCCAGATCTTCATAATGTGATCTGATAGATGAATGTCAAAGATTCAAAACCTGAATATCAAAAACTTAGTTGAGATGCAAAAATATTCATTAAATCCACGACAGCAGTAAGTTTTCTCATTTCTGTGAATTATTATTGAATTTTTATTGTTGTACAACTTCGAAACTAGAGTGTTCGCGAATGTAGTTTGATGAGAAGATATAACAAATTAAGTTAAAGTGCGAATTGAAATTAACTTTTTTCAATTCGAAATAGAAAGATATACTCATCCATTATAAGTTTTCGGCGTTCTGATAATTGATTTTCCCCTATTTTATACCCCTAAGAATTGTTTGACGGTAACTAAAACTTCCGGGGTAAAACTAGAATCGATCTCGGAGGTTTGTTGCCATGTTATTGATTTCAAATGTTCATTAGGTATGTTACATAAGGTTCTTGTTTTATGTAAAAGTTAGCATTTCTGGCCGATTGTTCCCTAGAACCGGCCAAACAGATTTCGATGGGAATTGTACTGTGGTGACCAGCAAGTTTGGGGATGGTGTCGGTCGAAATACGATTTAAACAAACGCTTTTTCATCGTCAAGGATGCTTCCCTTGGCTGCATTGATAAGTTACCATTATATATTATAATATTATAATAATATTATAGTGCCCACCAGTCTTGTGCCGAGGCGCTAAAAAAAACTACTTGATGATGATCAAGACGAAACGTCAGAAATCCGTTCTTCCGTTTCAAAAATTGGTCTGAAACAAGAAGAATGTTGATCACATGTCGTTGAAATACATTTCTAAGTGGTATTTTTTAGAAAATCTAATTTCTGCTAAGAGCTATATTTTCTTTCAAATTTTGGATAGTTGAAAAATTAAGAACATATGAATGAAAACTTACTCGATATACTTGAAAACAATAAATCATTTTGTCTTCTTCCCTTTCTTTTTTCTCATTCTTTTTCTTCCCTCTTTTCAAATCAATTCGCCTCTGCATCGAAACCCTCTTCAAGGCGGTATTTCATGCGGCAATCAATTGGAAAAAGACAACAAAATTAAACTTTAGTAAGTTCTTTTGCAGTAAAAAGAAACGATGAATGGAAAATATGGTTGTTAGTTTGGAATCAATAAAATTACTGGTTAAGGCTAAATGTCACGATGTTTTAGTGTGATTCTGAAATAAGAGATGGCAGCACCATCGGGGCCAAATTTCGTTTACTCCTCAGTTGAGAACGGATCGAGATATTTCAGTTCCGCAAACGGATTTCTCTTCAAGATCACCGTAGAATTCCGGGTAATTGGTTTAGAAAGTGTGCAAAAATTTTTTGCACACAGTTCCAACAAAAATTTGTTTAAATTTTGAACATTTTCAAAAAGTGGCCTTATAGCCACTTGCAGAACCTTCATCAGAATACGAATCCGTTTGCAGAATTTTTCTAACTTGATCATAGCCGTCGGATTCGCGTTTTTACGATACGGAGCGGGGTCGAGGGGGGCGACCATGGGCTGGGGGGCGAGGGGGCGGCGGCGGCGTTCAAACGCCCGCCACCCGCGCGACCTTCACCTTCTCTCCGACATTCATGTTTTGATGAATTTTGCACCCTTTCATCTCTATTCTTTTTTTCCTGGCCACCTTATAGGTACCATCAACCTTCCCATTTCCAACTTCTCTTCCTTGAGGTTGAACAAATGTGGTGAAATTGCCATAAAAAGCAAGATTCTCATATAATTAACTTATGAGCAAGATTCTATTTTAATTTGATACTGATAATGGTTTGCACTACTAAATAGTTGGTTCTGAAATTGTGGTAATTTTAGTTCATTGTACATGGAGTAGGTAGGTACCTATTTGTTCAAATTTCAATGTACCTAGTTGCAAAAGTGATCTAACATCATTCTAGTCTCGACCGTTTATTTAGTTGAACTAGCAATAGAAGGTTTATGGGGGCATATTTCTCCCAAATTCCCTCTTAATTATTCTAGGAGTTACACTATTAATTTTCCTTGTTTTCAAAAGTCATTCTTGATTTTATGTAAATATAACGCCTAACAATACTGAAGTGTTGCATTTTGAGGTACCTACTACCTACTAAATTACAAACATGACTGTCCAAAAATTACCATTAGTACAATGTAATAAATACCCTAGAACTAGGGATAGTGCTGTGGTCTTAAAAGATAATTTTCTTACAGATGGCAACTCAAGTGTTTACCTTTTCGGATTACTCGAAAAGTTCAAGGTCGCACCCCTTTCTCGTTCTCTAGCAATCCCGGTAACATCGGGGCACAGTAACTGCTGACGTTCGAGTTATAGTATGGCGTTGGTGATTTTACCTTGATTTCACTTCCGTTTCCGTGATTGCGCAGTGATCACTACTAACATCGTTTTTTAGGACGGCCCACAGTAAGAATTGGGCGACCGTACGCGATTAATCTGGGGTAAAGGAGGACACACTCAAAAGATAAAAGAACTCTGCGCATTGCTACTATCAGTTCCGGGGCCGTGATTTCCATAGGGGATTATCTGCAAGCCAATCTGAATAATCCTGAAAATTTTCATCGAATTCGTACAAAAAATGTAGGAGTTATGACTGTTACAAGGATTTTAAGGTTTGAGCATTCGCAGAGGCTAATGTCAATTTGGAGGCCGTGATTTTCGTGGGGACCATCTTCACCCCAATCCGCATAATCTCTGAAAATTTCATCGAAATCAGATGGGAAATGTAGAAGTTATTACTGTTACAAGGAATTCACTTTTGCGCATGCGCAGTCACTACTATTTGTCCGGGGTGATGATTTTCATAGAGGGCTATCTACACGCCAACCCGCACAATCCCCGAAAGTTTCATCGAAATCGGAGAATAACTTCGTATAGTTATGCCCGTTACAAGGATTTCACAACAGAATCAAAGACGGACAGACACGGAACCAAAATTGTTCAGGAAGGTCTGAAACGTAAAACGAGAGTGGAAATTTTGATTTTGGAGATCATTTTGACATGGATATGTCTTTTGGCTGGGGGTCAAGGAATTTTTCGTGACACTTTTTTTTGCCACCAAAAATGCACAAACAAAATCATAACTACATATCGGTAGCTTTGAAGCAAGGTTTTCTAGAATACTGCAATATTATTATTACGTGCAATCGGAGTTTTTTTTTAGAAATTTTTTTTCAAACTTGAAAAGTGAAAACAATACTTCCGCTTGGTAGATTCGGAAATAAGAAATGCGTAGTACCTACCTTTTTTGGTGCTCTGTACAATGTTTGGGAAATCATAAATTTTAATTTAGCTTCCGAGTCTACCAAGGTAGCGGAAGTATTGTTATCACCTTTCAACGTTGAAAAATGTTATCCAGAATCAAAATTGTTACTCCAGTTTTACGTTCTAGACCCTCCTGAACAATTTTGGTTCCGTGCCTGTCTGTCATGAAATCCCCGCAACGCGCAAAACTATACAAAGTTATGGTCCAATTTCGATTTTAAAAAAATTTCAGGGATATTATGCGGGTTGACGTGTTTATAATCCCTTATGAAAATCATCGCCCCAAGATCAATCAAGTAGCCTCTGCAAACGAAGCTAATGATAACCATTAAGTATCAGTATCAAATTAAAATAGAATTTTGCTCATAAGTTAATTATATGAGAATCTTGCTTTTTATGGCAATTTCACCACATTTGTTCAACCTCAAGGAAGAGAAGTTGGAAATGGGAAGGTTGATGGTACCTATAAGGTGGCCAGGAAAAAAAGAATAGAGATGAAAGGGTGCAAAATTCATCAAAACATGAATGTCGGAGAGAAGGTGAAGGTCGCGCGGGTGGCGGGCGTTTGAACGCCGCCGCCGCCCCCTCGCCCCCCAGCCCATGGTCGCCCCCCTCGACCCCGCTCCGTATCGTAAAAACGCGAATCCGACGGCTATGATCAAGTTAGAAAAATTCTGCAAACGGATTCGTATTCTGATGAAGGTTCTGCAAGTGGCTATAAGGCCACTTTTTGAAAATGTTTGAAATTTGAACAAATTTTTGTTGGAACTGTGTGCAAAGAATTTTTGCACACTTTCTAAACCAATTACCCGGAATTCTACGGTGATCCTGAAGAGAAATCCGTTTGCGGAATTAAAATATCTCGATCCGTTCTCAAATGAGAAGTAAACGAAATTTTCTTCATTTTGGTGCTGCCACGTGGTGGTGGATTTTACAACTAAACTCGGGACATTTAGCCTTAAGACCAGCTTTGATCCTTCCTATCTGAGACCCCCATTTGACACATTCATTGGTTCGCATTGACGATATTACTCAATGATATCTGATGTATATGATGGAGTGCGTACGTCGTTCGGGAGCACCCCTAGTATTGATTAACCGTTTGGCGGTAATATGGTTAATGTAGTAACCTCCTAGGATAAATATCTAGTTATTGGCATATGTCCCAGGAGGTTACTTTGTCCACTATATTACCGTTAAACGATTGATCTACGATTACTGTCGGTTGGTGGTTTCATCAAGACTCAATAACCGTAATATTAATAACTCAATAAGTAATAGTGACGAAGGATAAAGAAGTGCAAGAGGTGGCCATCATTGACCATTCCCTAATTCCACGAATGAACGTAATGTGACGTGATACATCCCATTTGAATCCTAGTGGATGATCGTGTCGTATAAATGATCCATTCAGAAAACATGCTTAGTTCCCATTAGATTACATTCCCACGTGTCAATAATGACATGTGTCTTCGCAACACTTTGCTTCCTGAATGTCGAAGATTGAAAAGATTCGTTTTGGTCCTCCAAAATCAAACTATACACTTGCTTTGTGCGTTTCATAGTTTTCCAAACATTTTTTGTCCATCTCAATCTGTATAATATACAGAAAGTCTCGATACATAAAGTCTCGATACAGAAAGTCGAAAGTATCGATTTTTCACTTTCTATCGATCATTGATCCTTGGACCCTCTAGAATCCAAGTGTATAGGCCTTAAAGATCGAATCGAATCGAAAGTAACCTAAATAAGAAAATATCGATTTGAGAATCTAAGAATTTAAGGTAGCATTTTGAAGTTTATGGTCGTTTTTCTCAAAATCCATTTTGGTTTATTATTTTCAATAATAAGCCTTTGGAATCGAGCAAGAAAAAAAAAATTTTAACCCCCCCTCAAAATTTGATGTTTTACGTTTCAAGGTACGTAGAATACGAAAATCGAATAAAAAAATTTCCGTCCGTCCGCCGTACGCCGTACGCCGTACGCGGCACTT
Source organism: Apolygus lucorum (assembly GCA_009739505.2). NCBI lineage: Eukaryota > Metazoa > Arthropoda > Insecta > Hemiptera > Miridae > Apolygus > Apolygus lucorum. The sequence goes on from CM019180.2 coordinate 15,399,761, forward strand.
TTCTTAGCAACACTGGACCGATTTGGTTCAAATTTGGTATATGGGCTCCATTTGGGGTCTAGTTGTGCCGCGAAGCTTTTGGTTGATGTAGGTCACTTCTAAGGGGTGAAAATTAAGGGTTGAAATTTTCAAGAGTGCCCTAGCTCGAAAACTCTCGAAATAAAGGTATCGTTTTTTCACCAATTTTAAATAGTATTGAATTTTTAAAAATTTTTGAGACCACCCGGAGCTCTGTAGGACAAACCGTTCGGTCCCTACGAGTACTTGAAGGTTTTCCTTCGATAAAACAGAATCATGACTGTGAATCACAAAAGAGGTCTAATCTCCATTCAAATTTTATCGGACTAAAATGCGATCGCTGTTCATTTCTTCGATTTGTATACAGTTTTGCCTTCTGCGTAACCAGTAATCAAATTTCCAAATGAAGCTTTCTATTTTTCCAATCGAGTGTGAAGCGTTTAGTTCTTTCTAATAAACTTGATTGTGAAGGTGTGAAGCCAGTATGGTGTGGTAGGTAGTACCTAGCTGGTAGGTAAAAAAAAGTTGGTAGGTAAAAAAAATGTTGGTGGGTAAAAACCGCTGCAAATTATTGCTCAAAGGCTCTTCAGATCACTGATCAGCTGAGTGAGCTCCGAAGCCATTTTCAATCCTTTTGAATGGAAGTGCTCTTCCAGGCGTCTCCAGCATTCGAGGAGATCTTCTTCACTCTTCAGATCACTGATCAGCTGAGTGAGCTCCAAAGCCAATTTTTACTCCTATTGAATGGAAGCGCTCTTCCAGGCTTCTCCAGCATTCGAGAAGATCTTCTTCACTCTTCAGATCACTGATCAGCTGAGTGAGCTCCAAAGCCAATTTTTACTCCTATTGAATGGAAGTGCTCTTCCAGGCTTCTCCAGCATTCGAGAAGATCTTCTTCACTCTTCAGATCGCTGATCAGCTGAGTGAGCTCCAAAGCCATTTTTACTCCTATTGAATGGAAGTGCTCTTCCAGGCGTCTCCAGCATTCGAGGAGATCTTTTTCACTCTTCAGATCACTGATCAGCTGAGTGAGCTCCGAAGCCATTTTCAATCCTATTGAATGGAAGTGCTCTTCCAGGCGTCTCCAGCATTCGTGGAGATCTTTTTCACTCTTCAGATCACTGATCAGCTGAGTGAGCTCCGAAGCCATTTTCAATCCTATTGAACGCAGGAAGCTGAAATTTGAGAGGGAAGGTCAAGGGAGAATACAGATGGTGGTAGGTGCTATTGATGGAGAACCAGTGATCTATACAGAAGGGTGACCTATACAGAAAATAATAAACCTTTGAGCAATGATTTGCAGCGTTTTTGCTTCCGAGTCTACCAAGGTAGCGGAAGCTTTGTTTTCACTTTTCAAGGATGAAAAAAAAAGTTCTCCAAAATCAAAATTTTCACTCGCGTTTTGCGTTTTAGAACTTTCTGAACAATTTTGGTTCCGTGTCTGTGTGTCTGTCTGTCTGTCATGAATTCCTTGTAACGCGCATAAGTATACGAAGTTATTGTCCGATTTCTATGAAATTTTCAGGGATTGTGCGGGTTGGTGTGTAGACGGTCCCCTATGAAAATCATCATCCCCGGACTAATAGAAGCGACTGCGCATGCGCAAACGTGAATTCCTTGTAGCGGCCATAACTTCCACATTTTTCATCCGATTTCAATGAAATTTTCATTGATGTTACAGGTTAGTATTTAGATGGTCCCCTATGAAAACCACTACCTCCAGACTGATAGTAGCCATTGCGCATGCGCAAACGTGAATTTCCTTGTAACGGCCATAACTTCCACATTTTCAACCCGATTTCAATGAAATTTTCAGGGATGTTACAGATTAGTATTTAAATGGTCCCCTATGAAAATCACCACCTCCGGACGGATAGTAGCCATTGCGGATGCGCAAACGTGAATTCCTTGTAGCGGCCATAACTTCTACATTTTCCATCCGATTTCAATGAAATTTTCAGTGATGTTACAGATTAGTATTTAGATGGTCCCCTATGAAAATCATCATCCCCGGACTGATAGAAGCGACTGCGAATTTTTTTATCCAATCACATACACCTACTCACTTAATTTTTCATCCGAAGTTGATGAAATTTTCTAGGATTGTCCAGATTAGCGTGTAGATGGTCCCCTATGAGGGTAATGAAAGGTACTTAGAGATTGGTGTTTTGAGATTAACTACTACCTATGCATCGGATCATCTATACAATCGGGTTATGGATACGAGGAAGCTATGTGCCACACCCACTTGGCAGACGTTTTTTCTGTTATAAAACACTGAAATACTGCAGCTTCGTCATTTTTTGAGCTACTAGGATGCTTTTGGTCTTAAATTCTTCATAAATCTATACAGATTGAGAAAATAGCTATAACTCCATTTCGACGAACGCCGACAAGAGGTCCCTTTTCGCTTCCGCCTCACATATTATGGTAAATCCCTTGTCTCAGACACAACTACCCAAAATCATGGGCCTATTCATAATGCAATTTCCATTGTCGCTTCAGGCAATGCTGTCCCAGGCTGGATGATGTAGTCAGCTGTTGTGTTTTATTTAGATTATTTCAAGCTTACAACAAATGTATTTAACCTGCATCACTTCAGTGATAGTTCACACCTTTCTATTTTCGAGATTGTATAATGCAATCATCCATTACTATTGAGTCATCCTGGAGTGGATGAAGAAACCGTTAATCTGCCGTATTTGCGTCATCGTTCCAACATAGTATGACTGAATCAATCGTTATCATTGGCTCATTCCAGGCTTGATGATGTAGTCATCCAGAATTATTATTTCCCATCCTAGGATTCTGATTTTTGTTTTATTTATACTACACTATATATAACATCTGTTTTGGTTTCAAACCTTATTTAAATTAATGGTGGTCTACTCAAAACAGAGAAAATGGAGTTATTGAGGATCCACCTAAGCAGCCACCTTGTAGCCATCTTTCATCTTTACGTAGATCAAACTTATCAGAATAGGGCATTGCGTCCAAACATGTTCCATTATGTTAGAATAAAAAAAAAACTCTATGAAGCATTATTTTCTCTTTATATCAATTCTTCTATTTTTGCTCATTGACAATGGACTCTTTCAAGATTATGTGCCTTTTGTTTTGAATTGAAGAAAGGATTTATTCGAGGATTTAGTAAAAGCTTCGAGAAAGGATCGATGGAAAGAAGCGGCTCGAGGTACCTAAGACTGCTCGGGAGGCAATATCGGCTCAGCCAGTTACGGGCACTGCACCAGCTCTGAGCTATATAGGACTTTTTGTTCTGGCGACAGAGCTGAGAATTTTTCCCTGCGATTCAGACTTACCTCCTGCATAGACCTCGGGAAATGAAAACTCTCTCGGATATTTTATTGGAACGTGAAAAGGGTACGAAGTCGTTTCCCCCACAGGCGCTAGCCAATACACATCAGCGCACACATACTGCCGAGTGCCGCACTTTTCCTTCCAGACCGTCTTCTCATGATTTTCAGCTTTTCAGGGGTCTCAACCCCTCGCTGGGAATTTCCGGCTTTGGTCGATGTTGACTCAGCTTCGAGTCAGAATCGTTTCCCACGAGGGTGGTATATTAGTAAGAATGAATTATAACTGGGATTTCGCCTTCATGACTCATCACGAGAAATGCAAACTAAGTTGTGATGTGAGATTGGTTTAGTGAGTAGGTAAATAAAATACCTAATAGAAGATAAGTTTGTTCAGTTTAGCCAAGTATTTAATTCTTTATGCACAAGTTACTATTCCGAATCACTTGGAAGTTAAAATACGTTAAATAATACAGAGTGTAGAACTATCTAGTTACAATAAATGGATGGGGGTGGTGAATCGACCTTTCTAGACTTGATGGATTTTTAACTTCTTCATTCTTTCACGACCTTTTAACCCTGGATCAGGGTCCTAATCATGTGATTAGTTAGTGCAATGGAGTAACAAACTGCACTTATCTGAGGAATGATTTAAAAAAAACTGCAAATGCGTTTAAAAACTGTGGCAAATACTTTCTGTCATCAGCAAAACCTGCAGTAGACTCTACGGTAGTCTAGAAAGAATAAAGAAGTTAGAAAGGTCAATTCACCACCCTGTTAAATAATATGTTTATATCTGCATTTACATCAGCTCATCTAAATTATCAATGTCTTTTGAAGAACAAGTGAAGTCACACAATCGTCTCGTTAATTCTTGTAGTACATCTTTTGATGTTGTATGTTTGTAGATAAGAAACCCCATTATGGAATGACCAATGTTCTATCTTTGATTACTGGGTTTATTTTTCATCCTATCGTGATCTTGAGATCATAATTGTAGTTAATCATGGTGGCTGTTGGAGTCATCAGAGACGAATTTTACCCCCTCCATCACTTCTTCTTCTCACAGATCAGAGGGTGCTCCAATCAAAATTCTGACGAAGAACAATATGAGTTTGCAGGTAAATATAGTGTGGACTAGACAAATCTAATTATGAAACCTATGATACTACTAGGCTAGACACTCTCATACTCATAACTTCAGTGAAGGCAGGACTAGCGGAGTTCTTTCAGTCCATTGGGTTAGCGTCACCGCGGTGCACTGGGGCTGTAGATAGTCTTGTTTTTACGGGTATCTGTATGACTCACAGGGTATACCTTCCCTGTGGTGCGTGATCGAAGAGACCCCTTCACCATCTCTTCACCATGTATTGATTTTTTCCTTGCCTCGTATTCCACCTCCTCCCTCCCTCTTGTTGCGAGGAGTATATGAATCACCATCTGTCATCCAATAGAAATTCTCAGGCACAGTTTTCGTTTATTGTTGGGATGAAGAAACAAATGATTCTGGTTATCAACAACACCTGTACGTTTTCTCAAGGATTTGGTACTCTTATTTCAGGATTTCAGCAATATTGATTAATTGTTGAACCATTTTGATGGATCGGAAAGAGGAAACCCCTTGTTTGTTTGGTTGATGGTATCCATCTTATAGATAATGCTGAAAACTGGTTGAGTAATGCGAACAGTACACTCTACGAGACGATTTTTTTTTTACATAACAGCCTGCTAAAATCAAAATAAAATAGACGCCGTTCGATTTTTGTAGTAAGTAAAGTTAGTAACCATTTCAGGTTGGATTTTCGTCCAACTGCCATTCCTGGCGTCGCGGACGTCATCAGCTGTCTTCCTAAGGGAAGATCAGCATTGTTCTGATGATTTCGCTCATTAACAATACTTTTATTTCGAGTTTTCTAGCAAGTGACTGACCAACCATAAAGCTTCGCGGCACAGCTAGACTCCGAATGGAGCCCATATAAAAATTTAAACTGAATCGGTCCATGGTTGCTAATAAAAGTGCCGCATACGGCGGACGATGGACGGCGTGAAGGCGGTAGGAAGAAAAATTTGTATTCAATTTTCGGATTGTACGTACCTTACCTTGAAATGTAAACCAACAAATTTGGAGGGGGGTTAAAAACATTTTTTCTTGGACGATTCCAAAGATTCATTAGGTATTGAAAGAAAAAAAAATTGGGAGAATGATGGCCGGTGGTTAAGTCACAATTCAAGTTTGCCTCAGCCAAAACTTGGTTTAGCCCAGTTTCTTCCTCACTACAATGAGTTTTCATTTAAGCTTTACTTGAACAACGACTGAATTCACTTGAATGAACACTGTCTCACGTTTATTCTTTGTTTACATAACCTTCCCGCGGATAATCCCAAAGAGAAAGGGTCTATGCAGGATTGGGATCACTGAGCAATGGAATCAGATTGTTTAGGCAGGCAGTTACGTCATAACATGGCTACGCCCGTCATAACGTGGCTAAGCCGCTATATTTCAAATTTCCACATTCCTTAAATTCTCTAAATGTTGTGGATGCTTTTTCGAGCAGCACACTACGTTTTCTTTCATAACAATAAACCCTTTTTTGATACAATTTTTTTTTAATTTGAAAAAATGTGAGGTCAATTTTCCATTTGTCAAAAACACAAGTGTGAATCCGTTTTTAGGACGTCCCACAGTAAGACTTGGGCGTCCTTATGCGATCTATCTGGGGTGAAGTTGGACAACACTCAACAGAAAAAAAAATAACCACACAGTAATCCGTTTTAGACCATTCTGAATCCAAATCCGCGAAAAAAACCATAGGTGTATGTCTGTGTGTGTGTGTGTGTGTGTGTGTGTGTGTATGTGTGTGTGTGTGTATGTGTGTGTGTAACAAAATCTTGTGTACTCTGCACAGGCCTTAGTTCTCAACCGATTTTCCTGGTTCTTTTTTTGTTCGTCGCGGAAAACTATCTAGTTGTGCACTACGTCGCCGGAATTTCGAATTTTGCCTTTTAAGGAGGGGAAAGGGGGGGTTAATGCTCAAAAAACGTGCGTTTTTGGGCATAATATTGTGTCGTCTGCCCAGGCCTCAGTTCTCAACCGATTTTCGTGGTTCTTTTCTTCTTCGACGCGAAAAACTATCTAGTTGTGCACTACGGCGCCGAAATTTTGAATTTTGCTATTTAAGGGGGGGAAAAGGGGGGTTAATGCTAAAAAAAGGTGCGTTTGCGGGGGTAATCTTGTAAAATCTGCCCAGGCCTCAATTTCCAACTGATTTGCGTGTTTCTTTTTTTGTTTGACTCAAATAACTTCCGAGTAGTACATGATTTTACCAGAGTACCAAAATTTGCAAGGGAAGGGGATGGGTGGGGGTATAATATTCACAAATTATCAGATTTTTCAATATTTCGGTTCCTCTACTGCTTACTAATTGTACCCAACCTTTGAAATTGAGGAAAAATTCTCATTATACCTCTGGATTTTCATGAATTATTCTCTGTGCCACCATGGAACTAATAGTGGTGCCACCATGGTGCCAGGACACCAGAAACCGCATATTTCGTGGGTTTTTTTTGGTGTTTCACCTTGAATACGGACGTTAACCTCGACGGACTGCCTATTAAAACTAATAGATGAAACTTCAATGTTACGACGTATTTCCGCTTTGGTGCCAGACTGGCACCATTGTTGGTGTTGGGGTGGTGGTGGGGGGGGGGGGGGGGGGTGAACTCGAATTAGCATGTTGGGTATCGTAGATCATGGATTTTAAAATGCTCTTCAGATTCGAGGCTCCCACGCCGCTAGAAATGTTATGGTGGATAAGGGTGAGGTGGGGGGGGGGTCACTATTTCTTGTCTAAAGTAATAAATAAATGACATCGAGTGAAACAGTTTTATCGCTTACCAACTGGTTAAACTGATCTAATGCTTATCCAATGGGACGTCCCCTGGAATGCATGCATTACTAAACAATATGTTTTTTTTTAATTTTTATTTTTGTATTCAGACGCTTTTAACTGATTGTTCATGGGCCCCAAACTTGTACATAGAATTACAGGTGACTAATTATGATTACATAATCAAATTTCATGAGAGACCAATACATATTACATATTATGCAGTGTTGAATACTTTCTGATGATAAGTCGAATCGTTCCCGAGTGTATAACTGATATTTCGGGCGATATCGAATTCGACAAGAGGGAATTCAGGGGATTCTACGGGTAGATGGTGGATCGAGAGTTCGCAGTTACAGGATGTGCACAGAGGTCGTGATGGTGTTGGTGGTGACGTTATGAGGTGTTCATGGGTAAGGCGAGAGTGTGAATCCCAATAGACTATTCGCTTACGGAAATAGGCCTTATGTCTGTTCACATCTCTGCAGAACAGATGCGATCTTTGTTGGTTTCTTCTGAAAAAAGTTTCGTTTTATACTCAGTTGTGCTTCCTTAGCAACCAATAACCAAATCTCGCGATGAAGACACCCACAACTCGCGAATAGCGAAAGTTATTGCTGATAGATAGTACCTATTATTGGAATAGCCTCGTTGTATGCAGACGGGTGATATATACAGTAAAATAATGAACCACTGTGTTCTAATGTGCAGCGTTTTTAGCTGCTAACTAGCTCAAGGTATCGTCAGGGACACTCATGCACCTAAAAATGAAATTTCTGGTTTGATTTGTTGGCGTAGCTGTTCGTGTATCTTCCGGTGGACGAGAGGGATTAGCCCTAATCTAATCCGCTCCCGTGAACAGTCCAAGGGAGCTTAACTGTTGCTGCGGGACATGACCAATAAAATGCGGGAAGCGTTTTTGGAGAGCCTCCCTCCTTTGATCGCCAGGCGGAAGAGAGTTCCAGCCACCTGATCGATACCAGCCATAACAAACACGGGCAACAGATCCAACCGTATTCCTTCCCGCTAGGGTCGTTACCTTGCAACCAGTGCCGATTACATCACCATTTTGTTAATCAATCGCGGTCCTTTCAACAGTCAAAAAATGTTCAACAACTAACAAGCTAACAACAACTCACCACTTCTGGATTAAAACTCCTCAGTATCTCTCCTCTCTTTTTGGTTTGTAATTTTCAATAATGAACCTTTGGAAACGACCAAGAAAAAGAAATTTTCATCACTCCTCCAAATTCGTTCCGAAAATCAACCCGAAAATTGAATAAAAATTTGGCCGTCGCGTCAGTTCGCGACTTTTTTTAGTTACCGTAGATCGATTTTGAAAAAATACAGTGGGATGGGCTCCATTTGGGGTCTAGTTGTCCTCCGAAGCTTTTGGTTGGTGTCAGTCACTTCTAAGGGTAGAAAAAAGGCTGAAGTTTTCAAAACTCCCTAGCTCAAAAACTTTCAAAATAAAGGTATTGTTTTTTCTTCAATTTAAAATAGTATTGGATTTTTAGAATCGAGGGAGACCACGCAGAGCTCCGTAGGACCAATCGTTCGGTCCCTATCAGAACTTAAGGGTCGGGCTTATGATAAATCAAAAATACGAATGTAAATAGCAAAAGGCCTAATCTCCATTCAAATTTTAGCTGACCAAAATGCGATCGTTGTTTGATTCTTCGAGTTGTACTCAGTTTTGCTTCCTCAGCAACCCGTAATCAAATTTCCTAATGAAGGCACCCACAACTTTATATTTTTCCGAATTGAGTGTTGGGCGTTTATTTCTTCCAAATACACTTTAATGCCTAGCGAAAATATGGTTGATGGGTTGCGGCAATCTCTTTGCAGGTTACTGATTTATACAGAAAAATAACGTACCTTTGTGTAATAATTTTCAGCCTTTTTCAGCCGAAAATTGATTCTTCTGGCCGTTAAATCGAGTTCTTGGAGTATCGAAACACATGGACTGACTTTCAGCAATTTTCACTATTTCAATCGTTTGCCTTTTCTTCGTTCTTGTTTGTATTTTCCTACTACTTGGAGTCTATACGTCATCGAGAAGACCTACATCCATCTTTCCCCATCTCACATGCAGAACCTATATTCATTTTCAACCCCAAGAGAAGTGAACTGCACCTATCAACTTTCCCTCCTTCACCTTCATAACTTTGGTGTACGAGTAAGTCTTCTGTGGAGACTTTTTCCACAGACAACCGTGGTGCCCAATTTCTATTACCTTCATCTCTCTAGAATTTTCTATCTCTAGGAAATGTAACATGCACTTTTCAGTTTCTAGCTAGAAAGTAAATTTTAAATGTTAAAAATGATGCAATGTTTCGTAGTAACAACAAATTAACTAAAAGTCCATTCATGCAGCATGAATTAATGAGCGAATTTTCAAAGAAATCATTCAGTTTAAGGTGTGGTTAAGAAAAGGACCAATGGTGTTGCAATTTGTTGTAGAAAGTTTATTTTTTCGATTCTTGGTTTATATAATATATAAACCAAGAATCGAAAAAATAAACGTTCTACATATATTATATGTATATATATATTTTTTTTTTACATGCTTTTACACCAATAATCGACGTCCCGGAAGACGTGAAATCACTGGGCTGAAAGCTGAATCTGGGAGCCCGAGAAGCGTTCTGATTGGGGAAGCTCCTGGACGTAGTTAAAGATGAGTGCGACAGATCGCGTTCATGATCACTTGTTCCCAACCTCATCACAACAAGTCACCTTGTTTATCACATATTTTTCTCCTTGGTGCGTTACCTGCTGCATCTAAGTAATTAATTTAATAACATTTAAATATATTCGCGATATGTACGAAAAAATCGTGCGATTTTCAATAATACACTCGGTTTTAAACGTTTCTATCGGTGGCAGTTGTCGATTAAATATTTGAACGAGGACTCAAACTTATAGAGTACCCACACGGCTACTGCATTTCTGGTTACAACAAATATACGCACGTATTCATTATATATATATATAGCTACAAACTTTTCTTAATTTTGGACAATTTTCATTTTTGAAAAAAGCATTCATATCAGAAATTTTGTGCTGAATCCGAATATACCATAAATTACCATGATTTTCAATGTAAAAACCTCAAAAAACGGGAAAAACCCATTTTTTTGGAGTTTTTTTGAATTTTGGACCACTTTGGATTGTCCAAAATTGCTGGTTAACGAACTTGACCTATGGTTTGTTGTTACAAACATTTTGGCAAAAACTAAAAAAAAATTTTTAAACAATTACTCAAGTTATTGTCCGGAATGACACATACCTATATATATATAGGTATATACATATGATTTTTGGAAAAACTTCAGGGATCGTTTCAGAATGTTCCAAAACGGATTTCAGTGTGAAAATTTTTCGAAAAAGTCGATTCTACAAATTTTGAGGCCATTGCAATAGCTTCATTTTCTTTGAAAATTCGCTAATAACACGCTGCAAATTATTGCTGGGTATGCTTTTAAGATCTTAGGAGTCCATATTCATGTTCTAGTCGTCTTTACGACTCATAGAGTACCCACACGGCTACTGCATTTCTGGTTACAACAAATATACGCACGTATTCATTATATATATATATATAGCTACAAACTTTTCTTAATTTTGGACAATTTTCATTTTTGAAAAAAGCATTCATATCAGAAATTTTGTGCTGAATCCGAATATACCATAAATTACCATGATTTTCAATGTAAAAACCTCAAAAAACGGGAAAACCCCATTTTTTGGAGTTTTTTTGAATTTTGGACCACTTTGGATTGTCCAAAATTGCTGGTTAACGAACTTGACCTATGGTTTGTTGTTACAAACATTTTGGCAAAAACTAAAAAAAAATTTTTAAACAATTACTCAAGTTATCGTCCGGAATGACACACACACATATATATATATATATATATATATATATATATATATATATATATACATATGATTTTTGGAAAAACTTCAGGGATCGTTTCAGAATGTTCCAAAACGGATTTCAGTGTGAAAATTTTTCGAAAAAGTCGATTCTACAAATTTTGAGGCCATTGCAATAGCTTCATTTTCTTTGAAAATTCGCTAAAAAATGAAATGAAAACGCGATTCCACGAAGGTTCTATTGTCGTTCACACGTTGTCTTGAATTCGTCCGTCTCGTCTTCTTTCCTTGAATAGGTACTTTCTACTAAAACCCACTAACCGCAATTTGTTGCTCTTTCTTCTCCACTTGTGATCTTATATACTCATTGTAAGAATTACTGGTGTCTTCTGCCTTGCTTTTGATGTTAACTGTCCTGAATTTATACTTACTGATAAATTCCCTAGCATGAAACATCTACTTTGATTGTCGAGTCAGAATTACCCGTAGAATAAATGTGGAAAGTAGCGCAGCAAAAGGGTTATCCAGCGTGAGAATCAATTCCCCTCGCTCCACCGAATTTTCTGTTGGAAATCAACTGATTGAAGACGCGGATGTGTTCACATATTTGGAGCGTCAGAGTGCAGTGGATGGCGGAGCACGAACGGACCTCCTCTTGAATCAATATGACGAGAAGAGCACTTTTTGTTATTCCATGATCGTTTGGAAATTCACACAGCTAATTTGGAGGACAAAGCTCCTAGTTCTCGAATCAAATGTGAAATCGACCCTATTTGGTGGACGGGAAACTTCAACCATGAACAAAAACCATGAACAAAAAAAAACAAAACAAAACTCGGCGCTTTGCGCCTCGGCGGGGGGCTCCACCCCCCTGCACCCCCCGGTTTATTTCTTTTTCCATACTCTGTATGAAATCATAGGAACACAGAATGTGTTTTTGCGATGCTAGTCATCCGTTAAATAAAAAACAACAATAATAAATGTGGAGTCTTTGGCAATAATAAAATAAATAATTGTTAGACATTTAATTTGGTCTAAAACCCTATAAATGTTATATAAATAAATATGTAACTACAAGAAAAATACTATATAAATTGAGAGCTTTCCAACGAATGGTGAACAATTTCTGTGCAATGAACACTGCGGGAGTTCTATTTCCTTACCAACGGCTTGGTTGCACGTGAAAATCATTATAAAAGGCGCGTAACGGTTTTTTCTGTCGCTTTTTCGTGACGATTTTTTTTCGGTAGGTCATCGCAAAAACACATTCTGTGTTAAAAATGTTAAAATGTTAAATTCAACCATGAACTGTTACCTATACTTCATGTATGAAAGTATCTATGAAATTAGAGATGGAAGGACACTCTACGAAACGAAGCAATTTAAGGGGACAACTCCACTCAAAAAAAACAATTTCTCGTATCTTTTTTTAAATTTTATTTCAAACTAGGTACATATTTGTTTGATAACTGTAGGCCGTACTTACAGACCACGAAACTTAGTAACAAAAAACACGCAAATGATGATTTTTATAAGCTTAACATATAGCTATTGTTGTTGTTAAGAAAGAAAGTCAACATCTCTTAAGTAATGTAAGTGTGAAAAGTTGGTACCTACAAACATCACCATTATTGATTTTTTGCATGTCTCCTATTACACTTTTCTTCGTTTCTCTCTTGGTTTTGTGTAACATAACTTTGAATGAATAAATTATAAAAATTTCAAAGTATTGGATTGAATAGGAACAGATATGATGGAGATTTAATTCGAGGTCGCATGAGGCGCCGCCTGGTTGGAGTGGTCCCCTTAAATTCCACTTCAGGCACTTGATGACTGGGCTGAAATCCTCAACGATAATTCACTCTGGACGACCTAGGAATACTCTGGTCGACCTAGGAAGACTAGTCTTATTTTCTAACTTCATGGAATTTTGTTCCCTTAAAATTCTATAGGGTGCATTGGACTCGACTCGCCTGACTACAGATACTGAAATGACCATAACTCCCTCAATTATTGAGGAAACCAAAATCCGATTACATCTTTGGAAAAATTAAACACAAAAAAGTGGTTTTCCGACCAAAATTGACGAAAAACTGGTTCGTCGTTTTTTGATGAGGTTGGTATTCTACTTCCACGTATTAATTTGTGGCCAATGAAGCAGTGGCACTCTAGTACTCCCCCGACTCATCAAATCGTAATGTACGAGTGTCAAGATCCAAAAAGTTTCTCTCGTCTCTTACTTAGAGCCTCATCATTTGCTTGAGGAGGTCATCTGCCACCGTAACCTGTGATACAGTGTATCTTCGAAGTTCGGAGAAGTTCGGTTCTTGTCGGAAAACTGTAAACAGCAGGATAAATCTGAGAATTCAATCAAATATCAGTAAAAAAATCGTCAATTTTAAGTGAACCCTCCTTGTGTCGAGTCTTTACAATGAGTCTACAGCATAATTCAATTCTGGTAGACAATGATTATGTTAGACAATGTTAGACTCCAGTTTGAGGATTTAGTTTATTGTTGTGTTCAATCATGTGATAGTATTCTTGTACTGTATTGTGGAAAACGTACATGAATAAATTTCTTTAAATAAGCTTTGCTATCCTGCGCACTCTGTATACCTATTTCTAACATATTCAAATATTATAATAAATATGTTCAATAAATACATTGAAAGTATCTTCATGTATGGGAAACATGTTTCCTAATTTTGCCTGCCATTGAAAAATCCCTTAACTTGTAAGTCAGTAAGTAACTCAAATAACTTTGGCAGCCGTCTTAACCAGGCTCAGTTAACAGGTAAGACACTCTTGTTTGATGGCGTAGATGTTCCAAGTGACGGACATCCAGTAAAACATGGACAATACCCCAAGAAGGGCCAGATGGCCGTTTTTAGCTTTGCCTACTCCCGCCCCCGCTGTGCTATGACATCATCCAATTGCTTCTAATTGTCCCGCGTCCTTGCCTCCAATTCAGTAGAATGTTCCAAGTCGTACAGTCCCCTCCACAATTCCCACTTCTAGTTGCTGTACAATAATTAATTATTTTCCTCGTTAACCAAAATATTCGAATTTAACAAAGCGACATAAAATTTGATGAAAACAAAATAAAGTAAATAAACCCGTACTAATATTATTGTGGACCCTAGATAGTGGATAAACACGCTGTAATGTTGTTGATGCTTGAGAGGTAGGCGAATTAGCCTAGGTACTAATGCAAGTACAAATCTGAGCCATTCGAAATAGCTGTAAGTTAAATTTCTAATTCTCAGAAGGTTGGCGATTCTGAATAGAGGAGCTGTGGAGGTATTTAGTCAATTTTCTATTTCGCCGGTAGCCCTTTGCCAAAAATAGTCTCAAAGCTTTCTTCAACTTTTTTTTAATGACATTTTATTTTATAACGATTAAAAATTATACAGTTAATTTATATTTGGTAGGATAAGCAGCATAGTATTTTTTAAATCTTCGAAAATTCATGTGTATAATTACATTACAACAAACATAAATAGATTTCTTGTAGATATATCGGTAAGAAAATACCCTCCACTATACCTACCTTCTTCCAAAATAATCCCCTTCCGCTATGAGTAAGCTCGTTTTGCGGGGAGAGAAGTCCGTCAAAGCTCTCCTCATTGCAAATTAGTTTTGTTTCTTGAACATTCGATATCAGTTGTTGTCCCTTATTGAATTTTGACTTAGTGAGAAGGTATAGAACCAGGCTCAATGTATTAGGGAAATACCCCGTCAAATTTGAAGGAACAAGATACAAATGATCTGAGGCTTACTGCGATAAGCTTACTGTGCTGGGATAAGCCCGTCAATCAATTTCAGTCCTCCGGTAGTCATCTCAGTTCCCTATCAAATTTCAATCTTGGAGAACTGAAAATGAATTCACTCGGAGAGATCACCTTTTGGAACAAATAGCGTAAATGGAAGGACATGCTAGTTGCATCTCAGTCACGTTCTCGAAGAAAGATTTCATCCACAAAACTTCCTGATCCTTTGTAAAGCCACACTATGAAATCACTAACAACGGATTTTCAACATGAAAATGCCTTCTATTGGGTGTCTTCCAGTTTCTCTTACTGGGCATACGTAGTGCGAAATGCTAAATGCCCATTTTCAAATTACTCGTGAGCTCTTTGGTAGTTCTTTTTTTAACCCACCTGTCGTCCGAAAAGCCACAAATAATATTTCACAGTAATAGAATCATATATTAATTTAGGCTCAGGATTTATGCTCGAAAAACATCATCAAGAAAGCCTCCGGATCTTCCAGCTATCTGGGCTGAATTTTGTTCTTAGAACCTCCTGCCAAAGAAGTATTTAGACCACCACCAGTGTGGAGGACCGACCGTCTGCATCTTTCTAGATGATGTTTTTCGAGAACATTTCCTATACCTAAAAAATTATGTGGTACTAGTTGGTGGTGCAGGTATGAGGAAGAGCAGCACATGGAAGCAAGTCACTTTGTCCTGAAGACTGGTGCTGAAACATAAGCTCTTCCAGCTGTCTGAGCTGAATACTGTCTTATGGGCCGATATTACTGTATGTTGAGGAGCGAATATTGACATCATTTTCTTCCTTGCATCTTGGCCTGCAGGAATTGTAAATAAACTTGTAGCAACAATTACGAGCTAATTCGCTCTTGGATTATTCAAACAATAATATTGATGTTGTTATTCAAACAATAATATTGTCCCTTGGATCATATATTATATGATGATACCAATAAATCATTCGAGATTATTCGTTTGAGTACTTTGTTACAGTGCGACATCTCAACAATTTGTCTAAGGCAACCTCCATAAGAGAATCAAAGAAATTAACCATCTAAAGTTAACGTTACTTTTAAAGCCACCATATCTATGATAATTGAATAATTCAAAAATAAAATATAAATTCTCAGTTTGTATTTATTATGAAGAATTTACCTCTTTTAGTGGACGTGCATTGAAATTTTCCTCCCCATTCTGATTTCTTAGATTTTGATTATATTATATGGCAATATGACCAGCTAGCACAGCTTTACTACTGAGTGATGAAGTGTGTTCTATTTTATGTAATGTATACGGTAGTAAATACGTGCATTACTATCGAGTGGTCCCAGAACAAGAACTGCTATGTCATAAACGAAAATACAGTCATTTTAGTTAATCGTTGGGCCAACAAGCTGTTTTTGCATCACCCCCACTCCTGCCTCTCTCAAAATGACAACGTTGATAGGTGCTTCGGGTCAAATCTTTTAAATTGTTCCAAGGAACTATTGTTGTCTCTTGCTTCTATTGGGTCCAATTAGCAGTTCACTTACAATATTACGCTCGATAAGAGCAAACAATTTTCGAGGTGAAAGCATTTACAGCACAGAAGAACCTTAAGATACATAATCTTCAACCATGTTTCTATGGACTCACGGGGCGGTGTTACTTTTTTAAAATTAGATTTTTGGATTCCATGGGCCTTGAAACGGAAGACCAAATATATTAGCAATGAGTTATTTCTCGATATTCGATTCCGGAGGGATATTTATTGTCTTTATTAATGAAAATGAGAACGACAAGGTTCGCTCAGGAATTCTCACTGATGGTATCGGTAATAAGTGAATACACTTTTAAAATCTAATAATTTAATTTAATTCATTCGGCAGTTAGCAGCTCCCCAAACATCATTCAGCATTATTCATTATTCCTAGCATTCTCGGATCCCGCAATGTGGGAATCGGAGAAGGGAAGACTAGAAACTGTAAACAGCTTGTGGTGTAAACACAATCGGTAAGAAATAGATTGGCGACCACGAATAACCCAGGATTGTTTCGATTATTTTGTTTCGGTTCTATTTTTATCTGTAGTCTGTCCTAGAATGCGAAGGAAACCCACATTTTTCATACCTAGCAGAAAACGCTGTAAATTTTCACATAAAAGTTTATCATTTTTCTACATAGATCACTCGTCTGCAAAGAACACGAGTTTGCCGTGACCTACCACATAATGCTTCACAATTAAATTTATTTGGGATATATAAACGCTTTACACTCAGTTCGACGAAACAGGGAGTTGTGGGTGCCTTCATGAGGAAATTTGATTACTGGTTTCTAAGGACCCAAAACTTAAGAAAACTCGAACAAACGAACGACGATCGCATTTTGGTCAGCTAAACTCTGAACGGAGATTAGGCCTCTTTGCGATTCTCGCTGATTTATCGTAAGTCCATCCCTCATGTTATCATAGGGACCAAACGATTGGTCCCACAGAGCCCTGGTTGGACTCATTCGATTCTAAACATTCAATACTATCTTGAATTGATGGAAAAACTTATAAAAAAAAATATATCGAAAGTTTTTGAGCTAGGGCGTCTTAGAAAATTGCATCCAAACTCTTATTTTTCAATCTTTAGAAGACTTCTCAATCTTTAGAAGTCACTTAGTGACTGACATCAACCAAAAGCTTTGGGGCAGAACTAGACCCCAAATCGACCCATATACCAAATTTCATCGAAATCCATGGTCCATGGTAACTAAGGAAAGTGCCTCGTACGGCATACGGCGGACGGACGGTAACATTATTCGATTTTCGGATTCTACGTATCTTGAAACGTAAACCAACAAACATCGAGGGGGGGGGGGTTAAAAAAATGTTTTCTTGTTCGACTCCAAAGGTTCATTACTGAAAACAATAAACCAAAACGGAGGAAAAAATAAGAATCGAGAAATTGAGTTCGCTCAGTGGTGAATTCCTTGACTACCGCATAACTTAACAATTTTGTTTTTGGTCAGCATAGTTATATTCATTTATCAAAGGAAACAAAGTTGACACCGTTAAACATAGTCTCTATATTATCTACCTACTACACGAATTTTGCTCTCACTTAGAGGGTAATTGATATTGTTGATGAGCTCCTGTTGGATCATCTACCAGTTCATGTTATGAATAGTAATAGATAGTAATAGCTATGTGCCATACCAAATTGTTTTTTATTTAGTGCTGTGTAGAAAACTTCTTTAGAGCAGCAATCATTATCCTTATAACTGCAATTGTACATTGATTATATTCTGTAGATCTATTATTCTCAGACCTCATCTTTTGATGTAAACGATCGAATTCAAAGGAAATTTTCGAACTACGTTCTGCCCCTAGGGCTGAGTAAACATTTTAGTTGGTAGCTACTTCTGAACTCCGGAGTGTTGGCCCTTTCCTCTTCCCATTGAGGCTCCTTGCTTCTGGGAAAACGGGAAAATCGTCTAGTAAACTGTGGAATCCTATCTAAACTGTAACTTATTGTTTCATAAATTGTCTAACCTGATCAGATTGGCATTTATTTAGTTTTTCGTAATTTTCAGGCCGTCGGAGCGGACGTGCAGGGACATTGAGCTGATCTGCGGACGATTACGGAGAGTGGAGACTTTGTCTCGCCTCCCCCACTCGGTCATCAGCCACTTAGCCCATCACGCTTACTACGAGGATGTCGATCGAGGCGTCACCCGTGAGTACCCCCTCTAGTTATTACGTTTCCATAGCGACTATTTTCTGTGGGTGTCTAAAGGAATGAACGGCTTCGAAGGAACGCGGAAATATTGATTTTCATCCCCTATTTTTCCTTTCTTTTGAAACATGAACCTTAATACATAAGGAAATGAATATAAGTTTGAAAAATGTAAGAGTAGGGGATAAATGAAGGAATAAAAATAATAGTAGAGGGAAAATAGGGCATGAAAATAGGGAGATAAGATAAATTGTAGACAATGAGGGACGGGAAGTAGGAGAAGAAAGTGAAGGATGAAACGTGTCTCTAATTTATTTTTTACAACTCTGAACCTATAATCCGATTCTAAAATATTAGCACTTCTTCATCACACTGGCGATATAACCTACAACCCCTCCATAAACTTTGCCATATTTCGCAACTACAACAAACTAACAAAAAAACTCGGCCCTTCGGGAATTGCCAGAATGCTTGCTGCTTAGAGCCTTCGGCTAAAATTCAAGAAACATGGAACATGCTTTAGCTGCGTTTTTTGGCGGAGTAGGGATGGGGTGGACGGGTGGAGAAGAAACCCTCCCCCGCGTGACGTTTTTCGGATAGTTAATCCAAGGCTAAGTCATGTTCCATGCCAAAAATGTACGCATATCGAGTAGATGTAGATGTGGTTGTGAGGTTGAATGACAAACCTTATCATACAAACAAAAAAATATGGAAAAATTCGTGAAATATAAACCTTTTAGGGTGCGTACGTTCATGTACTTACACGGTGAATAGACAAGCAAAGTTATTCAAACATTCGTGTTAAACATCGAATTGTAGTTGTGAAGTAGGTACTAGAAAACAGGAAATTAAACAGTAAACCTAAATATCCGAGAGAATGACAGAAGCGAAAAATTAAAAGCGAAATGAAAAATATGAAGCGTTGTGGGCCTTGCAAGGTTTGTAATATCCTGGGGAAACTCAAGAGGTGGACTCGAGGATTCGAATTAAAGTTACTTTTCAAGGTGGAGTGGGGAACAAACTGAATATTCCTACCCGCGAGAGAAGCCTCAGTGGAGAATGTTAATTAAACTGTAGGCAGATACTCGGGGACAGGAAAAGTGGTTTTGGGGGTTGGAGTTAAGATGGGGAAAGATTGGATGTGTGGAAAATGACATTCCAGTAGAACCTATCTGCTACCATTGCCACTAAATGGTCTCAGCTTTGCTAAACTGACGAGGAGGTTGAAAACAAGGTAAATCATTAGCGGATTTCCATTCGAATGAGATCCAAATATTCTTGGTATGCAACGTTTTGAGAAATGTCTTAATTAAAATTCATCTCGGACTATTTTTTAGATTACACGTTAAGGACATAAATGATTTGAAAGTAATTATATATTTATAATAATAATAATAATAATAATAATAATAATAATAATAATAATAATAATAATAATAATAATAAACTACTGATAATATATTGATATCATTAATAATAATAAATCAATAATTCATAAATGAATAATAAGCTGTAGTCAATCCAAATTTCCGCAAACAACATTTTCATTTTATTACTTTTTTCAATAATGAACTAAGATAATTTTTTTTAACCCCCCTCAAACTTTGTTGATTTACGTTCCTAGATACGTAGAATCCAAAAATCGAATGAAAAATGTCTCATCCGTGGCACTTTCATTAGTTACCATGGTCCGATTTTGATGATATTTGGTATATGGGCTCCATTTGGGGTCTAGTTGTGCCGCAAAGCTTTTGGTTGCTGTCAGTGTGTCTATGTAATTTGTATACAGCCTATTGGAACCACTGGAACTGGATTCGAGTAAATTCTTAAAGCTGAGGTTTCTTGTGTTGAACCCCTTAAATGCGGAGTTAGTTCCTTGCTTATTTAAAAAATCAACATCCACTTGTACAACGAGGACACCAAGGACGACATCATGGACTACAATCCCTATAATGTCATTTTAGTTAGGTATCATTGAGTGTAGATTTTGAAATGGTATTCGTATTTGAATCTGTTTCAGACTAGTCGTGCTTCGAACAACAAGTGTGATCTCTTCTATGACCCCACAGTAATGACCTTTGATTTTTCTAATCTCGAGCTTGTAGTTTTCTTGATGTCGGGTATCCGCTAGTTCTGGGGAAATTAATTGCAAGAAATCACAATACTGTGGACCGATGCTATCGCATCCAAAGGGAAAGTCAAATACTTAGAAAACGAGATGGTTTTAAAACAAAAGGAGCATTTGAGCTGGAAGGGTTGAATCCAAATTTCTTATTCGCCCATCAGGTACTTATGATATCTGCGAGGAGAAGCTCCATCCGTATGCCTTTTGCCAATCCCAACCCTACCGCTCACTTCAGATGGGTAAACCGATCAACATGAATTATAAGACATCATTCAATTCTGAATTGACATGTTCGTAATTTCTCCAATGCTTAATTAAACCAGAGGAAAGATGATAAACAGGAAAATTCGTCACTGTACCCCGTTAATTGGAAACGGCAAGGGGCCTATTTCAATCTACATAGAATTAAGTGCGAATCGTCCAAGGAGATGTGAGAGACTGCTTCCTTCGGAGGAATAATAAAATGCCTGACGGATCATCCGTCTTACTCAAAGATAAGGGAACCCTTATTATTTTTCTCGCGCCGAAAGAAGGAGATGGGTTATGAAATTCGGGCTCTCCCACATTACAGGTACTACCTCCCAAGAGCGCTCTATGTGCGCTTGAGCCTGATCGACCATTTTTTTGATACATTATTTTGAATAATATCTTAATCTAGGTGATAATTGTTTAGTTTTTTCTTATAAAGAAAAGAAGTTTAAGAAACCCATGATGAATTCGGTGTCCAAGGAATCAAAAATAAATTATGAATGCATTGCCCTATGAGTGTATCACGAATTATTCAAAAACCGAATGTTACAATTAATTTAGAATATTGAAAGCATAATATTTTTTTAGAGAGAAAAAACACTTTATTGAACATTGTAGAAGGAATGCAGGTGGACAAGGACTCCAGTAGTTGTCGAAACGTAATGGATTTGCCGAAAGTTCAAAATGAGTTGCCAAAAGTTCGAATTGGTATGCCAAAAGTTTGCCAAAAATTGAAATTGATTTATGCCAAAGGGGTTTTTTTTTGCGAGCGTGCGAGCAGCGAGCGTAAATTTGGATGTGTGTGGCTGTCTTGCGTAATATTATTTTTTTACCAAATTGAAGAGTTGTTCGACTGAATTTAAATTCCTAAAACAGTTGCCTGTTTTATGCAACATTCAATGGTTAACAAATTGCTTGAATTCGCCATTTCAAAATATACAGGGTGGAGTATACAGGGCATTTTTTCAACGAAATCAGCGTTATGAGAGACTCCGTGGTTGAACAAAATGGGTACAAGGCTATCTACTGCTGATTTCATTGAAGAAATTCAGGTTTTTTCGAGTTTAAACAAGAATTTTTCGTCTGAATTTGATTGTAACATTTTTTCTTCATTATACCATTGGAATGCAGAGATTTAGAAAAAAGTGTCTCCCTCTTTGGGGACAGATTTGAAGGCGGCTATCGTAAATCACGATGGATCAAAGAAAGTAGTGATTTCAACAAATCAGACAATCTCAATGTTAAAAGTTGCTCTTGACCCTAAGGTCCTAGTTTTTAAATTTTGGTTTTACATTAGAAAGACAGCAAATTTAACTTTCTTTCTAACGATGTAAGTAATCAGATTTTGGTTGACTGAAAATGGAGGAGGTTATGGCCATCTTAGTAATAAAGGTAAAAAAAAACTGAAAAATTTTAAATTCGAAAACTTGGAAAAAACGAGAAATTAAACCGGAATTGCTACAGAGCCTTTTTGTCGTTGGAAATACCATGTAAAATCGATCCCTGCAGTTTGGAGAGTGAAGTTTGCTACCTAGTATATTATAAACTGACGTTGAAGGTTGGCTAAAGCTTAGAAAAATAGGCAGTTTCTTAGAAAAAGCTGGAAGTAAGAAAGCGCTTTCTTAGAAAGTAGCGGAAGGTTGGGGGGGGGTGGGATGAGAAACTGGTCCAAAAGAAGTGTCTACTGTGAATTGATCAGATCCCCTACAGAATGTCCTCTAGGTTTCTATGAATAAATGCACGAGGAGTCAAGCGGGGTTAATCAAAGCAGGGTCCGTAAACCTTTTTCCCTCGCTTTTAAGTAGGCATAATACTCTCAGAATCTGAAGTCCAAAGTGGAAATGCAGGATTCACAAACTTATAACTCCGATTCAACTCGGAGTTATAGGTTCTCGGGGTTATAGGGTTCTCTAACTTCGATTTGCTCTGATTTTCAGCTGTATAGATTCGTTTTTTGCGAAATCGAAGTGGCGGTGAAACTTCGTTCTCCGCACCATCGGATAGGATTACCAAAAAATATGAGCTGGAAGCTTGCTCGTTTACAGCACCTCTGTTCTGCTTCTGAAATTTGCAAATTTTTTCTGAAATCCTTCCAGTAAATTGTTGTGGTAGACAGTTTATGTAAGGGGGATAATATCCCCGCATATTATGCGATGTGACCATAAAATATAAGCAGATATGAAGCTTTTCGTTGAGCAATGAGACTGGGACCAATTGACCATAATTTTAACAAGAACATATCTATGTCTTATAACAAGAGGTGAGAGAGCCTGTCTTTCTCAAAGACTTAATTTGTTATGTGTAGATGATGCACCTATAATCTTCAAAAAACGTAAGAATCAGAGAAGAAAAATGGGAGGATTCTCTTCCCAACTAATGCATTCTGTTGAACTATTGTGAATATTTGGTGTTCTAACAAATCACAAGTATTACCTGACATTGATTTTCTCAACTTCCATCAGGCCCAATCATCTCCTTATTAATAAGAAGTTACTTCATTTAGTCCCTCATTTTTCTTACACCCCAATGTCTCAATAAAACTAATATTAAAATTAATAATAAGGAGTTAAAATAAGAATAAAATTAATGAAAGTTAAAAAAATACTGTAAACCTCCTTCCCTACTCAGTTCCAGAGTTCAGTTGATGAGTCACGTCATCGCTCGATAACGTACTACCGCTATCAGGATAATGACACTCATGGCAAGTCATATTTTACCTTTTACTCTCGCGTGCTATCGAAAACGGTCGTTCCTCACGCCTGGAAACCCTCAGGAACGTCAAAGGGCGCTGGAAATTGTATATTTCCCTTCCTTGATTGTTACAATTTGTCTTCGTTCTCCTCGAGGAGTATGGAATTATTTTATGTCTTCCTGTATTTCTCCAATTTTTGTTTTTCTGATTACTTATCACCCCGGTCAAGGTGGTCAAGTTTGTAGTTATCATCCGATACACCCCAATGTCTCAATAAAACTAATATTAAAATTAATAATAAGGAGTTAAAATAAGAATAAAATTAATGAAAGTTAAAAAAATACTGTAAACCTCCTTCCCTACTCAGTTCCAGAGTTCAGTTGATGAGTCACGTCATCGCTCGATAACGTACTACCGCTATCAGGATAATGACACTCATGGCAAGTCATATTTTACCTTTTACTCTCGCGTGCTATCGAAAACGGTCGTTCCTCACGCCTGGAAACCCTCAGGAACGTCAAAGGGCGCTGGAAATTGTATATTTCCCTTCCTTGATTGTTACAATTTGTCTTCGTTCTCCTCGAGGAGTATGGAATTATTTTATGTCTTCCTGTATTTCTCCAATTTTTGTTTTTCTGATTACTTATCACCCCGGTCAAGGTGGTCAAGTTTGTAGTTATCATCCGATACTACGTTCACGTAGTACCCTCATAGGGAACCAACTAGAGTTTATCTTACACCATGGATGGACATTTATTTAAAATCGGATGAAAACTGTAGAGGTGTTTCTTGTTACAATGAGTTACATTTAGAACACGAATGAACTGCTATCAATCACAGGGAAATCAAATAGTGAGTTTGCCTTTGGGAAGTCAAATAATGCTTAATTAAAAACTAAGAATATATTTTATAAAATACCAAAATGTTCTTAGGTATTTACCTACATTTTTTTAACGCTCAAAAACAAAAAGGTTTATTTCACATAACAAGTAGGTAATTATTTTGAGGAATCTACCTACTTATTAACTACATGAATAGATAGGCACCCTCACTTAATAAAGTAAATTTTGCTTACCAAAAACTAAATTTTTGAGGTAGATATTCACCGATTTTGATTTAGAACTTTCTGTCTCCGGTGGGCTTTGAAGTAACATAAATGTGCGAGGAGTTTGCAAAGTTTAGAGAATGATAGAGAATGAGCGCCTGTCCTCAGAGCAATACGACGATGGCGGGTATAGATGGTAGGTATGATATTATCATACCTAGAAGTTATTAACTTCTGAACTGGTTGGCTTCAACCACCTGAAATCCAGGATCCTTCAGAATAGAAAATGGAAGAGACCACACAACAGCGATGGGAAGCCAACTAAAACATGATGGCGAGAGGAAGGTCGGGCTGGAGCGATAAGCGGTGAAATTTGGCCTGAACAAAGTTGAGTACGCTGCCACAAACCCTCAAAAATTTGATTTTTCACTAATTTTTGAAAATTACACTACTTTCAGTTGTCCATGCTTGAATGGTTTAAATCACATTGAATGGTTTAATCACCCAGGGCTGCAGTCCCCCTTCTGCAGTCTCTGGGAAGGGATCCATGATCCAGGGCCCGCGGTGGGAGGCCCTGTGGCATGGATCCTGGCATGTGAGTTTTGCGAACTGTCGGAAGCACGAGCTAGAACGTACGCCTCTACCTGTAGGTCATAACAGGGACCTGCTATTAGGCTGGGACACTGATTGTATGAACAATCGACTCTCCGGAGTGACTTGCTCTGGTTGCTTGCAACCAGGGGGGAGACCAACAGGACTTGCAGAGGACACCTTAAATCGACTTCCAATTTGGAAGGAGGATGGACATTCATATGTCCATGCTTGAACTCTGACAGTTTTCTTCCTGTGTACTCCCATGGAGAATTTTATGCTAATTCCAAATATAACACAATACCTACATATTAAATGTTAGTTTACATAGCAATTTCCACTAAAAACGTCAAAAAAACACTTTTGGTCCCTATTTCTTGAAAGTTGGACCCCTTCAAGATGTCAAAAGGTAGACTCACAAGTACCTAATTTGTTTTCGTTGTAATTAAAAGATTGGTCCGCTTTACGTACCCTCCACAAAATGTAAGAAGCCTGTTTCGGGCCTGGAAATTGAGCCAAATAAATATTTGAAGCTGGTTGTATTCCTGTTCACCAACAAACGTGGTGGCCGAACTCGGTGAAGCGGCGAGTGATGAGTGAATTATTAATCAAGTTTCCGGTACTCTGGTCGCTGCTGCGCTGTTTCTCAATCCCCTCCTCTCGTTTCGTCAACAGAGAACCCTGCAAAATGCACACTAGTTGACATGACTGCAGATCATGGCTTCAATTGCAGAGTTGAGTAAAAACACTAGTTGGAACGAAAATATCATAGAGTCATCACTAAAATGATAACTCGGGAGTTCACTAGAAATTAATTATTGCTTTCGGTTTATTATTTTCAATTATAAGCCTTTGGAATCGAGCAAGAAAAAAAAAATTTTAACCCCCCCCCCTCAAAATTTGATGTTTTACGTTTCAAGGTATGTAGAATACGAAAATCGAATAAAAAAATTTCCGTCTGTCCGCCGTACGCCGTCCGCCGTACGCCGTACGCGGCACTTTTCTTAGCAACACTGGACCGATTTGGTTCAAATTTGGTATATGGGCTCCATTTGGGGTCTAGTTGTGCCGCGAAGCTTTTGGTTGATGTAGGTCACTTCTAAGGGTTGAAAATTAAGGGTTGAAATTTTCAAGAGTGCCCTAGCTCAAAAACTCTCGAAATAAAGGTATCGTTTTTTCACCAATTTTAAATAGTATTGGATTTTTAAAAATTTTTGAGACCACCCGGAGCTCTGTAGGACAAACCGTTCGGTCCCTACGAGTACTTGAAGGTTTTCCTTCGATAAAACAGAATCATGAGTGTGAATCACAAAAGAGGTCTAATCTCCATTCAAATTTTATCGGACTAAAATGCGATCGCTGTTCATTTCTTCGATTTGTGTACAGTTTTGCCTTCTGCGTAACAAGTAATCAAATTTCCATATGAAGCTTTCTATTTTTCCAATCGAGTGTGAAGCGTTTAGTTCTTTCTAATAAACTTGATTGTGAAGGTGTGAAGCCAGTATGGTGTGGTAGGTAGTACCTAGTTGGTAGGTAAAACGTCTGCCAAGTTCCTCACTTATTGTAACATGGACGTATAGAATCAGTTGGCGAAAAAATTATGATTCAAAGAGTTATTGAATACCAAAATATTGGCGATAATATGCGGGATAGGGTTGCAGGTATTAATGTTTATAATATTTTTATAATTTTTATAAGGTATTATAGTTTATAATATTTTGTATTTTCAACGTAGAATTTTATTTAGCGGTCCACCGTCTAGGACCTAAACCACACAATCCCTGAAAATTTCATCGAAATTGGTTGAATAGTTGCGGAGTTCTGGTTGTAACAATAAATTTAAAGTTCGCGCATGCGCAGCGGCTATTGCTTGACCAATTTGATTGAAACTTATAGGGTGTCTCTTAGAAGTTAGTCCCTAACTAACCTTCAAATTTGAGCAAAATCGGTTCATTAGAAACCGAGAAACCGAGGTTCCAGGAAATTCACGTTTGCGCATGCGCACTCGCTCCTATTGGTCCGAAGGTGCTGAAATTGATAGGGGACCGTCTAGTACCTAACCCGCACAATCCCTGAAAATTTCATCAAAATCGGCCAACAGGTTAGTATAGTTTTGCCCGGGACAAGGATTGACCACAGACAGACCGACAGACAGACAGACCGACAGACAGACAGACACGGAACCAAAATTGTTCGGGAAGCTCTAAAACGCAAAAAGCAAGTGGAAATTTTGATTTTGGAGGACATTTTTTTTTTCACTTCTTTCACGAATACAAAGCTTCCCTACCTTCGGTAGTGAGGAAGCAAAAAAAGTTGGTAGGTAAAAAAAATGTTGGTGGGTAAAAAACGCTGCAAATCATTGCTCAAAGGCTTCTTCACTCTTCAGATCACTGATCAGCTGAGTGAGCTCCAAAGCCATTTTCAATCCTATTGAATGGAAGTGCTCTTCCAGGCGTCTCCAGCATTCGAGGAGATCTTCTTCACTCCTCAGATCACTGATCAGCTGAGTGAGCTCCGAAGCCATTTTCAATCCTATTGAATGGAAGTGCTCTTCCAGGCGTCTCCAGCATTCGAGGAGATCTTCTTCACTCTTCAGATCACTGATCAGCTGAGTGAGCTCCGAAGCCATTTTCAATCCTATTGAACGCAGGAAGCTGAAATTTGAGAGGGAAGGTCAAGGGAGAATACAGATGGTGGTAGGTGCTATTGATGGAGAACCAGTGATCTGTACAGAAGGGTGATCTATACAGAAAATAATAAACCTTTGAGCAATGATTTGCAGTGTTTTCGTCTTGTAAATTGGAAATTTATAGATGAACAAATTCTATTTGATAATGAAATAATTATTATTATTTTAAAGCAAGATTTGGATATACCTTATTGATTTTTTGAATATACAGTCCTCCTCCTTCTACAACTACCAGTCTACTTCTACCTCAATGAAAGGGCGTTGTTTAATTTATTGCTTCCGAGTCTACCAAGGTAGCGGAAGCTTTGTTTTCACTTTTCAAGGATGAAAAAAAAAGTTCTCCAAAATCAAAATTTTCACTCGCGTTTTGCGTTTTAGAACTTTCTGAACAATTTTGGTTCCGTGTCTGTGTGTCTGTCTGTCTGTCTGTCATGAATTCCTTGTAACGCGCATAAGTATACGAAGTTATTGTCCGATTTCTATGAAATTTTCAGGGATTGTGCGGGTTGGTGTGTAGACGGTCCCCTATGAAAATCATCATCCCCGGACTGATAGAAGCGACTGCGCATGCGCAAACGTGAATTCCTTGTAGCGGCCATAACTTCTACATTTTTCATCCGATTTCAATGAAATTCTCAGGGATGTTGCAGATTAGTATTTAAATGGTCCCCTATGAAAATCATCACCTCCGGACGGATAGAAGCGACTGCGCATGCGCAAACGTGAATTCCTTGTAACGGCCATAACTTCCTTATTTTCAACCCGGTTTCAATGAAATTTTCAGTGATGTTACAGGTTAGTATTTAGATGGTCCCCTATGAAAACCACTACCTCCAGACTGATAGTAGCCATTGCGCATGCGCAAACGTGAATTTCCTTGTAACGGCCATAACTTCCACATTTTCAACCCGATTTCAATGAAATTTTCAGGGATGTTACAGATTAGTATTTAGATGGTCCCCTATGAAAATCACCACCTCCGAACGAATAGTAGCCATTGCGCATGCGCAAACGTGAATTCCTTGTAGCGGCCATAACTTCTACATTTTCCATCCGATTTCAATGAAATTTTCAGTGATGTTACAGATTAGTATTTAGATGGTCCCCTATGAAAATCATCATCCCCGGACTGATAGATGCGCATTTCGACTGCGCATTTTTTTTATCCAATCACATACACCTACTCACTTAATTTTTCATCCGAAGTTGATGAAATTTTCTAGGATTATCCAGATTAGCGTGTAGATGGTCCCCTATGAGGGTAATGAAAGGTACTTAGAGATTGGTGTTTTGAGATTAACTACTACCTATGCATCGGATCATCTATACAATCGGGTTATGGATACGAGGAAGCTATGTGCCACACCCACTTGGCAGACGTTTGTTTTTATCGAACTGTACGTTTCTTGTTGTTATACCTCGGTAATTATTGCTTCCGAGTCTACCAAGGTAGCGGAAGCTTTGTTTTCACTTTTCAAGGACGAAAAAAACAGTTCTCCAAAATCAAAATTTTCACTCGCGTTTTGCGTTTTAGACCTTTCTGAACAATTTTGGTTCAGTGTCTGTGTGTCTGTCTGTCTGTCTGTCATGAATTCCTTGT
Source organism: Apolygus lucorum (assembly GCA_009739505.2). Lineage (NCBI taxonomy): Eukaryota > Metazoa > Arthropoda > Insecta > Hemiptera > Miridae > Apolygus > Apolygus lucorum. The sequence goes on from CM019180.2 coordinate 15,429,325, forward strand.
AACGCGCATAACTATACGAAGTTATTGTCCGATTTCGATGAAATTTTCAGGGATTGTGCGGGTTGGTGTGTAGACAGTCCCCTATGAAAATCATCATCCCCGGACTGATACAAGCGACTGCGCATGCGCAAACGTGAATTCCTTGTAACGGCCCTAACTTCTACATTTTCCATCCGATTTCAATGAAATTTTCAGGGATTGTGCGGGTTGGTGTGTAGACGGTCCCTTATGAAAATCATCACCTTCGGACTAATAGTAGATACTGCGCATGCGCAAACGTGAATTTCCTTGTAACGGCCCTAACTTCCACTTTTTCTACCCGATTTCGATGAAATTTTCAGGGATTATGCGAATTAGGTTGTGGATGGTCCCCAATGAAGATCACCACCTTCGGACTGATTGTAGCCACTGCGCATGCGCAAACGTGAATTCCTTGTAACGGCCCTAATTTCTACATTTTCCATTCGATTTCAATGAAATTTTCAGGGATTGTGCGGGTTGATGTGTAGACGGTCCCCTATGAAAATCATCACCTTCGGACTGATAGTAGCCACTGCGCATGCGCAAACGTGAATTTCCTTGTAACGGCCCTAATTTCCACTTTTTCTACCCGATTTCGATGAAATTTTCAGGGATTGTGAGAAATTAGGTTGTAGATGGTCCCCAATGAAGATCACTACCATCGGACTGATTGTAGCCACTGCGCATGCGCAAACGTGAATTTCCTTGTAACGGCCATAATTTCTATCCGATTTCAATGAAATTTCCAGGGATGTTACAGATTAGTATTTTGATGGTCCCCTATGAAAATCACCACCTTCGGACTGATAGTAGCCACTGCGCATGCGCAAACATGACTTCCTTGTAACGGCCATAACTTCTACATTTTCCATCCGATTTCAATGAAATTTTCAGGGATGTTACAGATTAACTTGTTTTGATGTTTTGAGATTAACTACTAAGGGGAAAGCATCAATAGTGGACACTGTACCAGTAGTGGACACTTTGGAAAAAAAGTTGTAGAATAAGGATTTGGGTTTAGCTGGGCACTTCATCTTTTTTGGATTCACTAAAGTAATATCCAATTAAACGTGAAAAACAAGAAGAAGACGTTAGGGTTAAGGTGAAAAACAATAACTCAGCATCAAAACAACCAGTCAGTGAGTGTAGTGATTTCGTGCAGGACGTTGTGAAAAATGCTAAGGAAAAGAAGGTAAGTTTAAGAAATATTCATATATAATCTTCAAATATTTGTGCCCATTGGTTTGAATAATCACTTCAGTAACTAATTAGATGATTTTCCGGCCGCTTAACTTCGTTTATCTTGGTAAACTGGGCTTTTTAAGCATTTCCGCTTCTAGTGCAGCAAAAATGTTGGATGCTCTAGTAGTGGACACCCCTGTTCACTACTGGCGCATCTTCCCTTTTCGAGAGAGGTTATTTTTTTTATTTGCCACTTATTCATTTACATTGCAACTAGCTCACGATACGATTTTCAAATGAATCTAATGTTACGGACCAGAGGCGGACAGGGGTGTCCTCTACTAGTACATGAACTGTCCTCTACTAGTACAGAGGTATCCTCTACTAGTACATGAACTGTCCTCTACTAGTGCTCACTTTATTCTTCTATTTGAATGGCATTTTTTGGGATTTTCTATTGATTGTTTATTTTTACTTTCTTCCATAGCAAAAATGAAGCACAGAAGAAAAGAGGTGGAGGGATGCGAAAAAAGAAAATTCAAAATTACTCCCAAGAACAATTAGATCAGGCGATAAGGGATGGATTACAAGAAACGGGTTCTTGTAAAACAATTTATCTCACGCATATTTTAAAATTTTCTGTGATTTCAGTTCCTTGCAACAATTTGTTCCAAGTGTTTGTATAATTGAATAAATTATTATACATGATTATGAACCAAATTTTACATTGTCTTGTAGATATATACCATGTGTCCACTATTGGGTCATCAAGTGTCCACTACATCGACATTCAAAAATTTTAGCTGTCCACTACTGGTGTATTCTATTATTCCACAAATTTTAACTCTATTTCTTCAAAAATTTATAAAATTTGTGATTCCATCGATTAAAATCAATGAAAAATGTCTGAAGAACATGCAGACACCCAAAAAAACAGTTTTAAAGCTAAAAATGTATGAGGAAACACAAAAAAACGCACACGATTTTCTTAACATGTCCACTACTGGTGCTTTCCCCTTATGCATCGGATCATCTATACAATCGGGTTATGGATACGAGGAAGCTATGTGCCACACCCACTTGTTTTTTTAATGGGATAATCAACGCTTGATAAAAAATAACAATGAAAATAATAATCAACCTTGACAATGAATAGCATCTGAAAGTCTCAACTCATTCGAACTCGATTCCAGAGGAGTCCAGAGGAGTTCACAAAAGTTCTCCATTTACGAACATGTTCACTTGATAAACGCAATTACGGAAAAAGATTTCACGATGAAGGACAACGTTTCAGGTATTAGAACCTATTATATCTAACCAATGACCTTCCATTGATTTGCCATCGCATAGCAAAAAATCTCCGTTGAAATTGGAGATCAAAATCTATATCAAGAATATATTTTAAATGTTTAATAATTATTGTTCTATGTTAGGTCAGATCCTACCAGTCAGAACTGATTTCATGTATTTTAATCAATTGACCAATTTTATGATTCAAGAATTGAGCCTTCAGGTCAGCCAAATCTCTATGAATAGCTAAACCAAAGGTTAATTCTGTAATCATAGTTTTCTTTTCAACACTTGGGTCATTTTCAATTTCTGGACATCTTATCGAAACATTTACCAAATTATACGTTCCATCAATGAACATACCTATGTAATAGTAACCAAGTAAGTATTTCTTTTTTGTCGCAATTTACCTGAATAAATGAAGCTTTAGGTCCTCCAACAACAAACCAGGGGTCATTCCTCAAGGAAGTCCCCGGGACACTGAGGATTCCCCAGGCTCCGGGGAAGATCTAGAGCTCGTACCTTGAAATAAACTCTTTTTCTCATTCAAAACCCCAAACCCTTGCCAAAAACTTTGTTCAAACTAACATCAAATTTTGGTCAGTTTAAATTCTCGAAATTCCCTACATGCACTATTCCTCAAGGGCTGTCATGAGCATAGTGACAGAAGAAGTAAGTGACAAGTGGAAGTTATTATCCTCAACCTAGGCGACCCAGAACAGGATTTCCTGGTACCGATAGACGACCTCCTCAATTTAACCCATGTTATCAACATTTGACATAAACACTCGTCTGCAAAGAACACGGCTTTGCCTCTGCCTACCAACCATTGATACGAATGAATGAAATGTAGAGTTTTCGGTGCCTTCACGAGGAAATTTGATTACTGGTTGCTAAGGACGCAAAACTGAGTACAATTCGAAGAAACGAACAGCGATCGCATTTTGATCAGCTAAGATTTAAAAGGATATTATAAATATAAAGGATATTATAAAGGATATTATTATAAGGATATTATTATAGGATATTATTAATTATTAAGGATATTATTGGATATTATTATAAAGATATTATAAAGGATATTATTATTCCTCTTTTGCGATTCACAACTCGTGTTTCTGAGATCGTAAGTCCAACCCTAAGTTTTCATAGGGACCAAACGGTTGGTCCTACGGAGCTCTGGGTGGTCTCATTCGATTCTAGAAATTCAATACTATTTCAAATTGATGAAAAAACAATACCTTTATATCAAAATATTTTGAGCTAGTTCGTTTTCAACATTTTAACCCTTAGAAGTGACTGACATCAACCAAAAGCTTTTTTGGGCATAACTATACCCCAAACGGAACCTACATACCAAATTTCATCAAAATCGGTCCATGGTAACTAAGGAAAGTGCCATACGGCGTACGGTGGACGGACGAAAAAATAGAAAATAATAAACCGAAAAGTACCTATATTACTTCAATACAGAATTGGGTAATACAATTAACGTAAGGCTATTCTAGACCTTACAGTCATTATCTTGAAGCTACTTTGAGAATTATTCTCGAAACATCCATTTTAATCCTACTTTTTTTCTAAATGTAGTCGTATTTCTGCTCAAAAATACGGTGGATGAGCATCTCTTTTCCCTAGTGTTGAGTATCCTTTTATCCTTTATATTGAGACCATTACTAAACCGTGAAGCTTAGTTTGTCTACTCGAGGCTTCCCTAAACGAATTTGTTTTTCTGCTCAGGATGGCTCTCTGGGTTATTTCTATCACGACGCGGCGCAGGAAATTAAAAATGAGCGGAGAAGTTTTCAGAGGCTTCAAAGCTTTGGTGTATAAATTATAAATTCGGTCTTGTTTAGATCAAAGAAGAAAACCGCTAAAAATTATATTGCTTCTCATTTGCACGTTGACTAAAGCAACTGAGAATGTGTAATTAATATTGATATTCAGGGGTACTTCTTCTTCCTAAATACCTAAGCCCGGGTAGTTTAGTTTTCGTGCAGCGAGTCGAAAACCCAACCAACTATTATACGTTTCATCATGTAGAAGACGGTTTTAGTAGACATGTCCCATAAAATATATAATCTTAAGCACCAGTTTGCTATCATGTTGTAAAAATCCCCAACGGGTGTTGTTGTTTGAGCGTGGCAGACAAACAGAAAATACATACAGACACAAAATACATAGCCTATTGTGAAATATTGGGTCGGAAAATCAGAATACATATTTTCAACGTCACGGAATAATGATGATATCCTCCCAAAAAAGTACTTGAGAGAAATTAACACTTGATACAATGGAGTTTGAGCGCAGCAAAAATTGGTACTTCGGACTTGAAACATCAAGAACCTTGACACTGAACAAAAAGGCACTTTCCTAAACGGAAAAGATGGAAAGAATGTTCTCCGTTATGATGAGCAGCACAACGCTGGCTATTATTAAGTAATGAACATCATGTCCATCCACCTGTCAGATGTCACCAATGTCACGAAATGGAGTCACGCTAGTCGTGATAGAGTTGGTCAGTCTCCTGACATTATCATCATGATTATGTTATCTGCGTTCGTGGCTTCTTGGGAAGGCAATGAGATTACATCTGGTTAACAGTAGAGGGAGACATCATCCTGACAGTTCGGTTTCCACGTCCCCGCCACGTCGAAGACCGGAGTAGTGTCTTGGCTTGTAAATGAAGACCGATTTTAACTAGGATCAATACATTCTGCTATTAATCTTTGAATGATTAATTTGAGTTGACCGAAAATACTAAACCTAAACCCAATAGAACCTATTTTACCCCTAAAGTACAAAATTTATACTTCTAATGTACATTCTATGAATTATTCTATGAATACTTCTAATTTATATTTCTATTGGGTTATTTAATAACATAAGCGGTTCCGTGATTAGTATAGGGCATACCTTAATACATATCATGTGATGTATTATGCAACTGATCGTTGATTCTGAACTTAAAGAAGATTGCAGAACAAAAGAAGATTGCAATATCAGTCAATGGCCTTACGATCTAATAAATTGTCGGGCGTCAAAGTTCCTATTGAATTGGATATTTCCTTACAAAATTTATCAAAATACTTCCTTATCGTTTTCCCGAAAAAAAGTGTTTGCCATAGACTCGCAGCATAGTCGCAACTGAAATTGTTCAAAACACTCCGTAAACGTAAAATGTGAGAGAGAATTCTGATTTTGAGGGACTCAAATTTTATGTTTTATTCTGACGAATACTAAGCTTCTCTACTTTTGGTTTAGTGGAGAAGCAATACGAAATCTTTCATCACCCACTACTTATTAATCAATCACCTACTACGTATTAATTATTTCAAATTCTATTCTAGTTTTTATAGTTGATTGATATGTTTCCTTTGTTCCAGTCTACCGTCAAGGGGAGATGGGGACGTCTTGGTACCTTGTGCTCACCGGATCTCTCGAAGTCAAAGCTACTCAGGAAAAGGTATGTTATCGAGTTCATGTTTTCTTTTTCGGTGATATTAAAATCCTCTCCGGGTAAAACGATTTGCCTAATCTGGATTCATCATCACCTGATCGTGTAATAAAAACGCTGCAAATCATTGCTCAAAGGTTTATTATTTTCTGTATAGATCATCCTTCTGTATAGATCACTGGTTCTCCATCTGTATTCTCCCTTGACCTTCCCTCTCAAATTTCAGCTCCTGCGTTCAATAGGATTGAAAATGGTTTCGGAGCTCACTCAGCTGATCAGTGATCAGAAGAGTGAAGAAGATCTCCTCGAATGCTGGAGACGCCTGGAAGAGCACTTCCATTCAATAGGATTGAAAATGGCTTTCGAGCTCACTCAGCTGATCAGTTATGTGAGGAGTGAAGAAGATCTCCTCGAATGCTGGAGACGCCTGGAAGAGCACCTCCATTCAATAGGATTGAAAATGGCTTTGGAGCTCACTCAGCTGATCAGTGATGTGAGGAGTGAGGAGTGAAGAAGATATCCTCGAATGCTGGAGACGCCTGGAAGAGCACTTCCATTCAATAGCATTGAAAATGGCTTCGGAGCTCACTCAGCTGATCAGTGATCTGATCAGTGAGCAATGATTTGCAGCGTTTTTTACCTACCAACTATTGGTAGGTACTACCTACCACACTATAATGGCTTCACACCTTCACAATCAAATTTATTAGAAAGAACTAAACGCTTCACACTCGATTCGAAAAATAGAAAGCTTGATATGGAAATTTGATTACTGGTTACGCAGAAGGCAAAACTGTATACAAATCGAAGAAATGAACAGCGATCGCATTTTAGTCAGATAAAATTTGAACGGCGATTAGACCTCTTTTGCGATTCACACTCATGATTCTGTTTTATCGAAGGAAAACCTTCAAATACTCGTAGGGACCGAACGGTTTGTCCTACAGAGCTCCGGGTGGTCTCAAAAATTTTTAAAAATTCTGTAGGGTAGGGTGGGGTAAGTCCCCGCACTTTCGAATGTTTTCCATTTATAAACACCTACTAGGTCAATATCCCTCAACCAACTCATTGGGATACTAGTTTGGGACCTTGGCTATAATGCCTGACAATTTTCATCACTATGTCATCAGTATTATGGAAGAACTGAACGTTTTTTAAAAATTTGTGTCTGCGGGGCTTTGCCCCACAGGAAGGGGTAAGTCCCCGCAGTCATGGGGCAAATCCCCGCAGTGCGGGGGTTTGCCCCATTCTGGGGAAAGGCATTAATTTCAGTCAGAAAGCCAATATATTTATTCAAATATGCTCATCTATTCAGTCAAAACATCACATTTTTTACAAGATAAAAACTTTTTTGAAGTTCACATGCCTTAATAACAGTAAGCAACTCATTTTTTTAAACAATTAACAAAGGGTCACAGTCAAATAGTTTATAGCATTTGCTGGTAATAAATTTCCCACACATCTTCAATGCACAATGAAAAGTCAATTGTAGAATATTCGAAAAATCACAAAACATTGAATTAAATGCAACACAACTAAAATTTGAGACAAGAAAAAAGTTAAAATTTAACGATCATTTAATGATCGTCCAGGAGAATACATTTTTCTGATTTTTTTTTCCTAAAATTAACACATTGTTTGTTTAGTAACAAAGTAAGCAGGTATCGCGTTTAAAAAAAGTACAACAAACTGCAGGATTCCAATAACTCCCAAAATGCTGGTTAGATACTTGTACCTTTAGTTTCTGGAATTATAAAATGAAAGAAGATAGTGGGGAACAGAATAAAAACAAGTTACATACAAATAGGTAGTGGTACCTGACATATAAGTCAATTCTGTGCATGGTTAACTGCATGAAGGTACCTAAATTTATCATCGCCATCTTCCAAATAAAAACGAAGGGGCAAGTCCCCGCACAAATTTTGTGCGGGATCTTGCCCCACAAAGAGTGCGGGGCTTTGCCCCAATTTGCCATTTTGACTAAAATCGACCTCAGACAAGTAAAAATATGGTTACCAAGAGCGTTGTCACGGGGTTTTGACGGGAAGAAGCACCTTTTTCTGACGCAACACAACAGACACGAATATCAACGATTACGGAAACATATCATTGAAGTAAATAATCATGAATATTACATCAGAGCGGAGGAAAACAAACTTACCTCATTTTGTCTGTCACCACGCTGATCCGCACTACAGGAAATTCCACACAGAACTCGCGACATGGCAATTGGCTTACCATCCAACGGACATAGTCATAACTTGCACAGTAACACAGAAAACCCTTCTGCGGGGACTTCCCCCGTGCGGGACCTTACCCCACCTTACCCTACTATTTAAAATTGGTGAAAAAACGATACCTTTATTTCGAGAGTTTTCGAGCTAGGGCACTCTTGAAAATTTCAACCCTTAATTTTCACCCCTTAGAAGTGACCTACATCAACCAAAAGCTTCGCGGCACAACTAGACCCCAAATGGAGCCCATATACCAAATTTGAACCAAATCGGTCCAGTGTTGCTAAGAAAAGTGCCGCGTACGGCGTACGGCGTACGGCGTACGGCGTACGGCGGACGGACGGAAATTTTTTTATTCGATTTTCGGATTCTACGTACCTTGAAACGTAAAACATCAAATTTTGAGGGGGGGTTAAAATTTTTTTTTTCTTGCTCGATTCCAAAGGCTTATTATTGAAAATAATAAACCAAAATAGAACATTTAAAACAAGTTTAAAACCGTATCTTTTGATGATCGAATTTTCTCACAAAACTTTGTGGTTTCACTAATTTTGACCTCGAGAACACGGGAGAAATATTGGGAAAATTTTGCCAATAGCGAATTATGCTACTGCTTACATACATGTTATTGAGTCATAGATGGGATGTTAGGTCTTGCATTATCAGGTACTTTAATAAATGGGACTTGATTCTGTCTATTTACGTTCCACTAGGCACAACACTAACTTGATCCAGTGTCCTCGGGTATGGAGCCATCATTAGGATACCTATGCTTTCATCAACTCTCAACCGTAGAGATGTGGAATGTACACTTGCTACACCAACCGTAGTTTCATGTTTTAATTATCATACTTCATCCTTACAGTAAACTCTTATTCAAACCTCCACACCAAGCTCAAAACTCGCCTCGCCACCTATCCAACAGTAAATTGCTGGGGCAACATGTGCCGAGAGCAAATCGAGTTATAAGAGTCTCCCCGCCCCAAAAGCACCTGTAGCATTAATTTCTCCTAAGTTGATTGTGTTTCGTGGAAACTGACGGATTGAAGGTAGAAGGACCATAAAGTGATTGCGGTGTTACTTTCCTTCAAACGCTGGTGGGCTTAGTACCTAACAGTGCGTCCAGTAGAGAACTTTCCAGGGCCAAACTAGATTACTCATTAATCTCTCAATTCACCTCTTTAACTTTTGAAAATCGAATAACTTAAAATAAGAAGTTGTAATTTTATTCTGGAGTCAAGTCCATCGTAATCGTGAGTTCATTATTCGATCGTTTGTATGTGATGTGAAACTGAAACTTTCTTCCCTGAAGTAGCAGCACTGATCTCTTTGATTTTGAAGAATGAACTACAATTTTAATCTACATATTTAGGTCTTAGATTAATTGGAAGAATTGAAGAATATTGAAGAATAGAAATCAATTATAGCCTTAATTTATTCATACATTCAATAGAGAAAATGTAGGCTAGCTTAGGTTGAATTATCTAGCAAAGTGCAACTTGTTCCTATTTGATAGCGGAAACTACTCGTACAGTATTCATTCATAATAGAACACCCTTTAGATCCATGAAGTCATGTTTCCATCAAGTTCTCATGGAGCTAGGTAAAGTCGCGAAGTCTCATGAAGGGTACCTGTCGTCTCTAATATTCCATTGTCGTGCGGCCAAACAAATTCCCTTTTTCCGCCGGTCCTTGCCTCCATTCTAACCCTAGAGCTCAAGCCTCGGGTGCCATTTGTATTATTCATGCTGCAGCATGAAAACGGGAGTCCTCCTGTTCATACTCTTCAGGGGTCCCAAGGGAGTACTAATTTTCCATTATGTCGCGCTCAAATTGGAATCTACTACACCACCTGGCTCGCTAATCCAATGAAGCGAGTGGGCCAGGACGTTGCAAGAAGGAGAGCAAACAATGGAACTGGGACGAACAACTGTAGCTGAAGATACCGAATTATGCCACAACTTCTTTTCACTTACCACCTGAATGATTTAATTTTATTTCCTATTAAAAAAATATCTCAGAAAATTTATAAAAGAGGGATTTAAATTACAATAGACTGGAGTTCTAAATTATCTATTTATTGACATAATATAAATTTATCGCTTGAGCACTGAAGCTAATTTTCTACTGAGAAATGGGTACTAATTACAGAATAAGTTACAAAATTTACTCAACGTTATATTAGCTTTGCCAAGAATGATAACACCTACCTGCTACCTTAGATAAATGTGTTCAGCACGATAAGAACAGGTGAATATCATGCTAAAAAAAAAATTTATTAATAATGCATGTACCATTGCTGTTAGAATGTAAACGTTTTGCTCCACATCCCAGGAGACGCTCCTTATAGAGAATTACTAAGCAATACAATGTAAGATATCTTTCTATTTTCCTCGACTATTTGTTCACCTATACCTACTGTATTCTTCTATTTACAGCAGGTGAATCCCATGTTGCAGGTAATATTCAGGGGAAAATTCTTGTCACATTGTACAATACCAATGTGATTTGTTTTGCTTTCTCTACGCCGGGTGGGAGCCATCAATTTCCTTCCCGACAGCCCAATAAGCATTTTTTTCTTCTTCCATCATGGAATTTATCATCATCGAGGTATCACATTTGGGAGAGTCTTGGGTACTGGACAAGGTGCCTGGGTTCCATTGCAGCATTGGTGCTGCATAAGGGGCAGATTGAAGTTAAAGCCTATCCGATGAAGGGGGCTTTGCAGAAAGTCATAATAGCCTGTGTTCACAACAGAGGGGTTTGCAGGGTAAAAGATTCCCCCTGCTTTCGGATAGCTACATGCGGAATCTCCCAATCATTACTTCTTTTGTTGTCTTTTGCGCTTCATACGTTCCATGGTTAGAAGAAATTGGCTCAGGTGGTAACATATCTGTTTCTATCTTAGCAAGAGCCTAGTTCCTCTCTTAGTAGCCTAGTTCCCCTGAACACCACAACACCTTTTTTTGGACCTAGTGTTCGTCCGGTATCTGAGACGAACAGGTGGAAGGATAGCCACCAGATGATGCATAAGGAACGAAACTCTCGTGAAGACCCTGTTTAGATCAATAAGCTCTATCAGATCTCAATGTCTCTGAAATTGTTCAAATTTCTGCATCAAAATTCGTTAACAAGAAGCCCAGTAGTTCACATCCATGAAATAAATCTGAAGCGTGATAAACAGCACAGGTTCATTCCGAATCTGGGTGCTGAAGCCATCTGTATTAACACAAACCCAAGACCCAACAGTCTCCCAGGCATCCCTGTGAGATTCTTTCTAGTAAACGGATTCCCAGCCGTTCAGACAAGTGCTCTCCTCTCATGACTTGAGGTCAATAGACTGCTGGAAGCAGAAATTGGTGTAGTGAAGTCTACTGATTTTGTGGCTGTGAAGGATTCCGGTTTCTAGTTTAGTCTGCATTTAACACGGTGCCTCAAGGCATAGTTCATAATAATACCAGTAATAGTACTTAGTAATAGAACCGGGCATGAGGCTGTTGTTACCTTGTCCGGTGCTGAACAGGAAGTTCCTTCAGAGTATTAAAATCTCGCAAGAAGCCAAGATGTTCGATACTTCGACTTCCATGAATGCTTTACACAATGCTAGTTACAACGTTGTGACCTGTTTCTCCTCAGTTTACTCCTATCTTGCCTCATTACAAGCGATAATTATTCCAAGAGCCTGCTGCATAAGTAATTTCGATTCCTCCTTCGTGCCCCTCCAGGTGAAGGGGAGTATCAGCGCACTCTCCCAACAACTAACAAGGGTTGGCAATCTAACCTCCCATCATATGATCATACCCACCACCCACCAGTCCATGCCCTGAGCCCGTGTTTCAACGTCATGCTCTCATCTTTAATAAGATTCGTGTATAGTCGACTAAAGTCGACCGGGAGAGAGAGGGTCGAAAAGTTTGCTCATTAATTAATAATGTTCATTATCCATGCATCATCTTCCCCTCTCCGTGCTAACGTCTTCGTTTTTACTATATTCGCTGGAAAGGATGGAACAAAAGAAAGATTAATGGACCCACCAAAGTCGGTATGTCTACCAAAGAGGTACTGATAATATATTGGTCGATGAACCTATGGAAAACTAGTACGATTGTTACACTTCCTAACTTCCGAACAAAGAGGCAATCTATTTGCAAAAACTATTACTTTATTTTATTCTAAAAGTTTTTGCAAGATATTTCGATCAGTATGTTTATTGTCAATGCTTTTTTCCCTGCAAACCTCAAGATACTTTGTTGTGAGATCGATACCCGATTTTCTATATTCCAAAACTTAATCAACTCACCAATCGAGTCCAATTCTTGAAAATATAATTAGTGAATATAATAATTGTCATTAACTATTTGTTGTGTCACCGCGGCCTCAAGAAGTGGCGTCATCATGTGACCAAGTCACCAGGTCCCGTGTTTTACCGTACCTTGGTTTCATCGGTTTTCTCCTTGAGTTCAGAGGAGATATTCTACAGACAACTGAAACCAACTACAAATACGTTCACCTAGGTGTAGGGCTTCCCTTCAAGAGATGTGCTTCGCATAATAACATTTGGCAAAACTTTATTAGGATGTGGTAGGTCTCTACTCTGCTTACTGCTTGGAATTAAACGATACCTGTATTTTCCATTCGAAGATACGCCCCTGGATGAATTTCATCTGGCACTAATTAAATCGTTTCATGAATCTTAAAGTACCGCAAACCACATTGAAATCGACCGACAATCTTTGGCTTGAAAAAATTCAAAAACTTTGCAACGATAAAAGAGTGAGAGAGGCGGCGGGAAAGAAGGGACTATCATTCATTCAATTAGATTTTGCTTCCGACTCTACCAAGGTAATGGAAGCTTTGGTTTCACTTTTCAATATACCGGAACAATTATTTAGGTTCCATGTCTGTCTGTCCGTGTGTTCGTGTGTCTGTAATGAAATCCTTGCCACAGCCATAACTTCTACAATTCTCGTCCGATTTTGATGAATTTTTCAGGGATTGTGTGGGTTGGCGTGTAGATGGTGCCCTGCGAAAATTATCACCTCCAGGCTGATAGTAGTCGCTGCAAGTGCGCGAATGTGAAATCCATTTTCCAACAATATTCAAAGATTGTGCCGGTTGACGTGTGGAGTCTCTATGAGGGTAGTGCTGGGTATTTAGAGATTGATGTTTTGTGATTAACTACTATGCATCGGATCATCTATACAATCGGGTTATGGATAGGAGGAAGCTATGTGCCACACCCACTTTTTTAACTTAAGTACTAGTTGTAAGCACTGATAGCATGGTAGTGACTCTCAGATCTTTCAGAGCCAAAATATATAACACGTTGTGGATAGACTTACTGTCTTTGCTAAGTGAATTATTTCATCATATTCGATTCAAGTTTCTTAGGTATTAATAATAAATCAAAACAGTAGCAGTTGGAGACCAGAACTGGTGCATATTGCTCCCTAATGAACACAATAACTCTGTAGACCGCGCCGTCACCGAATGATGAAAACCCACACGACACTCAAGACTGGTGGAGTTAGTATACACGGCGCCTGCTCCGAAGTTTGGCAAGCATTAGTCCCATTTCACTGACTGAATTTCTTCCCTCATTCTACAAAATCTCGAGTTTTGCAAATTATTTAGCAATATAATTTATTCGGATAAAAATCCTTACTTTTTGTGGATTGTTGAATCTACCAGAATACCTCCAACCAATACTGCAAAATGAAACACCATTAGGTTGTGCAAAGTCTCGTTGGAATAACACTTCCTGGGACCGCCAAAGTATTTACAGTGAACGGGATAAAGGGAGGACTGAGAACTTCATGTTGACCTTTTGGGAACGTGGCGGCATGGCGGCAGTGTTCCGCGCCGATGGTTGTCAAGGGGCTTGTAACCACAATTTTCGCCGGCGTAGAAAACCAGATCCTTCAATATTTGACCAAGTTGGCAGGGATGATGGGGAGGAAAATAAGTTCTAATGGGTTATCGATTGGAAAAACAAGTTTCAGACCTCGGCAGACAAAAGCAAATCCTGCACAATTCGTACTATGCTATAAGGTCGTGGAAGTTGGGATTAGTAACGCAATGATCTTGGTGGTCTTGTTGGTCTTGGACTTGGTGGTATGTGTCTCCTATGACGATGTACGAGTTTATACAGTTAACAACCAACTCATTGCTTCCTCACTACAGCAAATAAGGAAGCTTTGTATCCCAGGAGCAGGTCAATGACAACTCTGGTTTGAAGTTTGTTTATCTGTATGAGATCAATTCTTGCCTCTGACCCAACTACTCAAAATCATTGTCGATTTCGATTTCGAATTTTCAGAAATGATGAGGCTTAGCCACGTGAAAGATCTCTTCAAATTTAATCAATATCAGATGAACGGCAGATTTTGTGCTTGATCATACGTGATTTTATTTTAACTTCGATTCAAACGATAGGTTACCCAATTCTATTACAGTCAAATTTGGAGGGAATCCTTGAGCTAGGCCCTCAACTTGATCGCGAACGACTTCACAAACAAGTCACTGTTCGTTAATTTGATAAACCAGCAACATCGTTAAAATTAAATTTCATGATGTACAATGTAGCAATTTCATCAATGATTTTGCTAAATTAATAAGCATATTTACGTCAGTCAATGCTATAGAAGTTCATGTTACGTTAGGTAAGGAAGCAATACTCACAAAACTTGGCAGACATTTTTAACCATCCCCAGGAAACAAGAGAGGTCATTCAAGACCCTTATTTTGAAATACCCTAGTCTCATCAATTCATCGAAACCGAACCCCCAACCTCTGCGTACATACTTCAAGTTCTCTCACTGTTCAAAACACAAACATATTTGCTTAACCAAATGTTTCACCCTGCGCTCTCGATTTGGCACTTGATAGACCATTTGCCCTATTTCCTAACCCACGAAACCCCCTTTCGTAAATCTTTGTTGTCAAGTAGCAACTCTATCAGCCTTCTGTTACAGTGGAGCTCTTTTAACTCGCCCCTTGGGCGTCATTAGACTCTTGTGACAAAAGCGTTCAGCTTTCCGATTTAAGTTTAGCGGCTTTGTAACCCTTTCCCAGTCCTCCCTTCCGGATTGCCCCATACCAACCGGATTTTTTCCCCCTCGTTTCCCTATTTACTTGGAACAATAGTGCCTCGAATTGAAAGGATCCTCATTCATTCGCTTACAAAAGCATTAAAACTCAACCAAGTAAATGTGTTTCGAATGAGACTTCACCTTGTCTCTGTCTTCACATCCATTCAATTCTTTTTCAAAATGCATTTTCGGGCGATAATGATGTTGATTCACGAGGCACTTTACGTTCAACAAGAATTATCGTGTTAACTAATGGAATAGTGTAACTCCTCACAGTTATATCCATATGTTTTTAGAGTAGCCAGTGACGAATTTCCCAGCACTAGTCGGTGTATCAGTGAGGGTATGCCATGAATTACTAGTTCCTATAGTGGTTTCAGTGGCACTCTGTCAATTTTCTAGTGGGTAACGACGAATATCCTGGGCACCAAATCAAACACAACGTCATGCTGTTTTCAGGCACTGCCTATCAACATTGATGGATGACCTTTCGGCTGACACTACAAGTCTTTACCTCAAAGGAAGATATATGGATTTGCTGAGGTTGAGATTCAGCATTACTGTATTCAAGTAATCATTGAATTCCGCCATCTGAGCCATTATTTTACCCCCAGATGTGGGTATCAGCATGACATCACCTGCGAAAGTGAAGACCAAAGCCGCCCTGCTTGGATATATCCAATCCTGTTGGGGAGCGATAACAGGACATTGTCCATGACTGTATGATTGAAGAGGACAGGATCGCCATGCCTAATGCCCCTTGTTCCATGGATCCAAGGGCTAGTCTCAATACGTGTGGACCCATTTTGATAGATGAACTCAATACTATACTAGCAGATCGAGCCATGTCACCCATGTAGGATATGAATGATAACAAAATAAAACACTCTGTCAAGCGTTTTCTCTACATCGAAAACTATAATGAGAAGCTCACTCCTTTTGGTTTATTTTTTTTTATAATGAACCTTTGGAATCGACCAAGAATAAAAATGTTTACCCCCCCCCCCCCCCTCAAAATTGGTTGGTTTACGTTTCAAGGTACGTAGAATCCAAAAATTGAATACAAATTTGGCCGTCCGTCCGCCGTACGCGGCACTTTCCTGTGATGTAAATATTTATGTACAATACCATCAATTGTAGTGGTGAAGAATTGTTTACAAATCTAAAGTGTTAATCAAGGTACGTAGAATCCAAAAATTGAATACAAATTTGGCCGTCCGTCCGCCGTACGCGGCACTTTCCTGTGATGTAAATATTTATGTACAATACCATCAATTGTAGTGGTGAAGAATTGTTTACAAATCTAAAGTGTTAATGGTATGTGGGCTCCGTTTGGGGTCTAGTTGTGCCCCGAAGCTTTTGGTTGATGTAGGTCACTTCTAAGGGTTGAAAAATAAGTTTTGAAATTTTGAAAACGCCCAAGCTCGAAAAATTTTGATTTAGAGGTATTGTATTTCATCAATTTAAGATAGTATTGAATTTTTTGAATCGAATGAGACCACCCGAAGCTCAGTAGGACGAACCGTTCGTTCCTAATGGAAATTTAATGGTTGGGCGTACGATAAATCTGAAACACGGGTGTGAATCGCAAAGAGGCCTAATCTCAGTTCAAATTTTAGCTGAACAAAATGTGATGAGCTCAACATGAGTAACCGTGGACTCTGGCGCAGAATGGTGTTAAGAACAACATCCATAGGCAATGGAGAACCATCCTCTACACCTCAGCCTCCATCAGGATCACAGGCAATCTTGGTTGGACGAATAATATACAAAGGTTCCCTTGCTGCGATAGTAAGGAAGCAAAAAAGCTGCAAATTATTTCACAGAGGTTTATTATTTTTCTGTATAGATCACTCGTCTGCAAAGAACACAGCTGTGCCATTGTCACTTTTTAATTTTTATAACCTACCCTTTGCGGCACAACTAGACCCCAAATGGAGCCCATATACCAAATTTCATCGTAATCGTTTCAAGGTAACTAGGAAAAGTGCCACGTACGACAAATGGACGGATTTTTTTTTTTCTTAAATCGATTTTCGGATTCTACGTACTTTGAAACGTATTCCATCAAATTTTAAGGGGGGGGGGGGGGTTTCATCGTTATAGATTCCAATGGTTCATTATCGAAAATAATAAACCTAAACACGAAATCATGCACCTCAAATTGAAATTGTATTCGAAAATTTGTTATCCTGGAGTCGATTCTGCTATAGTGAGATTCCCATTTACTATACCGGCATTATCGACTGTATTGACCTCTCAACAACTTCCACCACATCACGGAAATCCTTCCTGTCTCGTCTGATCGAAGGGGGAAAAAACACAACGGGATCCGTGAATCACCGGTTCACGTGTCCCTTGTTTACGTGAAGCTCGATAACACGAGACCTCTTCTCGGGCCTGGGCCCCCCAGCTGACAGTCCCCACTCCGTCAGGGAACCCCTCAGCTGTGGGCCCCCGCCCCCGCCGCTAGGTTTACCTTCAGTATCGTGTTCGCCAGTGACGTGGTCGTTCTGTTCTGTGGTGTTGTGCTAGTGGCGTTTCCTCGATTTTCGTCGTCTTTTGTTTACAAGGAAATTACGTTTGTGTGAAGGAACCATCTCAATCACCGGAGGTAAATAATGAACAATTTCATGGTATCAATCCGTTTACTTGCTGGTATCTCGAAGTTTTATTGTTTAATTATGTCAGTTTGTTATTTACATCGTCGTTTTTGTTTATTAACCCCCTCCTGAAAACTGGATGGTTTATGTTTCGATGTTGGTAGAATCCGAAATTGAATTTGAAAAAATCGCCCGTCCGTCGTACGCCGTACGCGCCACTTTCATTAGTTATAATGGACCAAATTTGGGAAACCGGCTCCATTTTGGGCCTAGTCTTGTTGCTGTTATTCTTTCAAGTTTTGTTTTGTAGCAACTCAATATTATTAAATGCTTCCTTAAGTGGTTAAATTATTATTATTATTTTTTTTTTTGTTGGATTACCAAACGGAAATAAATTATCAATTTCATCCAGTAAGTAGCATGAGTGAGAGAGCGATTTATCAAAAGAATATTCCAAGTGATTTTTGGTCATTTTTGAACTATGGTAATTTGAGCTTTCTCATTATCAAAGATATGAAAGGTTTGTATTCGTGCAACTGGTCAACAAAATGTGGGTCCTCCAAATTTAAAATTTCCACATTCATTTTGTATTCCAGAGCTTCCTGAACAACTTTGGTTTACGGTCGTATCCATACCACATCATTGTTTGATATTGATGACAATTTCGGGGCTTATGCAGGTTTTCCTCGAAAGCACTCCCCTATGAATTCCTTCACCATCGGACCATCTGGAACGTTTGCTCGCGTTCAAAAGAAATTGTATATCACCACCAATCGGCTAATATTAATGATAGTGAAAATTTAATTTTATATTGGGAATTTTATTTATTTAATTCAGTAAGGCATTTTTACTCCGACTAATGTCCTACGTCCGTGATATTCTATTTGAGGAAGCAAATTCTACAATTTTTCTTTAGATATGATTATCTTACCCTATTTCTTGATAAGTCATCATGCTCTTGGAAATGTTGTTGGCTGATCTTCGTGATGTGGGAAGAGAGTGAATTATTGGGGAGGGGAATAAATAGAAATGCCCCAGTAGTGCCTCCATCAGTTTAGGTATGAGTTCATCTGCCGAGATTCCCAACTCTAGTAATTCCGCGGTATTCCTTCCACATAAGCATATCTTTCGTAGCACAGCTAAAAGGCTGCAAAAACAACAATTTATTATTGTTCTGTAAAGATTACCCGTCTTTAACATTAATAGTACCTAAACCAAAAGGTAAAGGTACTAATAATGTTAAAGACGGGTAATCTTAGGTATAGGTATTTAATTCATATTATCGCGCAGAATTAACTATCAAGTTTATAATATAAACTTGATTCATAAACTTGACATATTATGTACAGAACGTTTCTACCCACTAAAAATTGTTATACCAAAGTTGTGGGTGCCTACAATTGATTTGATTCTTGGTTTGTTACAATTGATTTGATTCTTGGTTGTCAGGAAGTACAAGTGACTGATATGAAATTCTATTTCAACAAAGGAAAACAGTTCACAATTGATCAGCTAAAATTTGGCTCACTTCCGTCAGCGAACGTTTTTGTGTGATTCACACCAGTGTTTCTGACTCATCATTCGTCCAACACATAGTAAGTGAGACAACTTGGTGTACCTTGCGAGAGAACTGTCAACTAACTACCTAATATAAGGATCTGTGGCAGGGGTTGGGAGGGGGAGGAGATTCGGGCCCTTACAAGCTAGGGACAATTTCATCCAGGTGTTCTACAGATTGCACAATAAACATGCATTTCATAATTTTTGATCGGCTGGATAGTAACATTAAATTCTCGAAATTTAACACTACTTTGAATTGATTCGCTATTTTAAATTGATCGTTCGACCGAGAGTACAGAGTAGCACTATGGTTCACACACCACTATGGTTCTCAGTGGTGTAACTAAATCTTGAAAATGTTTAGGGTGTTAAAATTGTGTTTCTCTTTCTCGATTCCAATGGTTCATTATTGAAAATGATAAACCAAAACCGTATCCTTTCTAAATCAATGAGAAGAAAAAAAACACCTGTATATTGATAGCTGTAGAGCTAGGGCGTTTTGAAAATGTTTTCACTTTTTACACCTTAACCTTCAGTCCGAGGGACGATTTGAACTTTCAAGTAGAAAACATTTAGGTAGTATTGTTTGTACTTTGTACGAATCACCTACCCTGTAAAGTGTGCAAAATTACAATGTTCTTTGAAAATTTTCTCACTTTACAGGGTACTACTTGCGAAGCGCTTTATACTTGGTAAATTAATTTAGATAAGAAAGGCCAAAATTAAAATGGTGAACACTCTAAAACTTACTGAACTAATGGAAATACTTTTAATTCAACTAAAATACTAGGAGAATTGACAGCTGCAGGAGAGAGAAGTCTAAAAAATTCCATCCTGGGGAAGGAAGGGGCTGTCTAAATGACCTCTTACTGACGGCTAAAACGCAATTTTTTTGAATTTGGAGGGAAAGGGGTAGGGAAGAGGTGAGATTCACTCACCATAAGCTTACTCTTCAGGAGACAAGAGCTGAGTTGGATACTGAGAAGTACTAATAGCTGACCAATACTATCATCACTTTTCACAAGTCTTAAGGTTTGGTCGACGGGCACAACAAGACCCCAATCCATTTGCTGTAGCAGTTCATCACGTTCTATTGTTTAGAAAGGAACAAATTTCTTAAAATCTCTATTTTAAACGCATTTCTAATTTATGCGGTTTGGTTCCAGAAATTTGTTCATACGTGAAAATACTTATTTACAAACGATGAAAGACTTTTCTGCCCGATTACTCGAAACTAGTTTTTAGGGTTGTATCCCTTTTGCATAAAGAAAAAGCGGACGACAACAAACTTACTAAAGAGGCTACCTACCTTACATCAACTATCCTGATTATTCTCCCAATGTACTTATCAATTTTCCTCCTCAAATATTTATGAGGTGGGTCGCAACACGTTTCATCATATTCTTTTTCTTTGGATGCCATTATCCTCTCTGATTTGTCCACCCCGATGGGTTCGTTGGCGCTATCACTATAAACCTGAAAGTTGCGGATTCATGTTTGTTTCCCGCGAAGCCTTGTAATAATTGAATTGTGGGGCGACTTTCCCGCTGAAATCCGCGAAATTCTGATTAAATCCCCCTCTCGGGCGGTAATATTTTAAATCCACCTCAACTCGGAGTAGCCAACCGAACGCCGAGTTGTACAAATTAATTCTACCCGAATGAATTCCTAAATCCCCCCAACCAGCTCGTTCATCAATTAAACCTATCTTGTTATTATTTTCACAAGAATTTGCCCGTGTTTTAATTTTCCGAAATCACTCAATGGATGAAGTCGCACCCCATCATCTTTTGTTCGACCTAAAATTAAAATTTTTAGGTTGTAAAATTTCTACAGCGTCGAAAACCCAACAAATTTCAACCAATCTCAAATATATTCTGTTGTTACTGATTATACATATATATGTTTTACTTTCTATTTCTATGAAAACAATTATTGTGCGCTGGTTCCGATATCATAAATTAATAATATGATACCGTAATAAATTCAACCTAAATTTGCACCATCAAGAATGTCCGTCAACGAAACTAGCCTCTTCTTTTTGATAATATTATCGAAATTATCTTTTGTAAATAATTTAGACAAGTATAGTGTTGCTTTACGAACAATTTATAACTATTCCTGATCATCCTCTTATAGAATCATATTAGTAGAAGTCAAGAGGTCCTAATATGGCATTAGTTCCGTAATAAGATTACATTTCAAAGCATTTTACACTCACCTCTGGAAGGAGAAAAAAAAACGAAAAATATTTTGTGTTACGCAGCGAATTTTTGGCCACTGTGTTTCAAGATTCTGGTACAGTATAAGTAAGTATGTAGCTACATCTATAAATTTCCAAAAAAAAAAACTATACCAGAAAAGATGTACCATATAAAGGGCACTTTACCCGACAGCTTTTTGTCATTATACCTCCAAAAAAGATGTAAGAATCGCTTTCAAATATTATCAAGTAACTCTGTAGCGTTTCGTTTGGCAAACATATATTTGATGTGTCAATACTACCGGAGCTAGAAAAACCGAGATTGAAATGAAATCTTAACATTTCATCGGACTCATTCATTCCCATTTTGTACGAGTACCGCTAGTTTTTCCCTTGATTGTCTCTCGAGTGGTTTCTTATTAAACTCGACTGTTGGAAAATGAGACGTCGGAGCTCGAGTACGACCTATCTTTATTACCTCAGAGATTACTTCGACGAGGACAATGTAGGACAACTCATACTCAGGTGATCGTAACACTACGTTCTGAAAGGTGGAGAAAAAATTTGGCCCTGACTTTTCAAGAACTTCTTGAGGGTAATTATTTTCATCGTAACAACAGGTTGCAAATCTTCGTCAGTTTGATGAAGGAGTAATAGATATTGGGGTCTCTTAATGCTTCTCATCAGTAGTAATTAGCTGAACCACTAAACTGATGGATTTTGGGACAGACAGTGGAAGTTTCAACCTGTGCAATGATGGAGACCCACGCCAAAATCCGTGCCCATCACTTCACTGATTTCCTCTCAGGGCCGCGCTCATTTCGGCAGTGTGGCATCCCAACAGACATTCAGCTGGTGAACTGGAAGAATACTTTTCCCATACGGGTGAATTGCTGGATGCATTGGTCAAGACATCCGGGTGTTCAAGCTTGTTATTGTGCCCATCAGCAAGTTTCGTTCTCTTTATTGTGTTATTTCTCAGCCAAGGAGCCCTTCTATGAACTCCGGTCTACGCATTATTAAAGCCACCTATAAAGAATCAGAAAAGGCTAATTCTATAAAAGGCCTTCGAAGAACATTGAAGACAGCAAATACTGTAGTAGAAGGCATATTTAAGAACAGTTGATTGTACAAAGCTGTAAGTGATACCTACTTGGGCCAATGGGTGTTCATATTTGTGGTTCTGAGTACCACACTCTGATCTGGATTTGGTTGGAGAATTCCTGGCGTGGCGATTGGTAGCTCCATGGAGGTTTGACCCAATTGGCCCTCTTTTTCCTGCGTTTTGTTGCACCCAGGTTACCTTTTAAATTTTTTACTTCCGAGCTGAATATTTCTGATGAAGAGAATAGCTTCTCCGATCGGAAATATCTCCCTTAAATGGTGATATGAGATGTAATAATACATAGATGCAATGAGCGGCAGACGATTCGATCCTGCTTGATGGATCTGCTTACAAATAATGGAGAACAATCCAGTAGATCGAAAGGCATTTCGAATTACAGTGAAATTTCCAAAAGATATTTTTACGTGGAGCAACTTCCATAAAGAATTTTATCCCTTGATACAACCCTCACAATGATCGAGGGCGTGGAAATGAATAGGTAGGTAGTCAATGATTCCTGTCTCAACGTGATGATTGTTCAGCTGACAAGTTGAGTATTAGAGCTACCTACTACATGCCCTCTTCATAACACCGTTTCGTTCCTTCTCTCGGCTCTTAACTGAAGCACTTCCTGGAAATTACCCTCCGTCGCCTAAACAAACGCTGATAACCCCCGACCTTGCAACACCCCGTCTAATGAAAGCCCCGTCTCGTCACTTCGTGTCGGATATTTGAATGGGAAAAAAGCCGTTAGATAATGTATCTTCAAGGTGGAAACCGTGACAATGGCCTCTAGTGTAATCACATTTTAATTTCCCGCCACAAAACTTCCCGATGGAAGGGCCTCGAATAATAGAAGTGCATCGACTTCATAAACCTCAGCTAATGACCCACACATGGGCTCTGAGCTTATATTTTCTTTTCGGACGAGAATAAGTTTGCAAACACCTACTTTTTCAATTTTGTAAATCTGTAATTGAAAAGAAGAAGTAGCTAATAATTAGTAGGCTTTCTCATTATTCAGTGAGAACTCACTATTTGTCCCCACGTTTACAAAAGTTTGTGGTATTCCCCATGAAAATTTAATTGTGCAAACCATTAGGTAAACGAAATTTGAATAAAGAAGAGGGATACTTCCTTGAGAAACGAAAAAAAGAAAACACTGAAATAAAAATAGGCAAGAAGGGCACTTTTGAACTATAGGGAAAATATCCACCTTTTGTAATCCACTTTGGAAATAAAAATCACACATTTGGGCTGAAGGACTCGTCATTCATCCTCAAACAATTGTGTAAAGCTGTGAAAGTCACTCGATTGATAGCTTCAGAAAATAATCCGTCTTTGTAAAATTCAAGACAAATGAAAGTTGATCCAGTATAGATATCATTAGCATGGCATAACATGCTTTAGCCATCACCTAACTGGGCAACAACGTGACGAAACAGTGGAACGAAAGTAACGTGGGATTTTGTAATGATTGTCACTTACAACCTACCCTTTTCTAGGGAAATGCATCGCTGATAGTTTTCATCCCACGGAAATCGTTCGCCATTCGTTGAAAAGCCCTCAGTTCATGCGTAAATTATATTCTGCCAAAAGCTATAAATATGGTCGAAGCTGAGATACATTCTTACGAATGCAATCAAAGGATCTTGAAACCTAGGCTGGATTTTGTTATGAACGCAGGCTTTTATTAGTCGTGATGACATCACGCATTGTGTTCTTCGACGCTTTAGATGTTTTAAATTTACTGATAACAACAATAACTTTTAATTTTTTTTATTTGGGACATCAAGAGGTGAATGAAATGACGAGCAATTTGAAAAGCATGGCCTATAAAGAGCTAAATTAAAACAACAGAGAACAAATTCCTAGTAAAAGGAAACAGCAAACAAACAAAACACGGCTTAAGCATGTTCCAGGTTTCTTGAATTTTAGCCGAAGGCTCTAAGCAGTAACCAACCGGGGGCCCAGGTGGCAAGCGGTAAGAGTTTATTACAACTATGATTATCTCTAGGTATCATTCACTATATTAATAGCTTTATCAAACAACTAAACAAAAGTGGGTGACGAACCGTTACAGTGTGTTCACCGGAAAAACGAATAGGAGGGCCCGAAAACAAGATAACGAACGTTCTATCTCTCCTCAGTGTGGTCTTCTTTAGCATTTTCAAATTAGGAAGAAAAAAAAGTGTTCACACATGGGAATATCAAGATACCAAAATACAAATTAATAATAAGTGGGAATGGGAAATGGAAAAACCCGTTTATTCAGTTAGGTTTTTTCCATTTTTCTCTGGAAATTATTGTTCGATTTTGCTGATTGTAGCGGTTATCTTTTAGTATTACAATTCCCTAAATTGCTGCACTAATTAATTTGAAAAATCCTTAAAAATTTCAAATTAGGTTCAATTTGTAAGTTTTAGCGCACGTAATTTGAGGAAATACTAACCCGGAACGAGGAACGAACGGCGACCGACTGAGACCCCCTAGGCTAGCAACTGAAGGGAGCTTCAGATACGATAATTACCTTGCTATTTTTTGCATGTAATTAAGTCCAAAGTGAGCATTTTGCGAAGATCTTACTCCACAACACGGGCCAAATCTACTCTAAGATAGAAAACCTCAGCAAAACGCAACATTTCAGTTCTTGATTTTTCCATTGTTGAACTGTATAAACTGTTTGTTCTTGGCCAAAAGATATTATTCTATTACGTACAAACTATTATTAACTATTCTGTTTTCTATTACTATCACTTCTACAGTAATGAAGCAATGAAATAGTAATAGGTTACCTACCAAAAATACATCAGCAGTTAGCATACAAATATTGATACCGTTTGCTTCATGAATATTGTGGTAGAGCTTACTCTACATGTACTTTTTCTTGAATTACTTGTGAAAATATGACAATGAAAACACCATTACCTAAAAACGACATCGGATTATTTCTAGATTTGTACTGAGCAAGAGACCTCTCCTGTACGGTCGTATATAGGTAGGTACACCGTTCTTATTTCCCACAAATCGCAATCAGCGCCCCGGGGGTAGAGTGTGTCAATGGACCAATCCGTCGATCACCTCCGATTCTTCCCATGCAGTTTGTTGCGATCGAAATGTCACAGCTTTCCCTCGGTTAGGAGGTAGGTACTATACGAAAGCGAGGAGTCGTCACGGGGCGAATAGCTTTCAAGGTAGATTACTCGGTTAAATTGAACTTAGTTGAGGTAAAAGCGATCACCTGTTCTATTACACCATTGAATTCACCGTGGTTTATAAGCATTCGGTTGTTCTCAACCTTGAAAAGTTAATCTTCAATATGAATGCATCTTTTCGAAGTATAGCTCCTTGTAATATTGTTGTGGGTGGAAAATAATATTATGTGTTGTTTTTGACAAGGGTATGTCTTTTGACTAGAGGTCAAGGAATTATTCGCGACACTTTTTTTGCCACAAAAAATACTCGTACAACGCGGATACCTGTAAACAAAATCATAGCTACATATCGGTAGCTATAAAGCAAGGTTCTCTAGAATACCAAGTGCGATCGGAGAGGTTTTTTTTTCGAAAAAAGATTTAAATTTCAAATCACACCTACAACAATGGACATATCCATGGTCTTTTGTTTTTCCCTCTTTTTGTGTAACGGGTTATACATTTTGGCTATAAGACCACAGCTATCAGTTGGTTATGATGGAGTAATTTTTTAAAAATACATAAATATTAATAATTTATGTAGGTATACACGATAAAAAATATTTGATTGAAAATTCAAAATAGATAAATAATAATGTATGATAAATCATGATAATGTAAGATGGAATTGTTGCAAATTTTGAACTTCTGATATTAATAATTATAAGAGGAGTAAATTTTGGAGAGTCAGAGAAGCATTCAGGGACAGCGGACTTTACTTCTCGGACATGAGGGGTCTCTCATGTTATTCCAAGTTTCTAGACAACAACTGTTTCCACAGTTGCACACCCGTCGCTAATGAACTCGCACGGTGACCCGTTGAAGGGTTATGACAAGGAGAGTGGCGCTGACGGTACAGAGCTTTGAAGAAACAAATCAGGAGGGTAACGGTTCAATGAAACGGAGAATAGCCTTGTCACTTGTAGAGACGTTTCTCATCGCAATGTATTCCGCGTCGATAACGAACACCTACTACCGATCTGTCTTGAGCAAATAGGTCCTGAATCACTTCATTTTCAAATGAAACTACCAGAAACGGATTCATCCTCTTGAACCAATCTTACATTGAATGCTTTGGACATATTTCCAATATTTTTGCAATCCATAGAAAACTTTCTGGTCAACTCATAATAACTAATGATCACATTATCTTGAGAATATTCAATGACTCATTCTCTTCCATTTGTATATCATATTGGAGAGGACTTACTTGACATAACATCAATTGTCAGTGAGCAATTACGTGGTGTTTCATGAAAACGTTTCATGTTATTGGAACAGGAAGTAATTTTTAAATGACAGATTTCCAACTTCTTTCCACGATGGATGTGTAAGTTGTAAAATGAGTTGGTCAGTTACACAAATCAAAAACAAAACTCTGCAAATTACTAAGCAAAGGTTTCTTATTTTTCTTTATAGATCACCCGTCTGCAAAGTTCAGGGATTTTTCATTATTTGTGCCTACCGTTATCATCACGCAAGGTTCACTAACAACTTCATTTTTACAGAAAGTCCCTAAAAGTAAAATATCGTTGTCTGAGAGATGAGGGTACATCGCAAAAGTTGGTTCTTGATTGTTAAGGAAGCTAACGAATGATTACACAAAGGTTTAATATTTTTCTGTGGTAAAAGTAAAAGTAAACAACCATTTCAGGTTGGATTTTCGTCCTACTGCCTTTCCTGGCGTCGCGGACGTCTTCCTAAGGGAAGATCAGAATTTGTTCTGATGATTTCGCTCATGGCTTCCCATTGGCCTCACCGCCCTGGGTTGGGACGAGGGGGAACTGCGACCGACTTGCCCGAAAATATGCCGCAGAGGCGGGCCTCGAACTCACGTTGCCGTAGCTCGCTCGGTCACAGCTGACCCCCCATAATTTTCTGTGTAGATCACTCGCCTGCAAAGAACACAGCTATGCCATTGTCACTACCTACCAACCATATTTTATCTTCACAATCATGTTTATTTTGAAGAAATAATCGCTTAGCACTCAATGTGAAGAAATAGGGAGTTGTGGGTGCCTTCATTAGGAAATTCGAATAATAGTTGCTATGAACGAAACAATTAAGGGCAACTCGAAGAAATGAACAACGATCGCATTTTGGTCACCTAAAATTTGAACGCAGATTAGACTTATTTTGCGATTCACACTCGTGTTTCTGATTCATTGTAAGTCCAACCGTTAAGTGCTCATGGGGAGCGAACAGTTGGTTGTACAGAGCTCTGAGTGGTCTCATTCAATTCTAAAATACTCAATGCTATTTAAAATTGGTAAAAAAAACAATATTTTTATAGTGGGAGTTTTTGAGCTAGGGCGTTTTTGAACATTTCACCCCTTATTTTTCAATTTTAATAGTTTTTCAGAAGTGACTGATATCAAATTTCATCGAAATCGGTTCATGGTAACTAATATAAGGAATGTGCCGCGGACGGCGGATGGACGGAAAAATTGGTATTCGATTTTCGGATTCTACGTTACCAACGAAGCCTAAACCAACAAAGAAATGTTTAAGATTTTTTTCTTGGTCGATTCCAAAGGTTCATTATTGGAAATGATAAACCAAAAAAATAAGCAATTTATCAGCAGCTGAATTTTGAACGGAGATTTGGCCTATTTCCGTCAGAGAACATGATGGTTTGCGATTCACATCCGTGTTTCTGCATGGAAAAATTTGAAACTATTTTAAAGTGATGAAAAAACAATATCATTTGATCAAAAGTTTTTGAACTTGGGCATTTTGACTTTTTCAACCCCCATTTTTCACCCATTAGAAGTACCTAACTGACAATAAAAAAAACCTTCGGGACTCAGAATGGAGCCCATAATATCAAATTTCATCAAAATCGGATTACGGTAACTAAGGAAAGTGTCGCGTAAGGTAAGTATTTTGTGCCTTGAAAAGTAGTAAACCAAACCAATAAAAAAACAAGTTACTACAAGTGTAGTTTACTACAAGTACATTTTTTTCTTGCTCGATTCCAAAGATTCATTATTGAAAATAATGAATCATAACGATAAAATAATCTCATAAGTTGGATTGCATAGTTAATTAAAGGAGTACATAATTGAGGTAGAATACAATCTTCTCAACTACCTGAAAGTTAGGAAACGTTACTACGAAATGTTAATTACATTTCCAGTTATGGAAATATTCATCTCCAAGAGGAAATATTTGTGTCTGCTATCTTTCATAGTAATGAAAGACGTGTGACAATTGGAGGTTTATCTTATCAGATCCCGCATACATGTTGTAGTTCTATCAAGCTTTGACCTTTTTTGTAGAAGAGGAACCTACCGAAAGAGGCACGTTTCTGGGTTGCGGACAGGTGAAGCATGTTCTATCGCTTTACCGATTATTCGCCTCATCATTTTCATTATCCTGATTAGGCGAATGAAAACAAGGAGAACGGTTTGAAAATCACGTTCTCATCTATGTCCTAGCCCTTCTCTTTTGCTACGAACGAGTAAGTTCGTGGGTTCCCCTACGAACGATGGTACCATTACGGTGGTAGTAAACGATGGTACCATTACGTCAGACACTACTCCAGGACAAGATCAAAACTAGAATAGTTTTGCATAGTAATATTCCCGAAGCCAGAAGAAAAAACAAAAACGTAGTATTCATGTTGTGTGGTGTGTCATTCTGGTACTTTAGTGGGGTTTTTTTTTTCGGCAGGCTGGTGAGAAAATCTTTAAGATCCATAGGTGGAGTTGGATCTCGTAAGATACCTGGGAGGGTCCGCGTCCTCCAGGTTATGTGGGATTCAAACCCACTAAAAAAATACCTCCTTTTTCCCCCCCCATATTGAAGCTCAGCCCGGAACCGTTTAGCACATTACTTCGGGCTGAGTCCTGGGGCGTTTAATCAGTTTTGGGTGAGGGGCGGACCAGATGCTCCCTCCTCTCTCTTTCTCGTTCTAAGAGCATCTTCCTTGTCAGGATGCCCTCCTTGTACTCTGCCACAGCAGTCCAGCTCCTTTCACCTACCAGCATCATGCTGACAACAGCCTCTGGTGTTGAACTCATTTAGTGGATTTTGGAAGTCCCTCATTTGTAACTCATTTCTTCTGTCGGGAAAAACATTGATTGATGAGTCAAATAAAGAAAATACCTAAACTGCTGTAGAATGTAATGAAGATTGTGACTGAAAATTTCAAAATTATTTTGACGTCCTCAATGAAGGAATCTCGAGTGATGAATCTTCAGCTATCACATAAGCAACATGTACACATGTGTAAGTATAGATTGCTAAGATATTCATACAGGAATATATAAGAATATAGGCTGCATGAAGAAAATACTGAGACAGTAATAATGAAAACAATCATCAAACGCCTGTAATTTTTCGTTTACATTATTGATATTAATTGTTTTCTATAATCAAAACTGAAATAAAAAAAAGAGTTCTAGACTGTAAAAAGTAGCGTTTGAAATTAAACATTCATAATTATGTCTGGCAATTTTCATTAAACAATAATTGCATATTGAAAAGGAAGTGAATGGACATCCGGCTTTTTCTGCACTACAGTTACAGCCGAGAAACCAACTGCCAATAAGTTGGATTTATTGCTATCAATCCATAATGTTGTCTGTTAACCGCGAATTTTGGGGTCTATTTAGTCAAAACAGTGTGCGATTTTATGACATTCAAAGAATGACTTTTCTTATCATTAGCTCCGAGACAGTAGAATCAAAATTTTTATTGGGATAATAAGAAACACCCACTTGAATATTTTGTTTTGAATATCAGATGTAGGACGAGTAGTTAGTTCGTAGTTATGTAAAAATTGGCTACAGAGTTGAGTAAAGGCGTCGAATGACGGGCCAAAGGTAATATTTTTATTTTGATGTCGTCATTTTTATCACTTCGTCTGGGGTGTTTGAGGACTTCTCCTCTCATAGGCTACACGTGAGTCGTGTGCATCCCATAACACCACATAATGTATTCAACCTGTGCCTTATGGATTTAATAACGACGAAGCTTGCGCTGTTCGTCGTCTAGCGGAGTAGTTCGGGAGTATTCCCTATTATGAGGTCGTAACATGAGATATGAAGCTCATAAGTCTAATCCATCCCTCCGAATGAGCCCATGGGAGGTGAAACACATGGATGAGTAGCTAATCTTGTATAACAGGACTATAATACGGGGGTAAACCCATGTTATGACCTCTTGCATTACACGCAGAATTTATATTCTACACAACGTTGTTACCTAAACGATTATTCTATATCTGTCCATTTATTATTCCTTCAGGCTCAATCCGCTATTTCGATGGAAGTTTGGGCGAAATTATGATAAAGTAATTGTGGACGTTCTAAGATATAGTTGAAGATTTTCCAAACCTTAAAACCTGGTACGAAAGTCACGTTTGACGTGCTTTTAGTAGGTTTCGATCAGCAATCAGGGTGAGTAATAAAACCATGAACTTGAGCATGAATCTGGAGGCAAACAAAAGAGCCTAATCTGGAGTCAAACAAAAGAGCCTAACCTGAAGGCACCCAAAAGAGCCTAGCAGAGCCAAACAAAAGAGACTAATCTGGAGCCACTATTGAAGAACTAATAGAATGCTGATAATATTCTATAGAAAATTGAAATTTAGTTGCACATAGAGCTTGTTGGAAAGTAGAGGCTGGTACTCTTTGAGGGACTTCATTGAGGCATACGTAAACTTCTTCAAAACTCAAATTCTTCAGAGGGCTAAAATTCTCCTTGGAACTTTTCCAGTCATTAGGGAATTGAGAACTCTACGTGGGACTTCTACCTATCATCAGGGAACTGAAAACCTTCTTGTCATCAGGGATTATATCAAGACCTAAATTAAATTATTGGCATTATTGTATCTTTTAAATCTCCGTATTTCTTAAAAAGAGAACTCTGTAAGGCAGGGGGAAAACCAAAACAACACTTCCGAAAAGGAAAGGGAAAGCGCCATTGCATTTAATCTTTGGTGGATTCTGGGTGAGACTATGGGGATGATTTTGGAGGTCTCATGAGTACTCAGCAACTCCCTTTCCTAAAAATTCAGAATGTTCTGGATTTCAGAAAATTACCTTTTTTCTTAACGACCCTCAGAAAAAGTTAGACGGATATTACGTAATATACACTAAAAGGTGTTTAATTTAACAAAAATCGCAATAATAATTTTTACAAAATTTCAAAAAAATTAGTTTTTCTTCCTTTACATCAACCTGTATGCGCGCGAGGCGCCTTGTTAGTATTTCAGGGTTAACTTCGATGCACATCCTCCTCGCACATCAAAATCAAATAATTTGCAACAGCTTTCCGATTAGAAAAAAAAACTGCTAATTATTACACATACTTAGGTTTAATGTTTTTCTATGTAGACCACTAGTCTCCAAAGATCACAGCTATGCCATTGTCACCACTAACCAACCATATTTTCGCTTTACAATCGAGTTTATTTTGAATAAATAAATACTTCACACTCATTTTTGGGTGCCTTCATTAGAAAATTAGATTACTGGTTGCTAAGGACGCAAAACTGAGTACAACTCAAAGATACGATCAATGATCGCATTTTGGTCAGCTAAAATTTGAACAGAGATTAGGCTTCTTTTGCGATTCACACTCGTGTTTCTAATTTATCGTAAGTCCAACCCTTAAGTTCTCTTAGGGAGTTAACAGTTAGTCCTACAGAGCTCTGGGTATTCTCATTCGACTCAATGAAAATTCAATCCTATTTTAAACTGGCGAAAAAGCAATACGTTTATTTTGATAGTTTTCAAGCATTTTTAAAAATTGCAACCTTATTTTTCACCACTCAGAACTTTTGCGGAACTACTAGGTCCCGAATGAACCCCATATACCTAATTCCATCAAAGTCGGTCCATGGCAAGTAAGAAAAGTGCCGCGTACCTACCGATAAATTTTTTTAAAATTCGATTTTCGGATTCTCCATACTTACTTCGAAACGTAAACCATCAAATTTTGAGTTGCGAGAAGGATTCAAAAGTTTCATTATTGAAAACGATAAATCAATAAACACACTGATTTACACAAGTTTTTTCCCACGAGAATAAATCACAAATAGAATTTGGATGTTCAGGTTAACCCACAAAATCAGGGTGTATAAACTCAAATGAAGATTTGCTTACCACCATAATATTTTTTCAGATATACCTTTCTCATAAATAACAGAATGTACTTACTAGATCGTTTGTAAATACGTGACAGCCTTTCAAATTAGAACCGGTTTCCAAATTGGACTACACGTAACTTGGCTTTTGCAACAGTGCCCCTGAATGTGTGTCAGGCACAGAGCCGAATGTTCTACAAAGCCCCTTTCTACTCCTATTACAGATAATGACTCACAAATTTCATGACCGCTTAAAAGATCTATAATTGCCGCCTAACGATTCAATCACCGCCAATCACGCCAATTATTGGCCCGAAGAGGGAAGTTGGTCAATAATTGCAGTTGAAAACGCTCTGAAAATACGTGAGTTGAGAGAAGGATTGGCTACGGCATTTGGTAAGAGGATTTTTTTTTTTTTTTGGAGAGAGAACGACAAAGTAGGAGGGAGAAGATTTCAAACTCAGGTAGAGTGAAAAGTATATGTATACTTTATCTCTCCGCAATAAACGTTGCTGGATCAATAATAACAAATAAAAAACATCCTATAACTAATATTTTAGGTATTTTGGTCTGTCATCGACTCACGTCCAGTCGGGTAAATTTACGGAGCCTCCAAAACGTCATTGCACGAAAACGTGCCCTTCCTCAGCAACTTATCAAGGCTGATCTGTAAGAGATGTTATTCGAATTTAGCACCCTTAGAAAACCCCGAGTACCCTCCTCTTGACGAAAATCCAAGTTGTTTCCACACCACTTTCTCACAACGGTTATAGGATGAGTCGCGGTATTTTAGGCTTAGGACGTTCAGCTTCCTTCCGTCGATACCACTAAATAGGTCGATCGTTGATTTATTAAGAGTGAGATGAGCTGCAGAGGATAATGTATCAAGGTACCAATCGCAGATGTTCGACCCGGACTCGCTTTTAGGTTCAGCATATTAGGTTAACTATTCGTTTGAACTCAAACGATCTCCTGTATAGAGTATGGATACTGTTCAATTTGGCTGTCGCCCATTAAAGAGATAATCCAGTTTGTCCTCCCGGCAAATGACATACAATCCGATTATGAAACCTGTAATTGAATAGCTAATAAATCTGGAATTATGTGAAGCTGGTTACTTGTGCGAGGTATTACAAGAGTACTCAAGTAAAACAGCTTCGCATTGTGAAACACAGCGTCCTTTCGACATCAAAACGAGTCTAGGTAATTTACTTCCAGATATCTTAACCAAGCCATTTTCGGAAGGGTTGTTGAGCATTTCTGAGCTTCCATGTCCCCGAGGGAATGTGGTCAGTCCCTTACAACGGAATGACAATCTACGGTTAGTAAATCTATGGATTTATCGGACGCTTTAGGGAACAAGGACGTATCAGAGAAGGAATTAGAATGTTAATGATAATAATAAAATGTACATGAAAAAATGTGAGAACTAGTTTCTTCGGCAAATTCAAGAGACAATATATAAATTGATGGTTCTATTCATAGCTTATATTTATTTTCTTTGGAATACATACTAATCTTCGAGAAATCAGCAAGTGAAACGTTCAATCAAGTAAAATGATATTTGTGCGAGACGCTAATGTTATCCTACTTCCATCCCTCTAGAATCTGGTTCAGCTCACAGTGATGAATGTCTGAGCCAATATGACTGTCAGAGCCGATGAAATTGACCACTTCGACCTCCATCATGTTCGCCAAGAGACGAACATATCATGTCCACAAGAAAGAAAAGGTAAAGTCAGCTCAATTTATTTTTCATTCCCCATGCGCTCACATAGATGATACCTCCGAACGAAATTTTTATTAAATTGAAGAATATCAACATTATTACAGTTGCTTGCACTCACAATTTAAAAGGTAAGGTATTTACCGAAATTTGGATATAATAATAGTAGGTAAAACTTGAAAATAATAAACCAAAATGTAATCTGTCAAACATATCATAAGTAAATGTTGGTTTAGGAAAGTACTGTTTCCACGAGCACCATATATATTTCCAATGGCAATACAATTTATAAGGGACCGTCTCGGAAATAGCTCTCTGTATCCTCTTAGGGAAATAATTAACTTTAACTTAATATGGTCAAAAACTATCAGGGTTGCAATGACTCTTATATATCCAAAACTGTCCCAGTTTCATTACGAA
The DNA here is from genome assembly GCA_009739505.2 of Apolygus lucorum. Classification (NCBI taxonomy): domain Eukaryota; kingdom Metazoa; phylum Arthropoda; class Insecta; order Hemiptera; family Miridae; genus Apolygus; species Apolygus lucorum. The sequence continues at coordinate 15,464,507 of CM019180.2, forward strand.
GATAATCCAGTAAAGAAGTTTACATCATTTGTTTGTCCTTAAAAAAGGAAAATGACTTTATTTCAATGAGATTCACAAACTACTTTCAAGATAATATCTTGAAAGTAGTTTGTGAATCTCATTGAAATAAAGTCATTTTCCTTTTTTAAGGAAAAATATCAATGTTAACAAGGAAATTTCTCAAACTTTAAGGTAGTATAATATACTAAACTATTTTTCGCCGTAGTTTTGACACCCTTAAAGTTTGAGAAATTTCCTTGTTAACATTGATATTTTTCTCGTTCCAAACAGGATAATTGTTGTATTTATGTGATAGCTACATTTGAGTCTGATTCGCTCACTAAAAACGTTATTCGGGGAATGACAGTGCATAATATTTCATCAAGTACTCGACGATTTGTTCCAGTGAAATGGAAAAGAAAGGTAAGTATGTGAGAACTAGCCTCGGTGATTGTAAATTTAGCTACCCAATCAGGCTCTCAGCAATTTGCACTCTCCAACACAATCTAGCGTAGAGTTATGAGGCCATTAGTACTGCGATGTACAGATGAAGATCTGAACATCTTCCTGAACTTACTGTGAAAAATGTCCTCAATCAAGCAAATAGTTACGGATAGACTATGCCATTCATAACCGGATGCAGAAAACATGATTTCAACGTATACCCTTCTAGAATATGTGTGCTAAAATGAAGTTTTGTGTTATCAATATCGCCAACCTGTACGTTCTTCATCATCTTGTGAACTTACTGTTTTTTGAACATGTAGCATGAAGTACATTTAACGTCCTTTTTATGATGTATTTTTGTAATCGTATAAACGTTTCTTTTACATAATACATACTACATTTTGAAGCATTGCTAGTGACTATTTTGTTATACTGATTTGGTAAAATAAATTATCCTACTATGTTATAATAAATGTGGTAAAATATCTGTGTCAATCTGATTACGTGGTTCCCCTTTACGTATCTCAACTGATCTTTTGCGCATTTTTGGTTTGAGTCGTCATCGTGTGAAACATTTGACAAATGTTTTGAAGTCTAGAGTCTTGTTTTGAGGAGGATTGATTTCTACAGAAGAAAAACGAAGAAACAGATCCTAAAACGCTTTAAAAAATGGTATCATTGATGGCGTGAAACGTGAACTGAGGCAGAGAATTGATCTTTTACCATCATGAACTTTTGATGATATGTATTTGATATCTCCAACCAACATGACCAATGTCCTCTAATGGCAAATCATAGGTAGTTATATTGATTAATAACTTTGATAGTATGATCACTGCTACATGTATGAATCATTACTCAAACCCACAACATAACGACAATAATAAAAGTATAACCCTGCAATAACACCCTGCACTATAAGTACCGTAAAACGGGTCAACTATGTGCCAGGTGGTGTAAATATGTGCCACTTGTGTTTTGTGACCCCAAATTCGCATTTACGAATTGATCAGGAACATTAATCATTCCCAGCTACCCAAACAATCAACCAGTGAGATGCAAATGAATGCAAATCGGTGGCATATGATTTGCAAATTATTTAACGTTGCATTATTCAATGAGATTGCTTCCGGTGCTTCACAGCTTGGAGTAACTCCTACATAATCATTAACAACAATTATAATATATTCCCGTTGAAAGGTGAAGATTACATTTCCTTGTTTATTTCGATGTAATGAATTTATTTTAATTTCATAAAAATGACTGTTTGCGTTGAATGGGATCTACGGTGGCAAGGAAAAGTCACAATTTAATTTTCGTTACATTCCTCCCGGCAGGTTGGCAGATGAGATGTTGCTCACGCTTGTGAGCAATATTTCATAGAGCGTCACGAGACATTACCCCGTGCAATATAACGCCGTTGTGAGAGGCGAGCTCCGGTAGGCCACCACAACAATAACCTCGTGTACTCAAAGCATAAATCGACCTTGAACTTCCCGTAATAGAAGAAAAATGTGGATATCTAGTTCAACTAATGGTGCAAAAATTTTGATGCCTAGATAATTACAAGATTAAGTCAAGAGATTTGTAATGAAGCCATTTTTGGTTGATTTGAACCCATATGTGATTCCGAAGAGTAAATTACAACCTAGGTATTCATATTAAAAATTCTCAATCCAAGTAGATTAGACACTTTAAAAGCTTGAAATTCTATATCTCGCTGATCCTTTTGAGTTTAAAAATAAACCAAAACGAGGAGAAAAAATGCTAAAAATAACTAAAATTGGTATTTTATTTTCTGAAAAGAACTCGGCGCTTTGCGCCTCGGCGGGGGCTCCGCCCCCCTGCACCCCCCGGTTTATTTCTTTTTCCATACTCTGTATGAAATCATAGGAACACAGAATGTGTTTTTGCGATGCTAGTCATCCGTTAAATAAAACGCTGCAAATCATTGCTCAAAGGTTTATTATTTTCTGTATAGATCACTGGTTCTCCATCAATAGCACCTACCACCATCTGTATTCTCCCTTGACCTTCCCTCTCAAATTTCAGCTTTCAATAGGATTGAAAATGGCTTCGGAGCTCACAGCTGATCTGTGATCTGAAGAGTGAAGAAGATCTCCTCGAATGCTGGAGACGCCTGGAAGAGCACTTCCATTCAATAGGATTGAAAATGGCTTTCGAGCTCACTCAGCTGATCAGTGATGTGAGGAGTGAAGAAGATCTCCTCGAATGCTGGAGACGCCTGGAAGAGCACATCCATTCAATAGGATTGAAATGGCTTTGGAGCTCACTCAGCTGATCAGTGATGTGAGGAGTGAAGAAGATATCCTCGAATGCTGGAGACGCCTGGAAGAGCACTTCCATTCAATAGCATTGAAAATGGCTTCGGAGCTCACTCAGCTGATCAGTGAGCAATGATTTGCAGCGTTTTTTACCTACAACAAACATTGTTTTACCTACCATTTTGGTTTATTATTTTCATAATAAGCCTTTGGAATCGAGCAAGAAAAAAAAAACTTTAACCCCCCCTCAAATTTTGATGTTTTACGTTTCAAGGTACGTACAATACGAAAATCGAATAAAAAAATTTCCGTCCGTCCGCCGTACGCCGTACGCCGTACGCGGCACTTTTCTTAGTAACACTGGACCGATTTGGTTCAAATTTGGTATATGGCTCCATTTGGGGTCTAGTTGTGCCGCGAAGCTTTTGGTTGATGTAGGTCACTTCTGAGGGGTGAAAATTAAGAGTTGAAATTTTCAAGAGTGCCCTAGCTCGAAAACTCTCGAAATAAAGGTATCGTTTTTTTCACCAATTTTAAATAGTATTGAATTTTTAAAAATTTTTGAGACCACCCGGCTCTGTAGACAAACCGTTCCGTCTCCCTACGAGTACTTGAAGGTTTTCCTTCGATAAGACAGAATCATGAGTGTGAATCGCAAAAGAGGTCTAATCTCCATTCAAATTTTATCGGACTAAAATGCGATCGCTGTTCATTTCTTCGATTTGTATACAGTTTTGCCTTCTGCGTAACCAGTAATCAAATTTCCATATAAAGCTTTCTATCTGTCCAATCGAGTGTGAAGCGTTTAGTTCTTTCTAATAACTTGATCGTGAAGGTGTGAAGCCAGTATGGTGTGGTAGGTAGTACCTAGCTGGTAGGTAAAAAAAGTTGGTAGGTAAAAAAAATGTTGGTGGGTAAAAACGCTGCAAATCATTGCTCAAAGGCTTCTTCACGCTTCAGATCACTGATCAGCTGTGTGAGCTCCGAAGCCATTTTTAATCCTATTGAATGGAAGTGCTCTTCCAGGCGTCTCCAGCATTCGAGGAAATCTTCTTCACTCCTCAGATCACTGATCAGCTGAGTGAGCTCGAAAGCCATTTTCAATCCTATTGAATGGAAGTGCTCTTCCAGGCGTCTCCAGCATTCGAGGAAATTTTCTCCACTCCTCAGATCACTGATCAGCTGATTGAGCTCCAAAGCCATTTTCATCCTATTGAATGGAGTGCTCTTCCAGGCGTCTCCAGCATTTGAGGAGATCTTCTTCACTCCTCAGATCACTGATCAGCTGAGTGAGCTCCAAAGCCATTTTCAATCCTATTGAATGGAAGTGCTCTTCCAGGCGTCTCCAGCATTCGAGGAGATCTTCTTCACTCTTTAGATCACTGATCAGCTGAGTGAGCTCCGAAGCCATTTTCAATCCTATTGAACGCAGGAAGCTGAAATTCGAGAGGGAAGGTCAAGGAGAATACAGATGGTGGTAGGTGCTATTGATGGAGAACCAGTGATCTATACAGAAGGGTGATCTCCACAGAAAATAATAAACCTTTGAGCAATGATTTGCAGCGTTTTTTTTTACCTACCACACCTACCTATTGGTAGGTACTACCTACCACACTATAATGGCTTCACACCTTCACAATCAAGTTTATTAAAAGAACTAAACGCTTCACACTCGATTCGAAAAATAGAAAGCTTGATATGGAAATTTGATTACTGGTTACGCAGAAGGCAAAACTGTATACAAATCGAAGAAATGAACAGCGATCGCATTTTAGTCAGATAAAATTTGAACGGCGATTAGACCTCTTTTGCGATTCACACTCATGATCCTGTTTTATCGAAGGAAAACCTTCAAATACTTGTAGGGACCGAACGGTTTGTCCTACAGAGCTCCGGGTGGTCTCAAAATTTTTTTAAACAATAATAAATGTGGAGGTCTTTGGCAATAATAAAATAAATAATTGTTAGACATTTAATTTGGTCTAAAACCCTCTAATGTTATATAAATAAATATGTAACTACAAGAAAAATACTATATAAATTGAGAGCTTTCCAACGAATGGTGAACAATTTCTGTGCAATGAACAATGCGGGAGTTCTATTTCCTTACCAACGGCTTGGTTGCACGTGAAAATCATTATAAAAGGCGCGTAAACGGTTTTTTCTGTCGCTTTTTTCGTGACGATTTTTTTTTCGGTAGGTCATCGCAAAAACACGATTCAAACGGTTCTGAACGATTCAACCTCCTAACTATCCTGAAGATTTGCTTGAACAATCTGGTTTTTGATGATTTGGTGTTTCTGAAAAACGTCTCCGTTACTAGCCTGTGAATAATTGAATAATGATTCTTTTGATCATTGCCATTTAGCCAAGTGCTGAATCAGCTATTTTTTCTGCTTCAAATTTCATGTTTTTCTCTGTATCTAGGTGATTAATAAATTATTTATAAATATTATATTTTAATAAATAATTGTATTTAATAATTTTTTATTTAATATATTAATATTTAAATATGTAAATATAATGTTAATTAATTAATTAATAATATGTAAATTAATATTTTTATTTAATAAATTAATAAATAAATTATTAATAAATTATGCAGAAACGAAGAAATTGTGTGATATTAAGCATTTGATGATGAAAAAATAATATTATATTTATCGTGGAAAAAAATCGTTGTTCTTCAGACCCTATTATAGGAGTGAGATAATAATTATACAGGGTGTCCCATGTTAAGGACCGGAAAACTTCTACAAGTTCTACAACAACAAGGAGTGATTCTACAACTAATTTAAGTAAGAAACTGTCTATTGTTTTAACTCCTTGTTTTTCCAAGTTTTTACAACTTCAATATTTTACGTGTTTTTGACCTTATGTCTCTAAAATTACCATAATTTACAGTGGAAATATAAAAATAAGAGCACCGTTGGAAAGGGGCGACAAATTTCCCATCTTCTAGTGGCTATCAAAAACTAGTTTTGGGGTCCTGATGGATGAAAAATCAACCCGTAATGTAATTTTAGTCAAATTGGCAAAAAATGTTAGGGTTTGAATTCAACGTTGTTTTCCAACACCAAAAACTTTGCAAAGATCTCAGCTTTCCAATGGTATCATCAAAAAATATTTCACAATCGAATATAGGGGGAAAATGCGTGTTTGAATGCAGAAAAACGTGAATTGTTGTCAACGAAATCGACTGTTTGAAGGGAGGGCTCTAGAGTTTACTCCTCCGCCGCTCCTCCCACCCTTCAACCAAGCACTGAGACCCCCCCCCCCCTGTAAAAAGGTCAATTTCAAAAATAAAAAAAAATCACGTATTTCTGCGTTCAATCACGAATTTTCCCCTTAAATTCGATTGTGCATTATTTTTTTATTATACCATTGGGAAGCTGAGATCTCTGCGCAGTTTTGGTGTGGAGGTACGTGAAAAACCATGGGAAAGGAAAACCTAAAAAACCAAAAGAAGACAGGAAATTTTGCAACTTTGACAAAAATTACTTTACGAGTTAATTTCTCACCTATCAGCACCCCGAAAATAGTTTTTTGAAAGCACTAGACAGATGAAAATTTGACGCCCTTTCCAACAGTGCCGTTATTTTTACATTTTCACGGTAAATTGAGGTAGGTATGGTAATTTTAGTGACGTTAGGTCGAAAAACCCCCAAAAAAATCTGAAAATTAAAAAAAAGCTGAATAATTAAGGGGTTAAAAAAAATTGCTAAGAGACAGTTCCTTACTTAAATTAGCAGTAGAATCGACTCCCGAAGTTTTCCGGTCCTTAATATGGGACATCCTGTATATTTAACAAGTAAAGTTTATTGTGAGGGTAGGATCAACTTTCACACTGTGTTCCAACCCAATAATCTAAGACAAGGTCGGCTTTAGAGGGAGGATAATAAACCCGTGGGGTAGGCCTTTTGTCGCCAACGAACGACGCCCAAAATAGCCTCAAGTGAGTCTAGTCAAGACCCGAAGGAGAAAACTGTTAAGGTCAGGCTGCGCATAACGTGCTCTAATAATCTCGGAAGAGACCTTTCAGAGATGTTCTCTCTCATTCAGAGTTATTACCGGAGGCCATGGAAGGACACAATGTCGGATTAAACTCCTGCCCTCATACAGAGTAACTCCTCCAGCTCGAATGGGATCGGAGTCACTTCCATGGGGGCTTTTCTTTGAAACATGTCGTCATCTGATTGGCCATATTTCACTGCCCACTCTTCAAAGTCTTCCAGTCACGGAGAAGATTTGACGGTTATAGGAATTGCATTAAAGACATTTGTATTGTCGGTATAAAATTTAGATTGTGAGAGGACCCAAGTATTTCTTACAGTTTTCTGATAGTGGTTTAGATGAAGAATTTAAAGCACCAGCGCTGTTCCAAATGAAGCAAGTTGTGTATTTAAAACCTACGCTGGTTAAATACACGGTGCCAAAGGCATCGTGGTACTAAGCTCTCAACGTCAAGCAGAGGATTTTAAGACTTTTGGCAAGAAAGTCAGTGGAAGACAAGAAGTAAATCCGAACTTTTTATTGAGGAAATAATTAAGAATGAAAAAATTATGAGACTGGTCGATGTCATGAAACAAGATGAGAAAAACTAGAGCTACAACAAGGTGACCTCAGTATTTCTCACTAATTGGCTCATATGTAGTAGAACCTCGTTCTAACGAATTAGAAGTGACTTTCCAAAAATTATAGGACGAAAAGTGCCCTTCGTTGGAAAGTTGGATAGGTGACAAAATTAGTAGTATCACAACTTATTTAGTTTTTTAGCAACAAGATTGTATAGGGGTGGTCTGGTGAGATATTTCGGGACACCGATGAGTAACCCGTCTCAATGGCAAGATCAAAAGCGTTGGTGACTCGCGCCAAGCATCTGGAACAGAAGCCGTCTCGTCAATCAAATCTTTATGTAATACTTACCTAATTGTAGAAGATAGGATTTCTTCATTAACTTCTATCCTTGAACAGTTGGACCATGAAATGTGGTTGAGATTGTTACTCCCACTCAAGGATTTCCCAGTTTCTGTGACACAACCGTTCGAGTCAACTGGATTCTGGAGATCCAGCGCAACCAAGATTACCCAAAAGCGTTATGAAACTGGATGATTACTCTAATTGCTTTCAAGTTTAAGATAGTATGAAGTCATGATGGTAAAAAAAGATGGTCGAAGAAAATGCAATTGGCAAACAGACACACAATTGACAGTTATAAGGATAAAAGAGGAGATATTTTCGACTATCTCGCCAGCATCATCCACCGATAAATGTTCGACCGAAGGGATGACGAGTTTTGTTTCCAGAGGCGACAGAACGTCGGGATGAAAATGAAGTGCTCTAAAGGCACATTTCCAGAGATATTTGACGACTGTGCTAAATTTAATGAGCCGTTCTCCCTCAAACAGAATGCGTAATAAGGCACCCACCATCCTTGCACTTTCGAGTTTTTATAAATTTATAACATCCGATTCCGTTGTAAACTAAGAATGAACCACTTCATCCCTTACCTACATTAATAATTTTACAAAATCCGGATAACGAATTCGTACATATCTACTACGATGACCCACTACGACGAACTACTACGATGAGGTAAATCGGATTGTAAAAAGTCGTCTTGCTTATATGTGGCATAGGTAAGCAACCTTTGGATTGAGCAACGAAAATTGAATTCGACCTTTCTAAAAGAACACATATTAATTTTTTTGAATTTTTCAAGTTTCTATTGATTACATGCTGTGACCACCGTCCACTGTGAAAACCTCCCAAATGATCTCACAACGGTTCGTTATTTCGACATATCTTTAGGATTGCCCGCGATTTCAATTCTCAATTTCATAAGGTTTTTTGCTGTCAACTCATTCGTCGCTACTCGTCCCTTCGAGTTCTTAAAGGTCGGACTTGCGATAAATCAAAATCGCGAGTGTGAATCACCGAAGAGGTCCAATCTCAGTTGAAATTGTAGTTTACCAAAAAATGCGATGTCTGTACGTTTCTTCGAGTTGTATTCAGTTTTGCTTCCTTAGCAACCAGTAATCAAATTTCCATATGAACGAACCCCAACTCCCTATTTCTCCGAATCGAGTGTGAAGCGTTTATTTCTTCCAAATAAACTTGATTGTGAAGGTTTCAAGTATTTAGTAGGTAGGTAGCCTACCTTTGGTTGGTAAGTAAAAAAATAGTGACAATAACAAAGCTGTGATCTTTGCAGACGAGTGATCTATACAGAAAAATAACAAACATTTGTGAAATAATTTGCAGCGTTTTCTATGAAGATCACTCGTCTGCAAAGAACCTTCGAAGAAATAGAGATTTGCGAGTGCCTCCATTAGGCATTTTGATTACTGGCTGATAAGAAAGCAAAACTTAGTACAACTCGAGAAACGAAAAACGATCGTATTTAAAATACCAAAATTTGGTCAGTTAACATGTGAACGGAAATGACGCCTCTTTTGCGAGAAACTCTCGATTTTCTGATTTATCGTAACTCCATCCCCTAAGTTCTCATTGGGACCGAACGATTGGTTCGGCAGCGCTCTGTGTGGTCTCATTCGATTCTAAAAGTTCAATGCTATTTTAAATTGATAAAAAATACCTTTTTCTCAAAATTTTCTGAGTTAGGGCGTTCTGTAAATTGCAACCCTTATTGTTCAATCCTTAGAACTGACTGGTTCAACCAAAAGCTTTGGGGAACAACTAGATCCCAAATGGAGCCCATATACAGAATTTCATCAAAATCGGTCCATGGGAACTGAAAAAATTTATATCTATATATATTATATCTATTATTATCGAAACAAATTTCGAGAGAGATTTACATTTTCTTTTCTTGGTCGATTCCAAAGCTTCATTATTGATAACAATAAACCAAAAACAATACCATTAGTATAACCATTTTTCCCAGGGCGTTTTGAAAATGTAAACCCCCACTTTTTGCCCCTTGGAAGTGACTGAGCAAAGGCAAGGTCAAATGGAGTCCCCTACATGGTCGAAATTATTGATGTAAGAAAATCAGTAACATGAAAAGTCTGCCAAGTGGGTGTGGCACATAGCTTCCTCGTGTCCATAACCCGATTGTATAGATGATCCGATGCATAGTAGTTAATCTTCAAACATCAATATCTGAGTGCTTCGCACTACTACCCTCTTAGGGGACTCTACCCGTCCACCCGCGCAATCTCTGAATATTGTTGGAACATGTAAGTAGAAGTTGTGGCTGTTACAAGGGTTTCACATTTGCACATGCACACAAAATACTTTCAATTTGGGGGCCATTTTCATAGGGGACCATCTCCTTTTCTACCCCAACTCGCATAAAGTATTTTATAAACGCGATAGCGAAAGTCGAAATTGGAAGAGTATCGTAAAAGTTATGGCTGAGGCAAGGATTTCAAATTTGCGCATGCACAGCTTCTACTTTCAACCTGGAGGTGATGCTTGTCGTAGGGGACCACCCACACGTCAGAAATTTCATCGAAATCGGATGAGAATTGTAGAAATTTATTAATCATTAAAAATGAATCCTGAATTTCATAATCATTTAATTACATCCAAAATTTTAAAAAAAATCAATACCGTTGAGCAGCTGTTTGCATTACAATGATGTTCTTGCTTCTTTTGATGATCATCCTCCCGAATACCCACTCTTCCGAAACATCTCCAGCCTTTGACGTGCACTCACTCATGGAACTGTATTATACACTCAACCAGTAGCTCTTTTCACGTTTAAGAAGGGTTCCTGATAAATTTCCCCAGGGCGATGGCAGTCTTTTTCCTTCGAATTACAAAAGAAGAGTCAGAAAAAGCTAGTAACTAGCTTTTTCTGACTCTTCTTATGTAATTCGTGGACTTGACGCTCCCTTCGGGAAACAACTGTTGTTTCCCGAAGGGAGCGTCAAGTCCACGATTCTTTCGGTACTAAGTACTTTCTAAAAGGCTTTCTAAAGATTATTTTCAGTAAAAGGTCACCAACGTTACGTCATTTCATTACCTCTACTACGTGTTTTAAACGGCGTTTCACCCGAGTAAGCGCATCATCGGACTCTGATACGCCGCACCACTGGACACGAGTCTCTCCGCCCGGTGGCCCATGAGACCTGACCCCGAGTGGCCCGTTCCAATGTCACGGGTGGAGGTCAGGTTTACTCCTCGCCCTGAGGCTACTGAGAGGAATCTTCTAAAAATGGACGGATTACGGGGTTTCGTTGAGTATTACGTTGGACATCACGTTTCCACCATCTCTCCACACGTGGGATATTCCTTCCGGAATACCATCTCCCAACAAAAGTCTAACAAGTATTCGTGTTACAAAGTATGAGAGAGAAAGAGAGAGAGAGAGAGAGAGAGAGATTGAACATTTTAGAAGTAAGAATGTCGGACAATGACTCTAGTAGATGTCAAACGTAAGGGATTTGCCAAAAGTTCAAATTGGTAAGCCATAAGTTAAAATTACATAGTTTCTTAGCATTAAAAACACAATAAATTGAAGTACTTAGAGATGATAGGAAACAGAAGTTTATGTTTACGATTGTTATCCAAATATCGTTGGAATATTTGTATTTTTGCACAAATTGTAATTTTGGGATCAAAATAACTTACCTTGAACAAAACAAAACGTAGGTACCTACCTCAAATCAAATCCATCTAAATTTTTCATTCTGATTAAAAAATGGATGATGTTTCATGTTACTCATGAAAGTTAGTTATTAAGAATCAGCAGTCTCAAAGCTAATCCAGCAAAATGTCAGCTTCTTGTGGCTATCAGATGCATTTAACTAGCACAGGTGGTTTTTCTGTTTTTCGCGAAATTTCTGTTTTTTCGGCTCATCAAAAAGTGCAAGTTTAGCTCACTCAGCTGGTCAGGAAGGCGCTGATTGTTATCACATTAGTCCATTTTGAGGAGGCCTAGTTAGATCGAAAGTGTCACCATCAGTCCGCAGGTAGGTACCATTATTGGGTTATACCACACGTATTAATTATCTCACACTCATACTGTTGCTGTGTTGTTATTATCTATGTTGCTGACTACCTTGTTTACAATAAATTTTCAATTAAATCACACGGTTAAATGAGCGAAGATAATGTTTCCAGCAACAAAAGGGTTGACAGCGAAAAACTATAATGTGGTTTATAAAATATATGGTCATATTTTATTAAAATATATATGGTTATATTATATCGTGTAGGTATGTGGCGACGGTGATGCGAAACTTGAAATCACTGGCCATCTCAAATACATGTGTAATAATATAATATATTATTAATATTATTAATATTAATATTATTAAGTATAGAACAAATTAAGGAACAAACGTCAAGGTGCATTTTCACAATATTAAAATATAATACTATAATATAGTATTACTATATTATACCATTATCATATAGATATTATACAAGGCAATATGAAGGTTGAATCCTGTCCCTAGTAACATATAAACTCCCCTCAAGCAACACATCTGTACTGGATAATAATGTCAAAAGTAGAGAACCAAGAGCGCAACAGTGGGATTGGTATCTTGGGTTGTTCTTGTAATGTACTTGTGATAGACAATAGCTGAATCTGCGTGATTCAAATAATTATTTGACCATGTGAAATGACTGAAGTTTCATGATGGAGTTAAATTTTTGTAATTCGAGAAAAACATGGCTACTAGCAAGTTCAGGCAGTCACTCATTCTTTGAATTTTGTAGAAATGTCTTCAACGGCTTAGGGAAAATGACAATGTTATTTTTCAGTTATTTAGAATTAACAATCATTAATGATTGAATAACTATTTTATGATAATGATATTGAACCAGGCTATTGATATTCACCCAAAAGCTTGCTGGGGATTGAAGGCATCAAGGAGAGTTAGAGCATACTAAATGGGAAGAAGCCAGCTCGTTTGCATGTCCGACAAATCTTACCAGATACTCTCTGGCTCAGCTGAGATAGCTCCAAATTTGGAGAAACGGTTGAGAGATGGAGGTGAATCAAGGAGGGGGGGGGGATGAAGCTAATCTCCAGTTGGGTTGAGACAGTTGTCTCCAGTACTCTGTGGGTCGAGACCCAAATTGATTGTTTATAGGTTCCAACCGTGAGGTTTTTTTTTTTTCAAACGAGTTCCTTTGTACAGTCATACAGTCAACACATGGGCACAAGTGTAACGCACGGGAAAATGACCAGTTCACTGAGAGGTAGTTGATTTGTTTGGTACAAACCTACCATGAAATTTATGGTAGATAATTTAATAATAATTTAATTATCTTTCATAACACAACACTAACTTATAGCCAACCTCAATTGCTGTCTGGAGGCTCGTTCTCAAATCAAAGGCCGTGTGAGAAAAAAATGGATGCAGGCCGTCCCCATATCCAGGGCTTCACCCCCACTCATCCTGACTGACTAGGGAGCCCATATCAAAATTACGTTTACAACCGAAGGGCTCTGCCACCAGTACCCTGGAGAACGTGGATGCTCGTTGAAACCCCAAGGGCCCATCGTCCCTTCTAAGTATCTTGATAATGGCCCTCCTCCTCCTCAACAAGCCATTATTGACCGTAAAAAGAATGACTCTCACCCTCAATACTCTGACGTTCTTGTTATTACAGACATGCTTCCCTAGCCGACCCCCAGGAAATGCTCGGAGCAATAACCATTTTCTCCGAAACTGAGATGAAGCACTTCTCTGGTCCTCCATTTTAAGAAGGTGATTATTGTGAGTCATGGTTGGGTTTTTAATTTTGTTGAGAGCCCATTTACCACTTACAGTGGGTTTACTTGAGATTGCTCCCTTCTCAGCTGATTTAATCACTAAAAATTAAATAAAGTCTCAATGCTGTGAGTGGATATTGGACCACAACACTTTTGCTCATAAACTACTTTATCTAACCCAACTAGCATTCCATCATCGGAAATAATTTTTCAAATGACATGTCAAAACGTCACTATTAAGTATGAAGGTACAAGTAGACCATTTCCGTGGGTTGGATCGCAGCTTAGCTGATTTTAGTTCATCGAAATCACTTCCAATGGTTTTTCAGACAGGTTTCATAATATCTAGAGAGAACTGGAGAACAGTAAGATCATCTAATCAGCTGACTTTACTTCCTTTCAGTAACTATCAGTCATTTTTAAGAGACTTACTGTAAAATATAAGCGCTCCAGGATTACAGTAGGGAAGTTAGTAGCTTTGCCACTCACACTGTCGATCTTATTTCCTCAGAATCACTATAATCCACCCCCAAGAGCACCTGTGTACACAACGGGCGTTCTATGATGGAATATACCAGTTTTAGGCTGATTAGGGCAGTTTTACCCAACGTAAATTGTAGTAGCCCTGGATTTTTTATTATCTTGTTTGGAGAAATTAGGAGGTAAAAAATTTAATCCAAGTTCCCGTATACCTCCTGCTATTGCTTCCTCCGTAGTCATTGAAAACCCATCAAACTTAGGCACTTTTTCAGTTTTTTTCGCCTGTAGTCCCTTTCCATTGCGTTTTTCGGATATTAAAGATATATAAGAAAAGGCAGAAGTCAAATTTCCTACCAAATGTATTCCATTATTTTGGTTTATTATTTTCAATAATGATCCTATCGAATCGACCATGAAAAAAAATTGTTTAACCCCCCTCAAAATTTGTAGGTTTACGTTTCAAGGTACGTAGAATCCGAAAATCGAATAAAAATTTGATCCTCCGTCCGCCGTACGGGGTACTTTCCTTAGTTCCCATGGACCGATTTTTGATGAAATTTGGTATATGGGCTCCATGTGGGGTCTAGTTGTGCCCCGAAGCTTTTGGTTGATGTCAGTCACTTATAAGGGGTAAAAATTAAGGGTTGAAATTTTCAACAGCGCCCTAGCTCGGAAACTCTCGAAATGAAGTAATTGTTTTTTCACCAATTTTAAGTAGTATTGCATTTTGGTTTATTATTTTCAATAATGAACCTTTGGAATCGACCAAGAAAAATTTTTTTTAACACCCCCTCAAAATTTGATGGTTTACGTTTCAAGGTACGTAGAATCCAAAAATCGAATAAAAATTTGGTCGTCCGTCCGCCGTCCGCCGTACGCCGTACGCGGCACTTTTGCCACTTAGCATTGACCGATTTTGATGAAATTTGGTATGTAGGCTCCATTTGGGGTCTATTTGTGCCCCGAAGCTTTTGGTTGATGTAGGCCACTTCTAAGGGTTCCAAAATCAATTTTGAAATTTTGAAAACGCCCTAACTCAAAAAATTTCGAAATAAAGGTATTGTTTTTCCTTCAATTTAAGATTCTATAGAATTTTTAGAATTTTTTGAGACCACGCGGAGCTCTGTAGGACAAACCGTTCGCTCCCTACGAAAACTTAAGGGTTTATATTGAAATATATATATATATATATATATAAATCAAAACACGAGTGTGAATTGCAAAAGAGTCCTAATCTCCGTTCAAATTAGAGCTGACCGAAATGCGATCAATGGTTGGTGATTTTGATTTTTTTTTTGATTTTTTTTAAATTTTTTTCTTCATATTGGATGGTTGGTGATTTTGAAGACGAGTGATATATATAGAAAAATAATAAACCATTGTGTAATAATTTGCAGCGTTTTAGAGACCACGCCGAGGTTTGTGGGTCAAACCGTTCGCTCCCTACTAAACGTCATAGGAAAATATTTATGGGCAATTTAATGTTTGACCATTTTGTTTAAAATGAAGGCCGAAAAACGCAATGTGAGAGACTAAAGACAAAAAACTGAAAAAGTTGCAAAATTTTATGGTTTTTGAGGATTACGGAAGAAGCAATGGAAGAGGGCATACGGATTAGTTACCTTCTAACAGCCCAAAACAACACACAAAATCTAGGGTTATCTTTTTAAAGCCTCTAATAACTACACTAAGTAGTTGATTTCATCAATCACATTGCTGATCTTCCTTATCAAAAAGGGTTGTTACTCTTGGAGCTACGAGTAAATATTACAGTAGATTAAATATTTTGTGATATTACTCTCTTCGCATTATTAGCAAAGTTTTCTCTTTTTGAGTGACTCCAACGAAGAAGGAAGACCATTATATTTGTCTTTACTCTTGAATGGTATTTATTTTATTTCCAAGGTAAACTCGCGTTTTCAGACCGTTCAGGATCACTGTCCGCTGTTTACTGTAGCTGTCATCTGATATGCATCCTTAGTTTCCGTTTTACCCACTCCGGCCACGTTCAGGTGTAGTTTTACAGGAAAAAGGATAAAACTCCGTTTATTGCTCTGCAGTGCCCGCTGACATCCAGGGGGCACTTCGGGTAGCAAGATAAAAATAGAAGACCTCTGGTAATAAAAAATTACGGCTCCAAGTTGATTTTTATAGTTATGTTGGATGTGTTGCCCACAAGTCTTTTTACCTCAGGATCAAGGCGGGCTATAAACCAACAAGGGAAGGTTTACTACCTGTATCATGGAGAAAATACAGCGGTGGTAGAACAATACACTTAAAATTTTAGAAGTAAGAAATGGTTACCTACCGTTGGTTATCTTTGCGTCAGTAGATAGCAGATATGCAAAGAGTTGGACCCATGTAACGTATTACTTGGGCAGTCCTCGAGAATATTCCTAGAATATTATGTCTACGTTAGGAGCTGTTTTGCTATTAACTAGCATCGTATGAAAGTAGTTTCATCTTACAAAACCAATTTTGGGGTTTATGTTTGAATTGAATGAATAATGTCCACAACAGCACAAAGTAAAGGAGATCGAGCGAATAGGAGCATCCACGAGGTTGTGTTGAGACAGTTATAATTTTTTAATAGACCGTGAAGTGCAGCCGATCTGATTAACTCGATGTCGGTCCCACTCAGGCCCACAAGAAGTCAGTTAGCGATCAATCCAAGAAAAGTTTGTCCATAAGTTTTGATCGTTATAAGTATGGAGGGGTTAGAATGAGATAAGGAGGTTTCAGGTTCAGTTTCGTTCAGAAAGTTGAAAAAATTGGAAAAGTAAAACATTTACACTCTCATTCTGGGTACCGTTTGCACACATGCAAATATAGCAAACTTAATTTTAACATTTCAAATATAATATTGGTTAATTATATTATATTATAATAATTAATTAATATTTTGATGGTAGACAGACATTTTTTCTAAAACGCTGATTTAGTTACTTGGAATCTGAGAGCAATCCAATCAGCAGAGGAATCCTGAAAAATAATCTGAAATATCGACATAATGTTTGTTATTCTTTGTGAGGAAACTTCACTGGTTAATCGATTCGGCAGACTTTTTAGTTTTCTATAGAATCATAGACGATTGCCTGTACCTACTAAACTATAATTTTTAAATTTCTGTTGTCTGATTTTGGAAGAATTGATGCTATAAAGCTTCATGAATGGACACTCAAACCTCTTTTATGATATTCGATTGTCTACAAACAGTGGAGACAAATCCCATACAGTTAACATTTTGACAGGACCTGAGCATGCATAGATATAGCGTCACTCCAAAAAAATCTTCAACCCCTTGTATTCCAGTGAACTTTGAAGGTAGTTGCAGTTGAAGGGAGTTTTCCAACGGGTAAGGAAAATGCTGCAAATTATTACACAATGGTTTATTATTTTTCTATATAGATCACTCGTCTGTGAAACCATCAATCATCCAACATGAAGAAAACATCGATCGCATTTCAGCCAGCAGAAATTTGAACGGAGATTAGGCTTCTTTTGCGATTCACACTCGTGTTTCTGATTTATCCTACGTCCAATCCTTAAATTCTCGTAGGGAGCGAACGGTTTGTCCTACAGGGCTCCGGATGGTCTCATTCGATTAAAAAAATTCACTACTATCTTAAATTGATGGAAAAACAATACCTCTAAATCAAAATTTTTCGAGCTAGGGCGTTTTCAAAATTTCAAAACTTATTTTACACCTTAGAAGTTACCTACATCAACCAAAAGCTTCGGGACACAACTAGACCTCAAATGGAGCCTACGTACCAAATTTCATCAAAATCGGTCAATGCTAAGTGGGGAAAGTGCCGCGGACGGCGGACGGACGGCCAAATTTGTATTCGATTTTTGGATTCTACGTACCATGAAACGTAAACCAACAAATTTTGAGGGGGTATTAAAAAACCTTTTTCTTGGTCGATTTAATAATTGAAAATAATAAACCAAAAGCTCGAAATGTTGCTAAAAAAAACTGTATTACTTCCTCAATCCACGTAAAACCTGGAAGGAAAATATTGCGATGGGCAATTCCGGTGTGCAAAAAGTGAAGCGTATAGCCATTGGTGGCACAATTGATGTGTTTTAGTTGAGATGGTTACCGGGATTTATGAGGAGTAATCAAATTAAATACCTAAATTAGGTACCTGTTACTTCAGTGGGACTGAACTAGGACATGATATTTAATATTACGAGAATATCCTGAAGTACCAGATAATTGAATTCCATTTGCTCCGTTCACTTTCTTATGACAGACGGGACAGTTAACTACCTCAGTGGATATTGTAGGGACCTCCCAAGAAGGATGAAAACCACAGGAAATGGAGAATTATTGGCATAGACACACACACACCACGATGAACTGTGACGTCATTTCCGGGGAATTTAATATTTTATCCTGCGCTCTGATAATTACTTACTATGACGAGTTTCTCAGTGATTTTTGTTAATATTGAACGAAAAACTTCACTGAAAATTGATTATGAAGGAATTACCGCTCAAAATAGTTTTACATAGAAAAATAATGTACCGCAGCTGTGCAGAGAAGTGCACCCTTTTTTGATCTGTCTTGGCGAAAAGGAATGATGATCGAAGCAAATCGATGACGCGATCGTCGATTCATCAGTAATCCCAAAACTGGTAACTGCATTACCAGCCCTCACACGCTCTAGAGCAGGGGGATTTGAATCGGCTCTAATCGAGAAAATTACTGCCCAACAGGTGAACACGAGGGAGAAAATCTCTCACCAATCTGAATTATTCAAATAACCACTAATTCGCCGTTCCAAATCGCCCGATGCGATTGGTATGGTATCTACATTGTGTGCTAATCTCGGGTCGATTCATTCTTTCTATTCTTCGCTACTAAATATCGCGAATTCTATGGGTTTGTGCGTCATTTTCCGTTCCTTTGTAATATAGCTATTGAGTGGAATATTCTATTTCCGACGCAGCTAGCTTCCTGGAGACTATTATTTGGTGAACTTCGTATGGTTTCGTATTGCTCTCATCATATTTTCTATGCAATTCGACCCTTAAGTAATCTTCTTTACACAATCTCTCCTTTAGGGTGAGTTTTATGTGAATCTTGTAGAAAGAAACGATATTCTTAGCCTCTGTAGGTGAAAAAAAATTACTGACGGCGACTGAATTGTATTTTTGATTATTTTCTCGTTCAATACTTTAAGTAGTTGTAGGAAACGAACGGTTGGTCCTACAGTCGTATTCATTGGGTTGTAAAAATTGAATACTCAATATTTTCTTGCTCCATTCTAAAGATTCATTGTCGGAATTAGGTAAAACTAAATCGACTGATCAGAAGTTCCTCGTAGGTCAAATCATGTGAAGTCGTATTCTGTCAGCCCCAGCCTTAAAACGTCGAAGTAAACTCCATATCAGTTTCACACGTCGAAGTGAACCCCATAAAAGCTTCACAGAGAGACTTGGCAGTTCATCCCAGCGGCAATATGAGTTGCGGTTCCGGCGCGGCGCCGTGCACAAGTGTGCCACCGCTCGACCATTTCATAACTGGACGGTACTCCTGGCGTAATTATCCCTATGAATCATCACAACAATGCTCCCTATTCTACTCCCCATCCACTATTGCAGCTTTTATCTCAGATCCCTGCATGTTCTTCCTCAGTGTTAGTGGCGGTAGTTTGAATAGTCCTGGAAGCAAATCGCCCGGAGCGATGAGATGACTTCCAGCGCATATTTCAAGTAAGATGGATGGAGGTATTGCCCTGGCCGTGCTTTCAAGTGAATTGAGGAGAGCGCAAAAAAGCCTAACTGGTGTTCTAAAATGGTGCTTTTTTAATTATTGGACCAATTCTACTTGCTCAATTTATTCCGGAAATTCACTGAAACTAAGCTGGAGAACCTGAGATTTAGGAACTAGAAGAGCTGAAAAGAATCTCTGCAGATGTTCAAATTAGGGTGCTGAACCAATAATTAGGCAACAAGAGAAACAGGGTTGGAAAAATGCTCCACTTTATTTCAAATTGAAAGTTTTCGAACTTGGGCATTTTGAAAATTTTGATCTATGTATTGCGTTTTGGTTTTTCATTTCAATAACTAATAAATTATTGGACTCGACCAAAAACAAAAATAATAATAATTTTTTCTTACGAAAATCGAAGGTGATTTTTTATTTTGTTTTAGATAATGAACCTTTGAAATCAACCAAGAAAAAATGTTTAACCCCCCCTCAAAATTTGTTGATTTACGTTTCAAGGTACGTAGAATCCGAAAATCGAATAATTTTTTTTCCGTCCGTCCGCCGTACGCGGCACTTTCCTTAGTTACCATGGACCGATTTTGATGAAATTTGGTATATGGGCTCCATTTTGGGTCTAGTCGTGCCCCAAAGCTTTTGGTTGATGTCAATCACTTCTAAGGAGTGAAAATTCAGGGTTGAAATTTTCAATAGTGCCCTAGCTTGAAAACTCTCGAAATAAAGGTATAGTTTTTTACCAATTTTAAATTTTTCGCGACCACCCGGAGCTCTCTGTAGGACAAACCGTTCGCTCCCTACGAGAACTTAAGGGTCGGACTTACGATAACTCAGAAACACTAGCGTTGTTCGTTTCTTCGAGTAGTACTCAGTATTGCGGCTTTAGCAACCAGTAATCGAATCTCCTGATAAGTAGGGTACAATAATAATATCTAACTCTAGTAACTATGGTTGGTAGTGACAATGGCAAAGCCCTGTTCTTTGCAGACGAGTGATCTACATAGAGAAATAATAAACCTTTGTTCAATAATTTGCAGCGTTTCAAGAAGTGATTGAAAATTATCAAACGTGTTGGGGCAAAAGTATTTTCAAAATGGAGCAGTGGCGCGGCCCTAAATGTATCACCTACATTTCAAACGTGAAAATAACTCCGATGCCGTATTACTTTAGAGTGGATTCTCGGTGTTCTTTCTGTCTACTTCTACCCATATATTGACGAATTCCATTTCACTGTTCTTTGAAGTCTGGAATATGCGATTATTGGCAGACAGTGGAATGACCGAAGAGCAATTAAACGAGGGATGTGAGGGCAATTTATGACAATCCGGTTAGGAAATACCCCGTGTTCCTAAAAAGTTGCTAATTATACACTAGCATTAATTATAACTGGAAAGGAAGACCTTCTGTCTCGGAGAGGATGGATTTAATCGGAAAGCTTCGATTTGACGACAGTTGCCCTGTTGAGGGAGGAATCCATCGACCCTTTTATACGAGAATTTCTTCCTCTTTCAGGCTTGAGTATTATTGCTGTCCAATAATTTCATAGATATGCAAATTAACTAGACTCAGAAGTGACTGCATAAATGAATGCATGAATAAATTATACAATTTTTGCATTTTTATTTTCCGACCCCTTTTGAACTCTACCCTTGTTTATTTCTATTATTTGTTACTTCACTGCCAAAGATCTAGGGAGTTCAAAATGAAAATCTTCGCCGCATGTTGCTTTTACAGCTTTTTAAACGACATCACAACTGTACTATCAATAATTGTCTAATAATCAACATAATCGTGAGAAACAAGTTTCGTATGTATCAGAACAATCAAGCATTTTTCCACTTAATAGTTCTATATGACTATCTTATTCCTTGTGACAAAACTACATTGCTCACGTCGGTAGACGTCTTTCGTATTCTGCAGTATTTTATGATATATGTACCTCCTATCACATAAGTATGTACAAGAAAATAAGGTGTATAATGTATAAGATGAACCTATACTCTCATGCACGATTGTTGGAGGATAACCGCGATTGCTTGATTTTGTAAGACACTCACGCGAAAGTGGATTCGGGAAATCGCTTCCAAGGAAATGCGAGAAAGTTGAAGCGGCCTTCTGGCAGAATTAGAGGGTACAGGACCATTCAGCAGAATCGTAGAAAAAAAACGACTGCAACAAACTTTTCAACAAATTATAATTTCAAATTCAAACTCTCAACGAATCAAATTTCAACTTCACCAATTAATTAATATGAATGAAGTTCGCACACAATTTTTTCCGGAAAATAATCACTATCAATATATTATTAGTGGTTATTTTCTTTTAAAATGATCACTATCAATATATTATTAGTGGTTATTTTCTGTTAAAATAACATAACATAAGGCGATCGAGCCATTCAAATAAATGTGAGTCTCTGATTAGTTGAAGCGAACCTTGAGCTATATTCAGACAACGCAGAAGGTAGCGACTAATTTTACTGTTTCATGACTTCCGAAGTCAACCGTAAAATTTCAAAACATTCAATTTATTATCAAATTACTTATTTACAGCCACGAACAGATTTAAATAATGCTTTAATGTGATCGACGACGTCAACTCCGATCAAGCTTATTGCTCGTAGCATTCATACCTATGATAGGATTTGGATTAGGTGATTATCCTTTTTAGTGACGCAAAATCAACATCCAGTTGGCTGTTATTGTTGTTCCATTGGAATTGTTGAATCGTCCTAGTTATCAATTAGTTTGTAAAATCCCTCATTACATGTTCTACCTCTCATTGCCTTCTAAGGGATGAAGAATAGGGGTTTAAATTTCAATACACCCTAACTAAAAAACTCTTTTTATGAATTTATTGGTTTTTTAAACTTTAAATGGAATGGAATTTTAGAATCGAATCAGACTACCCAGAGGACAAACCGTTCGCTAACTATAAGAACTCAACCAAGATCAAGTGATACTTTGTTCATCTCTTCGAATTAAGATTCATGTCACTCAATTGAGGTTCATTAGCAACCAAGAACCAAATTTTGTTATGATTATGAGGGCACCCACAACTCTAGGATACCGATCCTTGGTAGGTAGTTACTATCAAAATAAAGTTGATAGTTAACCTTGCAAAAATATGGTCTCCAAGTACTAACAATGAAAAGAGTCGTGATCTTTGCAGGCGGGCGGATACATAGGTACATATCTTCATAAAAAACCATTGTGTAATAATTTGCAATTTCTTTTCAGTTTTTCACCCTTTGGAAAAAGGAGTTGCGCTATGACTTTTTTAAAGCATGATAATTTGCAATAACTGTCTGAATTTATTTTATCTTAATAAAATTTTCCTCAACATGATACGTTTTTGATAAAAATGACATCGTCATGATGCAAATTTCGATTTCAATTTACTGGAAAAAAAAAGAAATTTCAAATAAAGGAGGTGCGATTTTAGATCTTTTGTACAAAATCTTCAAGTCGAAACGCTAAATTACAGCACAATAATGTTCCAGTAGTGAAACGAGTTAACGACTGTGATCGGTCGGCTTCTGGCTCGCCACTTCTCCTTTCAGGTAATATGCCATCACCGTTCCGGTCACCTGGCTGTAGAATTTTTAGTGAAAGTTTGTTCTTTCTTTGTTTGTGAATTGTCTATAAATTACGAACGACGCAAACGCATGGGCTGACTTAGTGGACCACTTCTATTTCACTCTCGAATTCATTAGTGAAACTACAAAACAAAATTATCAAGTGAACAAAAAATGATCAGCTACTCTCGGGTGAGAGTTTTCAATTTATCTGGGTGTCCACGGGATATAATGTGGATAATATTTCCGGAAAACCCTAGAATCTAATGCCTATCCCCAACTACAGTATCCACAGTTTGATTGATCTTGATACCATTTTCAATATCAGTGATATTTCAATTAAGAACCAACAGCAGCTGTTCTCTTCTGCTGCTGCTTCGGATAATCAATATTTTCATGATCTCATGATTGCAAAAGCTTGAAGAATAATAAGAACACTTACTGGCTGGACATCATTTTGTCAAGTAATTTATTAATTCTTAAGAAAAAAACTTCAATCAATTAAATATTTTCCTCAAAATTGGTTTAAGGCTCTTTGATCTCTTTGGATCTCAGATCACCTTGAAATTTCAAATATAAATCGAGAAAACTATTGATACTCATGGCCTTAAACGCTAAACAAATTCCAAGGAATCTCATCACTCCCAGAATGATAGAATCCTCTGCGCATGCGCATACGTTATATTCGCCTAATCTCGTTTTCTTATTTCCTATAAAGTTGAATAATTTGTCTCAAGCTTGAATTATTTAGAGGTACGATTTGGTTCATTACATACGAATTTTTTAATAATATCGAAATCCTCAGATTTGGAGACCACTATTCAATAAAACGGCATTGGTCACACCTGAAGTCCTGAACCATAATACTGGTTGGTTATGGTCATGTTTTCCGCTGTAGGCAGTTTAACTAAGCTTGTCAAAGCAACCCTCATAAATATACGTCATGCGCGGGTAAAAATAATAGAGAATATCGTACTTCCCATTCAAATGTTTGAAATGTCACATAATTTGGATAGGTCTTTTAGTTCTTAAAGACTTGTCTGAATCTCGAGATTGTAGTTATATAGAACATTGTCACGCGGATTGATTTGTAATGTGTCCTGAAACAAACATCATCGTTTGGTTCATTTCCCCCTAAAAAGAAAAATGTGATTCACTAACTCTACAACAACAATCATATTAGAATGGATGGTATCCTATAACAGCGGAGATGAGCCATGCGATGTGATTTTATCTCGACGTGGAGACGCCAACCCTCCTATAAGTTACCTCCTGACAAAAGCGAGTAAAGCTCTCAGCCTAATAGAAAACGACGGTTGATCTACAAAAAAAATCAGGGCAGGCTAATGATATTAAACGTTAACTTAACGTGAATTCTTTGCGTTATCATCGAAGGATTCATTTTATAATGGCGTTTACTGGTGATTCTACTTTACTATAGTGATATTTGGACGATTTATTATCCAATCGAACTTCTAATCTTGTTTGAGTGTCATTATAGTTTCCTTACAGCATAAAAACACTGATATTTTGTTCTTGTAGGGCAAAACTAACTAAAAGTGACGTGACGTTTTCATCAACAAAACTGTTGGGTGTTCCTCATCACCAGTAGGAGTCTATGTTATCAACCCCTCTGATTTGAGAAGTACGTGAGACATTGGCGTTGTTAGGGATTACACATCTTCACATGCGCAGATTACTCCATTGATCTCAATTAATTGTCTTACATCCGAAACATGGTATACATAACGGAGAAGAACTATTATACCTAACTGACCTTCATCGTTAATTTTTACTTATTCTGAGTGTTATAATAACAAGGAGGATTCCATGGTGGTCCAGTTGATTTTGCTAATGTTTGACCTATTATGTCAACTTCCCTATGTGTCACATCTGAGTTGGGCTCTAGTGATATTATTTTCTATGGATGTTTAATATCTTTCACATGGATATATTAATTATTATAGACATAATCATGATAAATGAATCAATTTTCTAGAGTAGGTATGATTGGAAATGTTTTAAGAATTGCCTGTTGGATTGTTGGTACTAGAAGTACCGCCTTTCTTGTGGGAAAAACCACCTGAATGTCTCTGGGGGCTCCGAAGCCATTTTCAATCCTATTGAATGGAAGTGCTCTTCCAGGCGTCTTCAGCATTCGAGGAGATCTTCTTCACTCTTCAGATCACTGATCAGCTGAGTGAGCTCCGAAGCCATTTTCAATCCTATTGAACGCAGGAAGCTGAAATTTGAGAGGGAAGGTCAAGGGAGAATACAGATGGTGGTAGGTGCTATTGATGGAGAACCAGTGATCTATACAGAAGGGTGATCTATACAGAAAATAATAAACCTTTGAGCAATGATTTGCAGCGTTTCACCTTTAAGTTGGCAGCCTTGATGGGGATATTTCCCTGTTTCATGGATATTTTGGGTAAAAAGGATATTTCCCTCTCGTATTCTGCACTGATCGTGAGTTATAACCTTGTCACCGGTTCTCTGTGGTTATAACAGTAATGAACAGTTTATTATTGCATTTTCGTTACGGTGGATGTGCATGCTAATTTCTCTATTTTGTCCGATTTCCTACAAGTACCCATTAGTTTTGAGTTATTAGCAGTGGTGAATCAATCAAATTGAAGTCTGTTCAATTATATGAGGGAACTGAGATTTTTTCGGAGTTCGTAACTTGATTTTTATCTCCGCATTTTCATCAATGAATTTGCTGCCCTCGGACTCGACTATATTGCTCGAGGATTTTGCACCATTGAGTCGAGGGTGGGCCTCAACTCAACGCGGAGTTTGGTTTATGAATACCGTTGAGTGCGCCCTTAGAATTCGCACTGAGTGCTCCCTCATGGCGCCCTCAAATCTTGTCTATGAATACAAATGAGTGCCCGCCAACCCTTATCGATGCATTTGAGGTTGCACTCAGACTTAAGTAAAGACTATGAATTCCGCCCTAATAATTTGTCAGCATAGTTGAATAAGACAATTGCAGAATAATACATCCCCCCAAGCCTTCTCATAGCTGGTCAGTTTTCATCAACAGTTTTTCTAATTTTTTTCAGGAAATACTCATCCAATTTCCTTGTTTCTTGCAGCATTCTTCTTATTTTTATAATCTCTGCACCAATACACTTATAAACTCCAAAGTAAACGCTGCAAATTATAACACAATGGTTTATTATTTTCTTTATAGATAACTCGTCCGCAAAAGCAACCAACCATCCAACATGAAGAAAAACATCGATCGCATTTCGGTCTGCTAAAATTTGAACGGAGATTAGGCCTCTTTTGCGATTCACAGTCGTTTTTCTGATTTATCGTACGTCCAACCCTTGAATTCTCGTAAGGAGCGAACGGTTTGTCCTACAGGGCTCCGTGTGGTCTCAAAAAATTCTACAGAATCTTAAATTGAAGGAAAAACAATACCTTCATATCGAAATGTTTTGAGTTAGGGCATTTTCGAAATTTCAAAATTCATTTTGGAACCCTTAGAAGTGACCTACATCAACCAAAATCTTCGAGGCACAACTAGACACCAAATGGACATACCAAATTTCATCAAAATCGGTCAATGCTAAGTGGGGAAAGTGCCGCGGACGGCCAAATTTTATTCGATTTTTGGATTTTTTTATTTTAGGTACGTAGAACCTTGAAATGTAAACCAACAAATTTTGAGGGGGCGTTAAACATTTATTTTTCTTGGTCGATTCCAAAGGTTCATTATTGAAAATAATAAACCAAAAAATTGTACTTGAATTTGAAATTTTCAAGGATTTTCAAAATTTATTATTGCATATACTTAGGGAATCGAAAAACTAAAAGAGCGCTGCTAGAATCATCAAAATCGAACAACCACTGACACAGAAAAGTGGGAAAACCCGTTTATTCACTGACTCCTTAAGAGATGGAATGTTGTGAAATTGGATTCGGAAAGCAAGTATGTTCATGCTCGAGATTTGGCAAACTGCCGACTTCCAACTCTGGCTAGATTTTCAACTACCTAGCCTAGATTTCCTACCTATAATTTAGCTATATCTGAAAACAGATGACACCATAATCTCAAAGGGTGAGTTAAACAAGGAAATTGGAAAAGGGTTTCGCTTGTGCAGCCTGTTTCTTTTCTGAAATAATTGGACATTGACACACTGTTCATTGAATGCCCTGTAAAACGTAGGGGTCATCAAACTTCGTGCTTGCTAATTGACTATGTAAGAGCTGCAGTTGAGAAACTTTACTCATTAACCCAGGCTTATCCTAAATTTGGTGCCTGCTGGACTTCACTTTATCGAAATTTTAGGGAAACAGAAAGTGCGTGGAAGAAGGCGCTCTTGAAAGGTATATACTACATGAAGTTAGTGTCAAGATGAAGTTTGAATTTTTCTTCCTAAAATACCCCCTGTACGAAAGTACGAGTATTAACTCGTATTCACTCTTGCATGCTACCTTCATTATCAGCTGCATTCATTTGATCACCTGACACAGCTCTTGGCTGAACGTGTCTTGTCACCTTCACTTCCTCGACGCATTAACAATGATTACGTCTTGTTCCTGTCACCCAGAAGGCGTGAGACTTGAATAACTAATAGGCCATCTCGACGCAGACACTCCATTAATACTTGTCCACAGGCCAACCGTCAGTGCAATGTACCATTGAGGCGACGGTGTGGAAGGGGGGAGGGGATGAAGTGCGGTTTTGTAGAGGCCCTGCTGACAGATCAAGGTAGGTGGGCGGACGACGTGGTGAACCGACATGTTTAAGCACAAACCTGACCTGATGAGAGATGGTACCTTCCCTGCATCATTATTCTCCAAGATAGTAATAAATTAGTCCGTCCAGTTTAAAGCCTTCGATGAAACATTATGCCAGAACCTGGGTGATTTATCACTTATATCGACCCAAATAGGTTTGTGAGGTTGACTTGAGTGCAAAAAATATTCCAATTCTTTCAAAGAAGTCTAGGTACATCTCTATCTGTATGTCTCTGACAAATTAATATAAAGCGGATAAAAGGATTCCAAAAAACCACACTTTCGGTTCAAACATATGGGTCGACTTTTCATGACGTCAAGTTTTCGTTTTCAGCAAATCGGTGTTTGTTTACAATCATTGAAGGAGTTGATTGTACAATATAAAAGCATACATGAAGTGAGCGTTTGAAACAGGATACGGGCCTTTGTAACACTCGGGTAGCCGACCCGTTCGCAACATCATCATGTGAGAAGAAAATCAGCTTCAATCCTATTGAACGCAGGAAGCTGAAATTTGAGAGGGAAGGTCAAGGGAGAATACAGATGGTGGTAGGTGCTATTGATGGAGAACCAGTGATCTATACAGAAGGGTGATCTATACAGAAAATAATAAACCTTTGAGCAATGATTTGCAGCGTTTCACCTTTAAGTTGGCAGCCTTGATGGGGATATTTCCCTGTTTCATGGATATTTTGGGTAAAAAGGATATTTCCCTCTCGTATTCTGCACTGATCGTGAGTTATAACCTTGTCACCGGTTCTCTGTGGTTATAACAGTAATGAACAGTTTATTATTGCATTTTCGTTACGGTGGATGTGCATGCTAATTTCTCTATTTTGTCCGATTTCCTACAAGTACCCATCAGTTTTGAGTTATTAGCAGTGGTGAATCAATCAAATTGAAGTCTGTTCAATTATATGAGGGAACTGAGATTTTTTCGGAGTTCGTAACTTGATTTTTATCTCCGCATTTTCATCAATGAATTTGCTGCCCTCGGACTCGACTATATTGCTCGAGGATTTTGCACCATTGAGTCGAGGGTGGGCCTCAACTCAACGCGGAGTTTGGTTTATGAATACCGTTGAGTGCGCCCTTAGAATTCGCACTGAGTGCTCCCTCATGGCGCCCTCAAATCTTGTCTATGAATACAAATGAGTGCCCGCCAACCCTTATCGATGCATTTGAGGTTGCACTCAGACTTAAGTAAAGACTATGAATTCCGCCCTAATAATTTGTCAGCATAGTTGAATAAGACAATTGCAGAATAATACATCCCCCCAAGCCTTCTCATAGCTGGTCAGTTTTCATCAACAGTTTTTCTAATTTTTTTCAGGAAATACTCATCCAATTTCCTTGTTTCTTGCAGCATTCTTCTTATTTTTATAATCTCTGCACCAATACACTTATAAACTCCAAAGTAAACGCTGCAAATTATAACACAATGGTTTATTATTTTCTTTATAGATAACTCGTCCGCAAAAGCAACCAACCATCCAACATGAAGAAAAACATCGATCGCATTTCGGTCTGCTAAAATTTGAACGGAGATTAGGCCTCTTTTGCGATTCACAGTCGTTTTTCTGATTTATCGTACGTCCAACCCTTGAATTCTCGTAAGGAGCGAACGGTTTGTCCTACAGGGCTCCGTGTGGTCTCAAAAAATTCTACAGAATCTTAAATTGAAGGAAAAACAATACCTTCATATCAAAATGTTTTGAGTTAGGGCATTTTCGAAATTTCAAAATTCATTTTGGAACCCTTAGAAGTGACCTACATCAACCAAAATCTTCGAGGCACAACTAGACACCAAATGGACATACCAAATTTCATCAAAATCGGTCAATGCTAAGTGGGGAAAGTGCCGCGGACGGCCAAATTTTTATTCGATTTTTGGATTTTTTTATTTTAGGTACGTAGAACCTTGAAATGTAAACCAACAAATTTTGAGGGGGCGTTAAACATTTATTTTTCTTGGTCGATTCCAAAGGTTCATTATTGAAAATAATAAACCAAAAAATTGTACTTGAATTTGAAATTTTCAAGGATTTTCAAAATTTATTATTGCATATACTTAGGGAATCGAAAAACTAAAAGAGCGCTGCTAGAATCATCAAAATCGAACAACCACTGACACAGAAAAGTGGGAAAACCCGTTTATTCACTGACTCCTTAAGAGATGGAATGTTGTGAAATTGGATTCGGAAAGCAAGTATGTTCATGCTCGAGATTTGGCAAACTGCCGACTTCCAACTCTGGCTAGATTTTCAACTACCTAGCCTAGATTTCCTACCTATAATTTAGCTATATCTGAAAACAGATGACACCATAATCTCAAAGGGTGAGTTAAACAAGGAAATTGGAAAAGGGTTTCGCTTGTGCAGCCTGTTTCTTTTCTGAAATAATTGGACATTGACACACTGTTCATTGAATGCCCTGTAAAACGTAGGGGTCATCAAACTTCGTGCTTGCTAATTGACTATGTAAGAGCTGCAGTTGAGAAACTTTACTCATTAACCCAGGCTTATCCTAAATTTGGTGCCTGCTGGACTTCACTTTATCGAAATTTTAGGGAAACAGAAAGTGCGTGGAAGAAGGCGCTCTTGAAAGGTATATACTACATGAAGTTAGTGTCAAGATGAAGTTTGAATTTTTCTTCCTAAAATACCCCCTGTACGAAAGTACGAGTATTAACTCGTATTCACTCTTGCATGCTACCTTCATTATCAGCTGCATTCATTTGATCACCTGACACAGCTCTTGGCTGAACGTGTCTTGTCACCTTCACTTCCTCGACGCATTAACAATGATTACGTCTTGTTCCTGTCACCCAGAAGGCGTGAGACTTGAATAACTAATAGGCCATCTCGACGCAGACACTCCATTAATACTTGTCCACAGGCCAACCGTCAGTGCAATGTACCATTGAGGCGACGGTGTGGAAGGGGGGAGGGGATGAAGTGCGGTTTTGTAGAGGCCCTGCTGACAGATCAAGGTAGGTGGGCGGACGACGTGGTGAACCGACATGTTTAAGCACAAACCTGACCTGATGAGAGATGGTACCTTCCCTGCATCATTATTCTCCAAGATAGTAATAAATTAGTCCGTCCAGTTTAAAGCCTTCGATGAAACATTATGCCAGAACCTGGGTGATTTATCACTTATATCGACCCAAATAGGTTTGTGAGGTTGACTTGAGTGCAAAAAATATTCCAATTCTTTCAAAGAAGTCTAGGTACATCTCTATCTGTATGTCTCTGACAAATTAATATAAAGCGGATAAAAGGATTCCAAAAAACCACACTTTCGGTTCAAACATATGGGTCGACTTTTCATGACGTCAAGTTTTCGTTTTCAGCAAATCGGTGTTTGTTTACAATCATTGAAGGAGTTGATTGTACAATATAAAAGCATACATGAAGTGAGCGTTTGAAACAGGATACGGGCCTTTGTAACACTCGGGTAGCCGACCCGTTCGCAACATCATCATGTGAGATGAAAATCAGCTCCGACGCTAGGATTCTTTGTTCGTCAGGCCAGGAATCAAAGTTGTGCAGGAAGCTAGAAATTTTCCAGATTTTGGAAGACCTAATTCTCGATGGCATGCGCTTAAACACAAAGCTTTCCTTCCCTTTCTTCGGTATAGGTGAAGCGAAAATCTTTTTCGAGGCGGTAGGCGCATCAGCTCATCTCTTCTGCGAAAGATAAATAATACCTCATAAAAGAGAATCCACTAACTTAATGAAAAAAAAAATGGACGGTGCGTCAAGAACCGCATTGTTTTAAAAACCCTCTTTGAATAACGGTGCTGCTTCTCGTATAAGAGGTGAATAATGACCAGTTTGTGAGTAATTATTCACTCAGAGGAGTTTGGAATCACGTAGCGCGACAATGGGTTTGTTTGGACAAAACAATCCACTCCA
This sequence comes from Apolygus lucorum, assembly GCA_009739505.2. Taxonomy (NCBI): domain Eukaryota; kingdom Metazoa; phylum Arthropoda; class Insecta; order Hemiptera; family Miridae; genus Apolygus; species Apolygus lucorum. Next base: position 15,496,407 of record CM019180.2, read on the forward strand.
GCTGTGTGATTGCAGAGCCACTTTAACGACGATAAATCATGTACGTTAAACGGTTGAAACATCAAATGAAATAAGATCGTCTGTATTTCACAAGGAGTAGTTTTTTAAATATGCCTATCACACTTTTTTAATTGTCAATACTATTACGAGATTTCGAGGAGGAAATTCACAACAAATTTCAGTGCTCTGATCGTCTACTTTGCAGACTTAGTGACTTGTTGAATTCCTCGCAGTAACTTCCAGTGGTTCACGAGAGTGTACCGAATTGCGAACTCTACTATGAACTAGGGAGCAGCCAGATCAATGGATTTGACCATCTAAAGTCGTTTCCTACCAAAATCTGAGTGCCAAATTTAACGAACTCAAATGAACAGGTCAGAAGTAATGGCTATCTCTGAAGCTCTTTCAGCTTCAAATTTTAAACGAACCGAGTTTTCAAAAAATCGGTCTAGAAAAAAGGAGAAAACCTGTGAGAGATAACTAAAACATAAATGCGGTCCTAAAACTATTTGAGGGTGTGCATTAGGCAGCATTAGGCTACTCTAGAGACACACTTCATCAAGAATACTACTTGATAAAGTCCAATATTTTTGGAATTACAGGGAGAACCCGGAGATAGTGATTTTGAGGGATTAGTCATCTTGGTAAGCACTATTATTGTCGCGAGATTAATGGGAACTGGAGCTTTGAAAATCTTAAAGTTATCTACCACATCCCCTTATTAATTTACATGATGCTTCTTATCTTTCAAACTTCTTGGCTCTTCTCCTATCCCTCTTTTTTCCATGACTAAGAGCAGTGAAGCACTCCTTCTATTAAAACTGTCGACTCATGGCAGGAGAATAGTTTTTCTCTCGAAAAATAATTGTTTCAGAAATAAAATTAAAAAATTACCGCCAGAATTCGACAGTTCAAACGACCAAGTCGCCGACTCATGTGCTCAAACAAAACGGTTTGGTCGGCAGGGAGGCGTTTGCCATGTGGCGCGCACATGCGAGAAAGCAGCCCACTCGAGCATTCACACGTGTACTAAGTTCAGGAATAAAGCGGTTTGCCTGATCAAAGGAACCACTTTTTCCCCAAGTCAAACAAAATTCATCAAGGCAACCCTCCAACGATCAAAGACTATCTTCCCACGTTGCCCTAGCCGCTCGCTAAGAATCGCCCCTTATATTGTGTTTAATAAATTTAATTTAGCTCGCACAGGGGGAGTTGCTGAATTTTCCATTTCTTTCATGTCCTTCTACATTTAATAAGATTTGCACGAAACTCTCCATGTCACCCACGTTTGATAAACCGTACGACTCCGGCAGTTTTCCATGGGGTTTACTGTAACGAGAATGTCAAAAAATTTTTCCGCATGTCGTATCTTCTCCAGAGTACCTGCAATTTCAAATTTCCAACACCACCTATAAGACGCGAAAATATTAAGAGGCGTTCTTTTCCAATTTTGGTGAATTACCTATATAAATAATATTTTTCTATCACAATTATCACAAATTTTGTCAAGTACGATGGCCGGGGCCACGGAACTTGAAACAGGGTTATACCCAAAGCATTATCAGTTTTTCCGATAACTCTTGTTGCTTGCAGTTGCTGTAATGTTTTATTTTCAGTATTCTTTGAAGTATTGAAGAAGGAAGGAACGTTTTATAGCCCGAAAAGAACAAGTTGGCGAATGCTATTTTAACTTCTGGTGTGTCGATGTTTCTACGTATCGTTTAGTTTGTCACGTACCAATTTGCATCACACGTATGATCAAGGTATTCCGAATCCATCGTATTGCCATTATAGTTCTATGAAAGTAAGGTAGAAGGTATAATAGTTGAAAATGTAAGATAATATACTGTTCCTCATTCTCAGCATGATAAATAGCCAATAGGGTCCAACATTGAGCTGTCCTTAGCGTTATGCGCTTCTTTAAAGAGTTCAACTTCGAAAAATGGGAACGAAATTGGTGTTAAAAAGCTAAATAATGTAAAATTTGGGAGGACCAAAAATGTTTCTGTTCAAGAAATGAAACGTCCGCTTGAATGAGAGGTAACAAAATAATGATAAATCTAATTTTTGTTTTGAACATACTTGTGTAAAAATATTCTCCCGAGTAACTGAACTTGCTGGAGGCATCAAACGAAAGCCCACTGAGCTTGGAACCCACGTAGGATGTTGCGGAGGTGAACCGGCAAGGATGTGAAGAGCCTTCAATCAACCTCCCTCGCGAGTTAAATCATGCATCCTTGCCTCAATCCATTCATCCAATCTGGTCTAAGAAACCCTCTCGATATCTAAATTCATGGAGTCCAATAAAAATTCCTAGTGTCAGCAGAGTGAGCTCCGAAGCCATTTTCAATCCTACTGAACGCAGGAAGCTGAAATTTGAGAGGGAAGGTCAAGGGAGAATACAGATGGTGGTAGCTGCTATTGATGGAGAACCAGTGATCTATACAGAAGGGTGATCTATACAGAAAATAATAAACCTTTGGGCAATGATTTGCTGCGTTTTTTTTTTTTTTTTTTTTTTTTTGCTGAATGTACCTCAAAACAACCCCACAATCCCTGAAAATTTCATCGAAATAGGACAATAACTTCGTATAGTTTTGTCCATTACAAGGATTTCATGGCAGATAGACAGAAGGTCTGAAACGTAAAAACCAATAGCAAAAATTTTGATTTTGAAGAATTTTTTTACCTTGAAAAGTGAAGAAAAAAATGCTTCCGCTACCTTGGTAGACTCGGAAGCAAAAGGTCTACCAAGTTAAATGAGCTGTTTAGCTTCCTCACATAGAATAACATGCACGTCCATTGATTTGAAAGGAATTCCCCGATATCAAAGGGTTTAAAGAGCTGACAGTTATTCGTATTCACAAATACAACTTTCTTCGTTTAGGTTTTTCAATGAAGCCAGTCATCAGTTATCCTCCGCATTTAAGCAAAATTTGTCTTTTGTAGTATCTTGAGAAATTCGAGTTCAGGAAATCGAATTACATACAAATTTTCTTCATCTAACGTATTATCAGCTTTATGGATCGATATGATTCACATAACATTCGCTCATAAAATCGGCCATTTACTCACCGTTACAAAAATCTATAGGGTTGTCGTTGAGGTAACTGTACGATGTCAGCGGTATCCTTCTTCACTCAAAATTCTACTGAGTGGATTGTGCAGTGGAATGTTTAGTATCGTTTCACTTGTACAGTGGATTGTGCAGCCGCTCAAATACGTAGGTATAACGTCGAAGAGAAGCTCTGGAAATAGCCCGCATGCTAAGTTGATAATTAGTGACCTAATCCCGTTTCAGGCTCCTGTCGAAAGTTCTAGTGAAACTAAGCGCAGCCATGCATATTCGAACTAAACCCTGGCCATGGACTTGAAATTGTGGTATTAGCTAAAATAATAGAGAAATCTCAGACTATGTCCATTTCATTTATCCATTTGTTGTTTTCTCAAGCTCACTTAAACCACGTCAATTAATTATTTATTATAAATTTTATTTCAACTAGTTTTCACAATTTTACTTTATAATATAAATAAATTACAATTAATTTAGGAATCTTCTATTTCGATCGAAGGAGAGTTGATGAAAACGGGCAAACTGGCACTTTCTCGGGCAGCTAAGCTGGGAAATAATGAAGTCATATGATTTAACCCCCCTGTACTTATGACTTAACTGACCTGTAATTAATTGTAATTTAACTAACCCTGTACTCGACATGCTGGTTACGACGGATTCTCCGATACGTTACGTAGATAATAATCATAAATATGATTTAAATTAACGTACTAAGAGGCCATAGGGCAGGAGAGTCAGGAAGATTCCAAAGAAGAACATTTTTACGCCATAATTTATATATAAAAGAACACTAGAATCACAAATTCTTGGACCTCTTTCCAATAGGTATGCTCTACTCTAGTAGTTTTGGAAGATGTTGTTCTTTCTCCTCTTGTTCACATCCTTCATGCAGGTACTCAACTTTAAAAGGATGGTGTACGCAAAATTTGCCTGGTAAAAACTATGGTTTTTTTGGACTGTGAAAACTCATGTGTCAAAACTGTTATAAATAGAGAAACTAACTTAATGGAAAGTTGGGGTCATCCTATGGTAGATGTACCGCTTGTCCACCTTCGTTGTATCGTTGATATACGCGTATGAAACGAAGTATCGAATACCCACCGATATTCTCTTCAATGGATGTCGTCACATACTTGCTTGGACGAGAACTACTTATTCATTCATTCCGCGAAGTCTCTACACCCCGTAGAGGCCGAAGTCAAGGGGGTTCAACTTTCACGGCAAACAAAAAGGACCTCTCAGACCTTGAGATATCCGAATTCGAGTGGAAGCCGTACGTGACAATAGCGAGAACGGCCGAGAGCATCCGGACGTGACCGAATGACGATTCCGCGACTAACGACCGAGCCAAACGAAACAACCAACCCATAACCCATATACTCCCTCTCGAAATCTCACTGAATCCACGATGTCATTCCATATTAACCCACTTTTCTTTTCGTACGTTCTACCATAAATTGCCGTCATCATTAAGCCATTGAAAATTTCGCTTTTTTCTGTCATGAAGTTTTCAAACACCATCTTCTAAAGAGGTCACAGAACAACATGAAATCGCTCTGGGTTCTTGTTCTATTAGGAATGAAAGTACCTCCGAGTCATTCAGATTAAGTGGCTTTGCGAAGGTCCAATTTGTATAAGACTTACATAACTAACTTAGCGTGGGCCAGCTTGACAAGAAAACGCTGCAAATGGTTTATTATTTACCTACCAACCATATTTTCGCTTCAAAATCAAGTTCAATTTGAAGAACGTAAAGAGTTGTAAGTATCTTCATTAGGAAATTTGAATACTGGTTGCTTAGGACGCACAACTTAGTGCAACTCAAAGAAACGAACAACGATCGCCCCATATATAACAAATTTCATTAAAATTGCTCCGTAGTAACCAAGGAAAGTGCAGCGGACGACAACATTTCCATTCGATTTTTGGATTCTACGTACCTTAAAACGTAAACCAACAAATTTCGAGGGGAGGTTAAAATGCGTTTCTTGGTTGATTCCAAATAAACCATATAATCAAAATAAGCATCCTCATTTATTACTTACCTAAGCCTTCTAATATCCACGTAGTGCAAACAGACTTTTCACCAAAATTTATTTTCCCAATCGAAAGACTGATTACTGATTAGGTAGGTATACTCCTGTAATATTGTAAAAATAGATGTGTTTCAGCTTCCAAGAGGCCGTAAATCAGCGACAAAAAATCGTTTGATCCTTGATGTTAAAATATTGACACATTTTTTTTCACAAGGTAGTTGCGTTTTCGACCCCTTCTTGCAACTTGAATGCAATAACTAACCACCATTATTTACCAAATATTCGTTTATTTTTGAATTGTAAAACATAGCATGCAATTTATGTGGAAATAACAAAATGCATCCTAACGACTTTAGGAATAATTATGAGTATGTTTAAAATATCTTACGTAAGTGTTTTCAATCATACCTACAGGTTTTAACGTTGAACACAATATTATTTTGTTAGTTGGATATTCTTTTTAAGAAATTCCCCCAAGTAGTGTAGTCAGTAGTTATATACACATAGCTCTCTCAGAATACTATCACATTATTCTTGTACGAATTTGGTGGTAAAACATAACAGTAACTACCTACTCATCAGAACAGTGGTAAATTATTTAGTTTATAATTTTTAAGTTCAAGTTAATATATTTTGAAATTTAAAATAATAACTTGATTGAAAACCCACGGGAAGATTGAAATTATAAATGATTTTTGATCGCGGTGAGAAAATTGCACAACCAGTAAGCTTCCAATACTTCAAACCAATTGCCGCCCACAGGTTCAGGTCTTCTCTTGCGTCACGGACTGGCTTCGAAACAAGATCAACCGCCCTTTGAAGAATTGTTACGAGTATCTTACTGGTCTCTTTTATCATCTCAACTTTTAATGCCTCGCTTGCAACCACCGTTTTGGGATTTACAAGGTGACTCACGTCCGCTTGTATAATACAGATTCCTTAGTACCTGCTGCCTGCTTTAGAAAAAGCAACAACGCGAGTCTGATACTTGTCCTGCCTCCCACTTTCTGAGCATGTTCCTCCTACAGAGTGCAAGTGGGCTGGCCGGCCAGACATCAAGGGGTCGTGCAGCCTTGATGCCCACAACTGATTTGTAGGACGTGATAATAAGCATCCAAATGCTTTCTTTTGTAGAAAAATTCATTAGTATTTTATGTTGTAAAGACGACGAATTCGAGGAAGAAATGAGTCTGTTTGCCATGCGCAAGCCACTCCAATGATTTTACCAAAAGTACCCAATAATTCAGTACCTATGAATCTTTCATCCAATAGGTAATTCTGCTTAGTTTTTCATATTTTCCAATGTTGGTTTGTTATTTTCAATGATGAACTTTTGGAATCGAGCAAGAAAGATTAATTTACCCCCCCCCCCCTCTCATTCCTCAAAATAAGGTAGGTCGGTAGAATCCGAAAATAGACCAGAACATTTTCGTCCGCCCACCCTCAGATGTACCTACTCGGGACTTTCCTTAGTTATCATGAACCGATATTGATCATGACCGATCATTTATGGTATACCTATTTGTGCCGCAAAGCTTTTGTTAAGTTTCAGTCACTTCTAAGGTGTGAAAAAAAGGGTGGTAATTTTCAAATGTTCAAAACTAGCCCTAAAACTCTCAATATAAAATAATTATTCTTTCATAAACTTACAACAAAATTGAATTTTCGGAGTCAAATGAATTTGTAAGTCGCAAATGAATTTTCATTGACGGAAAAAGGTCTAATATCCATTCAAATTTCAGCCGATCGTCGTTTCTTTGAATAGAAGTTTCGTGTGGTAATCAGTTGTGCTTTCTTTGCAACTAAGAACCAAATTTTCTAATGAACGCACCCGTTTCACAGATAGTGATTTTATTGCTGGTTGATAGTAGGGAAAATCGAGTTCTAAGCATACGGGTAATCTATACAGTAAAATAATAAACGGTTGTTATATATCTTGGCGTTTTTTGGCTTATTGACATTTCCATGTCTTTGCTTTGGCACATAAACTGAAAAATCGTCACGAAAACTAAGCAAGTCTTGCTCACGCGACCAATAAATAAATAAAATAGACTCACTGTGTTGCGTAGAGAACAATCAACTGTTTTCTTATTTTGATGCTTGGGTTGAACTAACAACCTTACTTCACTACCTTGTTGTGTAGTGGTTGACATGAAAATGTCCCAATGTGTTGCAGACTCGTATGCAAGCATTTATTTTTCTAACCCCCCCTCAAAATTTTGTTCTCATTCACTCTTCCTTTAGCCTGGGTAGCAATATCTTTATTTTCATTAATGAACCTTTGGAATCGACCAAGAAAAAAATTAACCCCTCCTCAAAATTTGTGAGTTTACCTTTCAAAGTACGTAAATCGAATGAAAATTTTGCCGTTCGTCCGCCGTACGCGGCACTTTCCTTTGTCACCATGGACCGATTCCGATGAAATTCGGTAAACATAGTTATGGGCTCCATTTGGCGAGTAGTTATGCCTCGAAGCTCTTTGTTGGTTTCAGTCACTTTGAAGGGTTGAAAAATGGGGCTGAAATTTCAAAAACGCCCTTAGCTCAAAAATTGCTATAGGAAGGTATTGGTTTTCATCAATTTAAAATTTAAAAATAGAAATGATATTTATAGAAATACTACTAATATAGAAATACTACTATTGATAGAAATACTAAATTGATTATAATAGGAATTATAATTTAAATACTACGAGTATTTAATAGTATTGAATTTTTAGAATCGATTGAGACCATCAATCGATCCTATAGAGCTCTGTAGAACAAACCGTTCGCTCCCTATAAGAAGCAGGACAATGTTCTGTACCGTTATGTCATAACGGTTGGACTTTCGATAAATCAGAGACACGATTGTGAATCGCAAAAGAGTTTTCATCCCCGTTAAAATTTTAGCAGACCATGATGCGACCGTTGTTCGTTTCTTCGAGTTGTACTCAGTGCTGTGTCCTTCACAACCAGTAATCAAATTTCCTAATGAAGGCACCCACAACACCTTGTTTCTTCGAATTGTGTGTGAAGCGTTTATTTCTTCCAAATAAACTTGATTAGTAGTAGTAGGTCGTACGTATGGTTGGTTAAAAAAAGTTCTTTACAGACGTGTGATCTATATGAAAGTAATAACCTTTGTCTAATAATTTGCAGCGTTTCTCGTACAATATCCAAACTTTCAGGTGGCCGTTTTAACGTTTAAATCAAGAGACTAACTAAGGTAGAACAATAGAATTCTTTGATGGAATCTGAAATTTAACACAATTGCAGACCTTTAACCTGCTTTGAGTGTGCACTACCTCGGCATTTCAACTGCAATCGACACCAAGGATCTGTGAGCTTCTGTTCTGCTGCCGTCCTTTGAAGACCACTTGACTGCCCCAAGTGTCTGGCCGACTAATTAGCCCTTGGGTAAACATCAAACTTCAGTGGAGACCGTCGGTGCAAACTAGTATTTCCGGCTCTCGTCCCGTAGCAGGTGCTTATATGAACGTTCAACTGGCATGTACTATTGTGATCAGTAATACTACTCAATGCGTATCTTTGCGAAACGAATCAAAATATATGAATGAGCTTTTTTCAACATAAATTATCAATAAACACCGACCACCTGCTCGTAGATAGGTGCATTATAGTTCCAAAATTAAGTAGTATTATTTTGAAATCCTTAATCAACGATACATATCACGGAAACTTTACGTATAGGATATTGTAAAGGCACACGTAAAATTTCTAATGAAGTAATCATCGACTCCCAAAGATACAGTCGATAAAGCGATGTAATTGCGAATTCTAAGAAATGATTGATTGTTGTGCTTACCACAGAGCGATTCTTTTGTATAAAACGACCTTTTTCGAGATAGAAAGTGTAAGAATCTATTATGTCTTGAGAGGCTAGTGATTTATGGAGGTTCAACTACACTAAGTATTTTCTCCACTCATTCTTCTGTTCAGTTGCCAAAATCTGTGGCATTTCCTGGTTTAGTCTTTAGAAATCCTCCTCGATCGGCCTCGAACCATTCGCTTTATACAGAAAATATACTTACTCAGGAACCCATTATTTAACTTCTTTTCATTTAATTTTATTTCTTCTGATCAAGTACTCGAGCTTGTTGTGGATACGTCACTCTGACCCGAACCATGAGATCGCTTCATGCTGGGTGACTATTGATGTATATAAGTTAAATGTGTAAATTGTGCTGAATGCTCCGTAATATTGCAGACCCCAGGAAAAACCCCGCTTAGGGCTCTGCGAGCCCCGCGGAGGGAACAGATTGTACGGGCAGTCTGGAGTCGCCCTTCATGAAGTGTAGTAGTTTGTCTTAACGATTCCTGTGACTTATAATTTAACTGTTGTGGAAAATAAAGTTCTTTTTTAAAAACTCATTCTCGTAAAACAGTTATTTAACTGGCGCAGTCGGTAGGACCGCAGGAGGCTGAATTTAGTTAAATTATAAATCTCAGCTGTGAGTTTTAACTCTTCGCCGCGGAAACCTACGAAATCGCAGGAGATCTTCGAGACCGACAACCCGATCTGATATTTGGACACCGTCTATCGCAGACCACCGATATCATTGCGGACTAATCGAGGAAGGAGACCGAACTCGGCCGAGAAATTTGGGGCGAGATCCACCTACTTCGATAAGTGACACTTCGAGATCAAAGAGGACACCGTTCTCAACAGGACCACCTCGGCGCTCTCTACCCTTCATTTGGACACCGCGATCGCAGCTGCGATAGCCACCAAACCGAAGAGGATCCTTCTCCACAACGGACCAGGAAGAAGAGGTTGACCCAGCTCACCAGAAGTACGCAGCCGAGCTACCAGCGTTTCGGAAACCGACCCGAAAACCACTCGATGCTAGCGATCTTCGCGACTTTGTGAGTCCACCTTTGATATTTAAAAATAACATCGAATTTCCTAATATTGTTGTAACCGAAACAGGAGCAATAATGGTAGTACCAGAGTTAAAGAAAGCTTATCTGGACATGATTCCGGAGTTCCACGGAGAACCGGAACTTCTTACTAACTTTTTAGAAGTATGCGAAGAGCTAGTGCTCCAATTTTATGATAGGGCAGCCCCTACAAATTTTCAAAACAAATATCTGATGAGGTCCATCTTAGCAAAAATTAAAGGTAGAGCGGCTGAGTTAATCATCAGTGCGAATTGCTCAAATTGGGAGAGTGTAAGAGACGCCTTGACGTCCGGATACTCAGACAAAAGAGACATATACACGTTAACGATAGAAATGTCCGAATTAAAACAGGGAGGAGAAACCCCGTTCACATTTTTAGAAAAAGTGAGGAAATTTCTTAATTTATCTATCATGTACTTAAAGAATAACGCGGTTCCTAACGTGGACCAACAATGTCAATTTTTTAAAGGTTTAGCTTTAAGGGTGTTCCTTAGAGGATTAAAAGAACCGCTCGGAGGGCTATTGCAGGCCAGGAGACCTCCAGATTTGGATGCGGCCCATAATCTACTAACGAACGACTTTCAATTCGGAATTGCCAAGCCGTATGTAAAAACGGACAATAATAAATCCTTCACGAGTTCGCGACCTCTTCAAGGTCCGTCTTATCAGTCGCCTCGGCACGCGCAAGCGGGACCCTCGCGACCCTCGACTTCCTCATATTTCCAGAATCAGCGTTACGGGAAAGATAATCAAGAACCCTCGACTCAACGTCCTCTTTCCTCTCCACCACAATATCAACAACAATTTCCCAGATACCCGCAAACTCCGCAAAACAGGTCCCAATATCCTACTCCGATGAGTGGAGTACAAACCATCAAAACTCATACACCTCAATTCCATCAGCGGAATATAGAGGGACATGTAGAGTACGAAAGTGAAAGTCGTTCGTCAGAAGAAGAACAGATAGAAGAAGAACCTTTTTTAGAAGTTGGCCAGGAGGAATACCAAAATTCCTCCTCATGAATTTGAGTATAAAAAATGAACTGCCTTTTGTAATCATGCCCAATTTAGATCTGAAAATACTTATCGACACGGCTAGTACCAAATCTTTCATAAATCCAAGAATTGCAAATAAACATTTCCAGAAGAAAATAATAGAGGACCCTTTCCTAGTAACTACGGCCCATGGAACGACCCATGGTAAACAAAGCACCAAGGTACCATGTGGAGAGTTATTTGGAAAAAGAAATCTAAATTTAAAATTTTATGTATTCCAGTTTCACGATAAATTTGACTTACTGTTAGGGCTAGATGGATTAAAACAAATTGAAGCAAAAATTGACTTGACGAAAAACATGTTATGTACTCCCCAGAAGCAACTGCCGGTCCTTTTCCACCAACTAACTAAATTCGAAACTTACGAAATTGAAGCTCGATCCTTACAACAAGTAAAATTTAAAATAAATAACATAAAAGATGGAGAAGGAGTGATACAATACACAAAATTAAAAAAACTAGAAATACCACAATGCCTAGTGACAATCAAAAATCATGAAGCACTAGGCGTAGTGTTAAACCCCACCGAAGAAAAGATAATATTTAAACAATTGAAACCGATCAAAGTAGAGCCCGTTCCTAAAAATCCCGACAGTAACCTAAACATGCACACCTACGGAAAATTTGACTTCAACCCATCAAAATTAAGGTTAGACCATTTAAACCGAGAAGAAAAGAAGGAAATTCTAAAATTGGTCAGATCCTATTCGGATATTTTTCATTCGGAAGAAACCACGTTAACTTTCACAAACCAAGTAAAGCATCAAATCAGAACAACAGACGAGACTCCGATTTACACGAAACCTTACAGATACCCGCAGATATACAAACAAGAGGTACAGAGACAAATTAATGACATGCTAAAACAAAAAATCATTGAACCATCGAACTCTCCGTGGAATTCCCCCATTGTAGTAATACCGAAAAAACCAGATGCATCGGGGAAACAGAAGTACCGAATCTGCATCGACTACAGGAAATTAAACGAGAAAACGATACCAGACAAATATCCTCTCCCTAACATTACGGACCTACTAGACAAGTTAGGGAAATGCCACTACTTCACAACTATAGATTTAGCGTCAGGGTTCCACCAAGTAGAAATGAGCCCAGAAAGTGTGGAAAAGACCGCGTTTTCGACAGAACAGGGCCATTGGCAGTTTCGAAGAATGCCTTTTGGACTCTCAGGAAGCCCACCAACTTTCCAAAGAGTCATGGATTCCATACTGAGAGGAATCCAGAACGAAACTTGCCTAGTGTACATGGATGACATCATATGTTTTAGCACTAGTCTACAAGAACACTTAGGACGACTCAGAGAAATTTTTGAACGATTAAGACAAGCCAACATGAAAATTCAACTCGATAAAACGGAATTTCTAAGAAAGGAAGTAGGGTTCCTCGGGCACATAATAACCCCAGAGGGAGTCAAACCTAACCCTGAGAAAATAAGAGCCATAATTAACTATCCCATACCCAAAAACACTAAAGAAATTAAAGGTTTTCTAGGGTTGTTGGGATACTACAGGAGGTTCGTAAAAGATTTTGCAGACATAACAAAACCACTAACGAAGAGATTGAAAAAGGGAGCGACAATTAACACATCAGACCCAGACTACGCCAACGCTTTTGAAATTTCAAAACAATTGTTAGTAAACGAACCAATATTACAATACCCAGATTTCGAAAAACCATTTCATTTGACCACGGACGCTAGTAACGTAGCAATAGGAGCAGTGCTCTCACAAACCCACAAAGGAGGCGATCTAGCTGTAGCTTATGCTAGTAGGACTCTGAACGAAACGGAAACTAGACTCTCCACGATAGAAAAAGAACTGTTAGCAATCGTTTGGGCTGTCAAATATTTTAGACCGTATTTGTACGGCAGAAAATTTAAAATATTTTCAGATCACAAACCACTTCAATGGTTATTTTCAATAAAAGAACCCAACTCAAAATTATTTAGGTGGAGATTAAAACTAGAAGAATATAATTACGAAATCTGTTACAAAAAGGGAACTAGCAACGCAAATGCAGATGCCCTATCAAGGATCCAACTTAATGTCACGGAAATAGAAGAAGCTGATAAAATTATTGAAGATTTAATAGATAAAATGAATAGAACTGAGAGTATACTACAAGACGGACAGACAGACCAAACCATAAGAGAACTATTTCCCGAAGGAACACCCCCAACTGAAGCCATAGAAACAGACAGACAATCTGTAACTGCTAACATTGACGACGAGAGTGATCACCAAACTGTTCATACCAATCAAGAAAGTAATACCACCATAGAAATCCCTATTAGTGACAACCCCGTAAATTATTTTAATAATCAAGTAATTGTATCGCTTGTAAAATTTAATCCTACAAAACCAAAAATAAAGAAACTCTTTAATCACAAAACCAGAATATTGCTAGAATTATCAGAAAACAAATTAGAAAAAGAAATAGTAAACTTTGTCAAGGAATACATTATACCAAATGTCAACTATGGAATATACTTTGAAAACGACATTTATGAAAAATTCTTAAAAATAATGGTTAAATATTTTAAAACCTCAGAAGTAAAATTCACAAAATGTAGTGGAAAGCTAGTTGACGTACTTTGCGACGAAGAAGTACAGGAAGTAATAGCCTCCTATCATGTAGGTAAACAAAACCACAGAGGGATAGAAGAAACTTACCAAAAACTTAAAAGACTCTACTTTTGGCCCAATATGAAAAAGACGGTCCAAGAATTCATTAATCAATGTGAAATCTGCCAAATTTGCAAATATGATAGAAATCCATTAAAAATAAAATATAATGTTACCCCGACAGCGACCAGGCCGTTCGAAATAATTCACATTGATAAATTCACTCTAGAAAAGACAAAATTCCTGACGATAATCGACACCTTCTCAAGATACGCTCAGGCCTATCCGGTTCAAACTTCAGAAAGTATAGAGGTAGTCACTAATCTCCTCAAATATTTTGCTCATCATGGACTACCTCAACAAAATCATTTCGGACAATGGAGCAGATCTAAATAGCTCCTTAGTAAAAGAATTACTGATGTTACACAAAATCAAAATTCATTTTATAAGTTCCCAACATCCCGACTCAAATGGACCTATCGAGAGGTTCCACTCCACACTGATAGAGCATATCCGATTATTAAACAATCAAGACGAGTTCAAAAAAGACTCGATCCTAAATAAAGTAAATTATGCCCTCATAGCTTACAACAACAGCATTCACTCAGTAACAAAACTGACACCATTTGAAGTAATTAACGGTCATATAGACAACGATTCAGCAGTAAACATTGATATCGAACAAAGACTAGCTTCTAACTTCGTACAACAACATAAAGAAAAGACAAAATTATTATACTCCACTATTAGAGAGAAAAACCAAAACCAAAAGGAGAAAGTGATCAACAGTAGAAACCTATCTAGAGAAGACCCACCAGATATACCGGCCGAAGTTTATATAAAAAATAAACAATTACAGGCAAAGACTAAAAATAAATATGCGAAAGAAAAAGTAGTTAGAGTAAATGTTGATAGAAACACGGCAGAGATTCAGCCTCGTCATTACAATACGAGAAGCAAGGTTCATCTCTCCAATATTAAGAGACCTAGGAAACGAAAGAAAATTACAGAAACTACTTCCCAAACTAACCCACCTACTGACGCTGTTCCAGGGCCCTCGGGCTTACGACAGGACGATGCGCCGAAATAAAAGACATAAGCGGTAATCCAGGTGTCCTACCTATCCGGCTAGGTACGGCAAAAATAACTACAACTGACCACACGTTGATACACTACTATAAGATCAACGGACTTATACGAGAATTCGACAAACTAAAGTTTAAAAATGTAGAATTATTTAAGAAACTTAGAGTAGATGAAAGAATATCTAGGGAATTAGATGAATATTCAAGGGTTGTAGATTATACTGTAGATATTATTCAAGAAAAAATAGATAGCATAAAACATGTAGACAGTAGAATGAAGAGGGGATTAATTGATGGGCTAGGTAGCGTAGTAAAAGCTATAACGGGAAATTTAGACTCCACTGACGCAGAAAAATATGACAAATTTATAGAACAAATTAGAAACAATAATTTAAACTTTCAAGATCAACTAGACGCTCAATTCTCCATCAACAGTGAACTAATAGAAGAATTTAATGAAACAATTAGCACCATCCAATTCAACAACAAAGAAATACAAAATAAAGTGGTAGAAATAAATAGCTTAATTAAAACCAATAGTTTAAAAATCGAAATTGGAACGGCCAGAGAATTAGTGAATCATCTACAACTAGTTTTCAACCTGATCTTAAATGTAGTCCAAGACATAGAGAACTCCTTGACCTTTTGCAAAATGGGATCCCTTCATCCCAGTATTCTTACTACCAAACAATTGTATGACGAACTCAAGAAAATAGAAAATTATTACCAAGGGAAACTACCTTTAGAGATCAATTATGAAAATATGTTAGAATTAGAATCCTTGATTAAGGTTAATTGTAAAGTTCGACCTGAAGAAATTGTTTACTTCTTAACGTTACCATTGACAAACTCGAAAGAGTTCGATTTATTTTATTTGAGGCCAATTCCTTCAGAAACCAGTAACGGTCTAATATCCATTTGGCCGGATTCTCAGTACTTGTTAAAAGCCAAAGACAATTCTACAATTAAACCTCTTAAAGGTTCTTGCATATCGGGTAGTACCTACTTGTGCCCGACTGAAATTCTCTCAACTTATAATGGTACCTGCGAAAAAGAAATTCTTCAGGGCCGAGCTCCTAAACAATGTCGATATGTTAAACTAGAAACTATCGACAACGAAATTGAATTTATTCCGGAAATCAATCAATATCTTGGCACTTTTGTAACAGAAGAACCTATAGAAATTAGGGAAGAAAAAGAAACAGAAATAAAGTCGCTAAAAGGAATATATCTCATCAGAAATGAAAAACATACTGTATATTTTAGAAATGAACAATTAACATCTTCTAGCCAGTCGGAGGGTCAACCGAAAATTATTCACAATATTGAAATTGACATGGAAAATAATTATCCGCCTGATGTGTCACTAAATTTGAAAGATGCTAATTTTAAAAATATAAAATTGAACCCCATACGACCGGTTAGGTCTTTCGATTCATCTCACATAGTAATACCAAGTTGTTGGACAATTGTATTGTACTTCATCATCATAGGATCAGTGTGTTATTTTACTTTAAAATATCTCAGAAAATCCAAATCATTAAATTTCAGAAATTCACCTCAGGTAGAACCCCGGACCTGTATTGACATCAACCTTCCGGGAGATGCCAAATTCTAGGGGTGGAGGAGTTAAATGTGTAAATTGTGCTGAATGCTCCGTAATATTGCAGACCCCAGGAAAAACCCCGCTTAGGGCTCTGCGAGCCCCGCGGAGGGAACAGATTGTACGGGCAGTCTGGAGTCGCCCTTCATGAAGTGTAGTAGTTTGTCTTAACGATTCCTGTGACTTATAATTTAACTGTTGTGGAAAATAAAGTTCTTTTTAAAAACTCATTCTCGTAAAACAGTTATTTAACTTATATATG
>CM019180.2:15513167-15562322 GCA_009739505.2 Apolygus lucorum
ACTATTGATGTATATATTGATACTTTAATTATGAAAATGTATAATTAAATAAATAGAATTACTTGGGAATGTTTCATTAGTTAGTATGTTCATTCCCAACTACGCGTAATACACTGCTTGATTTCTATGGTGTGACGTAAGTAATATACTAAATTATTGTAATATACATGTAAAGAGTAAATGTAATAAATTAATGTATTATGCTTGTGATATAACTGTAATACACTAAATTTAATAAACTTGTAATGATACAGTCATGAGAGTTGATCATAAAATCTTATCCACCCCTAGTTGGAATAACGTTTCGTTAATAATGAGATTAGTCATCTTCCTGAGGTCGACCATCCAACTAAATAAAACAGAAAAGTTTGATTATGCTCCGGAGCCTACCGAAAACAGAAGGTGACGAAACAAAAATATATTTATTGAAGAACAAATTCCACTCGTATTTCACGTTTCAGACCTTTATGAACAGTGTTTGTTTCGTTTCACGAGAGGGAAATCCGAGCACTTAGGTAGTTGTTACTAACAAAGAAAAAGCATGTAGAACATGCTACAGAATCCCCGTATTCTCGGCTGCTGGAGCAGAACGGTAATGGGAGCTTCGCGTGTTCCTTCCTGGAACGTACGAGTTCACCGTGCATTATCGATTACAACCCCACAATCAGCGTCCTTGCGACAGTTGTAGGTACATGGTATTAGTCCATTAACACCATGAAATACGTATGCCAAGTGGGTTTGTCATATAGCTCGTATCCATGACACGATTGTATAAATATAATTCGATGCAATCAATTCAATTCAATATTGTCAATCTCCAAGTACTTATCATCACTACCCTTTACTAATTATTATCTACTTTACTACTTATCGTCACTACTAATTCATAAAGAACCATCCACAAGTATTCCAACCTCACAAAATTGAAAAATTAGATCGAAATTACGGTTGTTACAAGTATTATATATTTTGATGAACTATATAGTACATAATATATACTATAATATATACTATATTATAGTATATAAATATATAGTATTGTTTATTTTGATGAAACTGGACATTTAATTGAGGATTTTACGTTTTCGCATAAAATAGTCTGAAAACAAACTGAGGGGAGATAAAGTTCATGTGAGACGATTTACTGCAACCCGCAGAAAGCCTGTAAAATTCATCGAAATCGGTCTGCAACGAGTTTTACCCATTACAAAGATTTTGTGGACATATGCTCGCTCATAAAGACTGTGCAACAAATATGAAACCAAAATTGTTATGAGTAAAACGTAAATATTTATCTCTTGAAAAAACCCATACAAAACGCAAATAACTACATAATATATTATATTAATAATATGTACCAAAGACGCAAGGATTCGCCTTCGTGCATATCATGCGCCATGGCTGCTATCATTTAGACGGCTAGATTCTCAATCACACATCCTAGAGAATGACCAACCTATGCATAACTAAATAGCACTGTAGCTCAGGGTGAATTATGGCCTCTCCTAAGACAACCGTCCTCTTCGTACGGTCTTGAGTCGACGTCTTCCAATCGTATCACGTCCTGTTAAGTGCTCTTGCTGCAACAACAGATATTTTACAGTATTTGCTATTTTGCGCTAGAAAAATATTCTCAAAAACACGTAGGGCGTTAAAAAGAACAGATTTTACTCTCTATTGGAAAGGACACAAAACCTTATTTGTCTCAGAAGTACTTCTGAGTGAATTATGAACTGCATTTCACTATTGGTTGACAACGTAGTCAACTATCTCTGTCATTCCACCTGTATAGTATTAATTTTATTGCTAATACCATACAAAATAGTATTTATGATGAGCTCAATATTTTTGCTCTTCCTGATGAATATGACACCGTAATTCGGTCTGATAAAATGGTTTATAATTTCAATATTGATTTTGGTTTATTATCTTCAACAATACCTATAGTACCTTTGAAATCGAGCAAACAAATTCAACCCACCACCCCTACCCTCAAAATTTGATGATTTACGGTTCAAGGTACGTAGAATCCGAAATCTAATTTTAAATAATTACTCCTTCTGTGGCACTTTCTTTAGTTACCGTGAACCAAATTTGATGAAATTTGGTAAATGGATTCCATTTAGAGTCTAGTTGTGACGCGAAACGTTCCTTCTAAGCGATGAAAAACAAGGATTTTAATTTTCAAATCGCCCTAGCCCGACAACTCTCGATATGAAGGAATTTTTACTATGTACTCCTGCTGTAGTCATATTGTAGTTACATGTGGAGAAGGAAGCAGTAAGACCCACTTCTCATTTGTCAATATTTTACTAAGGCGAGCGCGTTCAGGACAAACTGTGGCCCCTTTTCCAATCCTTTATTCAAAGAACTGCAGTCATGGAGGTTAATATGTTCAATAAAGGGTTCTTGGGTTCTGGTAAAAATATTTACGCCTTGATAACATTTATTGCTATAAAATAATTCAAAATCGAATTTTAAATCCAACTTTGACGATATCATTCACAAGACACATTCCGAAATAGAAATTGGTCATGAATAATTTATATACTCCGTAATATTATCTCAATCGCTCATATTGCTCTTGCTCTCAGAAGCACAACGCGGAAACTTGGGGAATAGAATTATGGTGATACGGAAGACTCTTCATCCAACTCTAGATAAACGGATTTGACATTTTTAAAGGTTCTCGGAGGAAGTTAAATTGTTTCCCAGAGGCGTTGACGTAAAGGAGTGGTATAATCCGGCTTTAGGTATTGCAAGGTAGCGTATAAAATGTCTTTCCCCGGGACAGTTACAGCTGTAACCACCAGTCAAAGGAACCGTTGAGAAGCCATTGCGTAATATAAAACGAACCCATTTCGATGGCGGGGGAGGGGGTGAAGAAGGCAATAGAGTCAGTAATAATATCGAGCGCTGGTGAAGGGTGACTAAATCAAATTTACTCAGTTCCTTAGCCATCCGTTCCACGTTATATCGTTGATAAGAGTCAGGTAACAGGTATACAATTAATTGATGTAATTTTTATAATGATGCAAAATACTGTAGCATGAAAAGAAAAAAATCAGATTTTCGAATTTTGAATTTTCAACCGGTGTGCAATAACTTTTAACGTTCGTTTTTAGAGAATTGTGCGTCTGTTGGTGGTCAGATGCTGACCTACTCATTTGACTAAGATCTGACCAGTGATTTTCGGAACTCACAACTGGCTATCGAGCAGCTGAACTACTCATGCACAATTTTCAAATTGACATTACATATAAAACTAATGAGACAAGATCTGCTCTTTCTAAGTACGAACAAGTCTATGTACTGGCGGAGCAGGGCATGAAAATGTTTGTCCTCCAAAATCAATATTTTGGCTCGCATTTTGCCTTCAGAGCTTTTGAATCAGAGATTTTAACTTTCCATGTCGGACTTACCGAGGCGGAACCAGTTTTCGTGGTACAGCAATACGAAAATACTCTTGCAATTATTTTGCTTCAATTCGAAAGGTGGTTGGGAGCTGATTCATACTTAGGGAATTGGTGTTATGCTTATGAGATATAAGAAATTGATAAGGAATAACGTAGTTATTACTAAATGGAAATAATATGTTTTTAGTAGCACTAAGCGGCTGAGGAAGGTGCCAAGTCGTACAAAATCCCAGGATTTTTAATAACAGTATTTACCTAATGATTCCAGGGTGTACGGAACTTTGACTTTGAAGCGGAAGGCTGCTCAAGCAGAGGATGCGGGTCAGGATGATTTGCCAGTGCTTTCCGCGCAGCTCGAAATGAGCTCGCTAAGCCGGGGTGCCCTCATGCCCGCTAGGAAGTGTCAAGGTTGGCAGTCAAGTGATTGCATCCACTATTCATGGAGCTAAATAGAGAACACCGAAAGTTTTGTCGGTTTCGATTTTGAAGTTCGTTGAACTGCAATGTTTCGATCCGTTTTGGAGGCTGCGAGCTTAGAAGAAGCAGAGACGGGCGGATGCATCAATTCCGGCTATATAGGCGCTCTGAATTACTAGGGTGATAAAGAGGGATAGATATGTGTGTTGTTGGGCATACAACGCTAAAAATAAACCTGATGAGTGAAAGATTTACCTTTTCCATGGAAAATTACTAAGGGAGGATTGTTAAGAGTAGAGAAACATAATTTGCATCCGAGCTAGCACAGTATGGATCAGGAACCCTTCAGCGAAATTACTTGCATGGAGATCGTAGGGTATGGTGAAAATACATTATGGTTCTCTATCAACAGGTGTGAGGAGGACGAGAGGCAGGTATGTCGGCAACATTCACCTTCGCCAAATAGGGTGTCATACATCCCGAAACAGCCGCAAATGTGCTCCAAATTTGCTAATCCTTGGTAAGACCAAGATGTGCCCGAAATAAATCTGCCCCGAACCTATGAGATGGCAATGCTCGTCGTGAAGGATGGCCAGTATGGCTTGAGCCGCACTACAACGTTGAGCAAGTTAAGCAATTGGGCCCCATGGGACTTGGAGCTGAACTCTAACGCTTTGGGGAGGTGAAGAGTCGGCATGGTATATAACCTGAAGAAGCACGATCCTCCTTCCATCAATTCGGGGACTGTCTAATTCATTCTCTTCCCTCAACCCTAATCTCCAGGGTAGGAACTCGGAACAATTTTTATTCCGTGTCCGTCTATGGTCAACTCCCTGTCCCGGACATAACGAAGCAAAATCATGGTTCGATTTTCAGGAGTGATGAAAGTAAACCGCTCGAAACGGTTTTCTATCCATCTCATCTACATCGGACGTAGAGCAGTGAGTGCGCACGCGCAAACGTGTTCTTCATTTGTTTATCTACTCAGAAAACTTTCCACTTGATCGTGAAAATCTAGTGGAATTTTTCAGTGTTGCTTATGTTAATTATTTTACTTAATTTTCGGAGCAACTGTACAGCCACCTTGGAAGACATCAATATATATATCATTAATTGCCACTAACCCTCTCCTCCAAGAAATGTGCCAAACTTCATCAAAAACAGGATCAAAATCGGTTGAGTAGTACTATCATATAATTATTATAATACTACGAGTGGAATAGTAATTATTACAATCTACATGGAAATCATATTGCTCAATCGATTTTGATGGTATTTTTGATAAAGATTGGCATATTTCTTGGGGAAGAGAGATAGAGGCTACAGTAAATACCTCCTACTTCATCAGGAATTGGGTTCTCTTAGTGGCGTTAATTGGATAAACACGTTTGTCAAGAGAGAAGGATGATAATGTCACGAGATTTCATCCGTGAAATAGATCTCTCCTCGAATCCAACGCAACAGACAGAACGAACGGTTGAAAATCAGGGTGTAAGTTGTGAATACAGACATGCAAACGTATAAAATAAAGGCCCTATGGGAAGGATCAACTAATAAGGCTAATTTTTGTAATCTTATAGAAAATTACCTCCAGAACAGAGTTATCTTTCCGTATTCAACGTTTCAGCGCTTTGAAAATAATATTTTTTTCGTGGATGTCCGTCTGTTAGCTCGTCTATGTCCATTACATTCCCCCACCAAACGCTTGCCAACAACATTACGACCAAATGCTATTGAAAGAGCAATAATTCCCGCAAGTTTTCCATCCCATGCGAGGACGAGTAGAAGTGTCAAATTATGCAACTCACTCTTATTTATAGAGTGGTAGAGGTCTCAGAGGGATCCAGTGAATGTTTGAGTCTTTCAAGCGCTTAACAGTAGCGGTTTCTG
Source organism: Apolygus lucorum (assembly GCA_009739505.2). Lineage (NCBI taxonomy): Eukaryota > Metazoa > Arthropoda > Insecta > Hemiptera > Miridae > Apolygus > Apolygus lucorum. The sequence goes on from CM019180.2 coordinate 15,518,891, forward strand.
TCATCCAAGTAACTTTCACTGACAACAAACTCTTTATTTCTCCAGACACAGTCGTTGCTCCTTGAGGCATTTCAATGTTGTGTAACAGCAACTCTTTCTCTCTCTTCAGACTTGAAAGGTTTGAGAAACCAGGAAGTTCATTAAATTTCAATACGCCCTCTCATTCCTCCCGACACGCGACATAATATTTAGGTAAGGTAACTCCCGACTCATCTAGGAAGTAACCTCAACAAGACACATAATATTTTAAGAAGAGATCCATGATTCCACTACCTTCAAATCCGCTCCAATTGGAAATAATGACATGTATTGCTCTTTATCAGTGATCATAATAATAATAGAAATACCTTTAAAAATCTTCCATCACAGGTGAATGTTGAATGAATATAAACATTTATCAAGATAATGGCTTGTGTCTTATAGCTTGAGGCCTGTAAAAAAAAAAAAAAAAAAAAAAAAGTGTAACGCTCCTTGGTTAATTATTTTAAATACCTAATAAACCAATGGAATCGAGCAAGGAAAAAATTTAGCCCCCCTTTCCCTCCCCACCCTCAAAATTTGTTGGTTTACGTTTGAAGGTACGTAGAATCCGAAATTCGAATAAAAAACGTCTGCCAAGTTGGGTGGGCAGTATAGCTTCCTCACTCATTGTAACATGGACGTATAGAATCAGTTGGCGAAAAAATTATGATTCAAAGAGTTATTGAATACCAAAATATTGGCGATAAAATGCGGGATAGGGTTGCAGGTATTAATGTTTATAATAGTGTTGTAAATAGTTGTGGTATATAAACCACTGAAATAAAAGAACGAAAGAGTGTAGGTATAAAATAAAACTACGAAGTTATGACGATAATGATTATTATTATTCAATACTAAAACTATAATAGGTGTACGTATTAGGATTATGGGTATTAATTTGTTATATACTCGTAATTTGAGTTTTGTTTAAAATGGTTGTGGTATATAAACCACTGAAATAATTGAACAAAAGTGTGTGGGTATACAACTAAAATCACAAAATTACAATTTGAATTAATTACGAGATCAAGTGAAAATTATTATTGATTATTGTTGAAATTGATTAAAATAAAACGAATGAAATACTGATGTCACAAAATTACAATTTAAATGAATTACTAGATCAAGTGAGCGGTCCACCGTCTAGGACCTAACCCACACAATCCCTGAAAATTTCATCGAAATTGGTTGAATAGTTGCGGAGTTTTGGTTGTAACAATAAATTTAAAGTTCGCGCATGCACAGCGGCTATTGCTTGACCAATTTGATTGAAACTTATAAGGTGTCTCTTAGAAGTTAGTCCCTAACTAACCTCCAAATTTGAGCAAAATCTGTTCATTAGAAACCGAGGTTCCAGGAAATTCACGTTTGCGCATACGCACTCGCTCCTATTGGTCCGAAGGTGCTGAAATTGATAGGAAACTGTCTAAGACCTAACCCGCACAATCCCTGAAAATTTCATCAAAATCGGACCACAGGTTAGTATAGTTTTGCCCGGGACAAGGATTGACCACCGACAGACAGACAGACCGACAGACAGACAGACACGGAACCAAAATTGTTCGGGAAGCTCTAAAACGCAAAAAGCAAGTGGAAATTTCGATTTTGGAGGACATTTTTTTTTTTTTTTTTTTTTTTTTTTCACTTCTTTCACCTTCGGTAGTGAGGAAGCAAAATTGTCTGTCCGTTCGCCGACCGCGGCACTTTCCTTAGTTATAGTCCGATTCTAGATGTGCCCAGAAGATTTTGGCTGGTGTCATTCACAAACTAAGCGGTGAAAAATAAGGACTGAAATACTCAAAAAGCCCTCGATCAAAAACTTTCGATATAAAGGTATTGTGTTCTATCAATTTAGAAAATAGTATTGAATTTTTGAATCTGAATGAGACTACCCAGACCTCTGAGGGGGCCTAGCATTCACTCCCTACAAGGACTTGAAGTTGGGACGAATAATGAAGAAGAAAAACGAGTGTGAATCGCAAACGAATGTTCACTGACGGAAATTGGCAGCTTCTCCGTTAAAATACGATCGTTGTTCGTTTCTTTGCGTTGTTCTCAGTTTTGCGTCCTTAGTATCCAGTAATTAAATTTCATGATGAAGGCACCCTAAACTCCCTATTCATTTTAATATAAACATATATTTCTACATGTACTTGTTTTTAAAATGAAAATAGTGCGTAGTGACAATGGGAAAGTTCTGTTCTTTGCAGGCGAATGATCTATACGAAAAATAATAAAACTTTGTGTAACAAATTTGTTAATTAGACTGCAAGAATCTTTAGTCTGGAAGACCCGCGTTCGATTCCAGACTATGACTTCAGAATTGTTTTTTAATTTGATAAATTACGTGTTTATATAAATAATATATATTTGTGTTGTTATTTATTTCTCCATACATCTTTCTACGTTCATTTCAAGTATCAAACTTTAATTGCTCTCTTAATGGGGAGAACATCATTAATGTGGTTTGTGACGACCCTACATTTTATACGGGACAAACCAATTGGTTTGTTCCCGATTTGTTGGAGCTACGCCTGAAGAGATATCCGATTCATAGAGATATGAATCGATATCCTCTTCGGGCCGGCTGATTAATCTAATCACTGGTTTGAAGGGGTAGGGTCGTCACATCCTCCTCTGATTAATTAGGAACAATAAGGTGAATTTCAATCTGAAATTCATCCTATATTGTTACATGGTAGCAAAGTGTGGTTTGGTGGAAATGCACTGAATTTATTTCATCATTTCCCCTCCACTTTTTTTTGGGTATTCCAGAAGGAATTACCTAAAGAGAATTCCAGAAGGAATCTCTATATTATTAAATTCTATTGAAATCATTCCCTTATTATACTTCGCCAATCCGGCAATTAAATTCATTCATTTCGCCAATCCGGCCATTAAACTTATTCCCTTGTTAGGCTTTGCCAATCTGGCATTTTATTAATTTCAATTACGTTTTTCTTTTATATAAGCCTTTTCTAAGTTTGCCTTTTCAATCATTACACTTGAATGTTTCGCCGTTCGTATTCTTTATTTAGTTTGCTTTCTCCTCAGTTCCATTGATTTATTCTTTTATGTATAAATGGCCCATTCGTGGCATTCTTCTTCTTCTTTTTGAATAGTACCATTACGATTGAGGAATCCCCTTGAAGCTTCCAGACGTCCTTTCCTGGGCTTCATGCTATTTTCAGTCACGTTGACTTTTTTCAAACATACTTCTGTTTGAAACCCAGAAGTATGTTTTAGGTAGAGGAGTGTGACGACCCTGCATTTTATACGGGACAATTGGTTTGTTCCCGATTTATTGGAGCTACGCCTGAAGAGATATCCGATTCATAGAGATATGAATCGATAACCTCTTCGGGCCGGCTGACTAATCTAATCACTGGTTTGAAGGGGTAGGGTCGTCACACCCTCCTCTGACTAATTATGAGCAATAAGGTGGATTTCAATCTGAAATTCATCCTATATTGTTACAGGTTCAACGCAAAAAAAAAGTATTATACTTTGTTGTTGAAAACTATTGGTCTGCTATACTCCCAAAAAACTATAGTTATGCGTTTTTTATAGATACAGATTTCGTGATGAAGGAAAAATTTAATTTCGTGTGATTATGTGAAGATAAGGAACAGGAAGCGCTAATAGAGTTCGAGAAAATGGGAATAGTAAGCAACAGTTCGACGAATGTGTCACTCAATTCAAAACCATACAACCCAAAAAAATGATTTTTTGGCGCTTTCGGCAAACTTGATCCTCAGTATGCCACCTAACTTTCACTACTTGAAGCTCAGTTTCAAAACCCGTCTGTTTCATTACACTAGATTACAAAATTTGGGGGTGGTCTGGCTGCCTCGTTCTTTCACCACTTTTCTTATGGTATTTGGTACGCTGAATCCGAATCTGACGTCAGTTTTTTTTGTTTATGTCGGATTTTCAAGATATAGCTAGTTTTAAGATTTTTCTAGTTCTCACTTTTCTTTATTTTTTAGTGAAAACTCATCTTGCTCAAATCTCCTCAAAAAGTACTCAGACTTATAGGAAATTTCATGTAGAATCCAAATATGTACTTAGTTTTTAAGTAAAACTGTGTTAAACCCCCTATTTTCCACAAAACGTATCAAAAAACACCGGTTCTCTACGTTTTTTCTTCGGGTTTTCCCTTACATTTTGCCACTTGAAAAAAAAATTAAGGCAAAAAAAAATGTTCTTGGGCTTTTACTTTGTAGGGGAGACACCCCAGAGAAGAATGAGACCAATCGCAGCCTCCCAAACCCATTAATATCGAAGGAATGAGCTTTTTCATGGCACTGAGATGAAAATTCACAAAAACCGTTAGTTAATTTTTCGAGATAAGTACGTGCGTTCCTAAATCTGTTTTCCTTAAATGGATTTTCCTTTCTTCTACATTTTTGATGCTTGTCACCTATCAAGAGTAAGATCGAAAATAGGTACTCAAAAGGGGAGTAAATCATAATTGGGAAACACTTGTTTTGTTAAGTTTCAAAATTCAGTTTTACAAACGAAACACAATAAACTGCAGAAAAGTTAACGGTGTAAATCTGTTTCATGAAGGCTCACATGAATCAAAAGTTGGTATAATGTTTGGTTATTCCTCCACCTCAGAGGTTTCATCGCCGGCATCTATGTAGAGAAAACTTCGCCGCCTGAGGTAAATCTCTTTTTAAGGTCCAACAATAGTCCGCCATCATGTGAACTTCCCAATACCCTTTGTACCGTTCTTCCATGGTTTTATTTCTTGGTAGAACCTCTGAGGTGGAGGAATAACCAAACATTTTACCAACTTTTGATTCATCTGAGCCTTCATGAAACAGATTTACACCGTTAACTTTTCTGCAGTTTATTGTGTTTCGTTAGTAAAACTGAATTAAAACACTTAACAAAACAAGAGTTTCCCAATTATGATTTACTCCCCCTCTGAGTACCTATTTTCGATCTTACTCTTAATAGGTGACAAGCATAAAAAATGTAGAAGAAAGGAAAATCCATTTGAGGAAAACAGATTTGGGATCGCACGTACTTATCTCGAAAAATTAACTAACGGTTTTTGTGAATTTTCATCTCAGTGCCATGAAAAAGCTCATTCCTTCGATATTAATGGGTTTAGGAGGCTGCGATTGGTCTCATTCTCCTCTGGGGTGTCCCCCCTACAAAGTAAAAGCCCGAGAAAATTTTTTTCAGCCTTAATTTTTTTTCAAGTGGCAAAATGTAAGGGAAACCCCGAAGAAAAAACGTTGAGAACCGGTGTTTTGTGATACGTTTTGTGGAAAATAGGGGGTTTAACACAGTTTTACTTAAAAACTAAGTACATATTTGGATTCTACATGAAATTTCCTATAAGTCTGATTACTTTTTGAGGAGATTTGAGCAAGATGAGTTTTCACTAAAAAATAAAGAAAAGTGAGAACTAGAAAAATCTTAAAACTAGCTATATCTTGAAAATCCGACATAAACGAAAAAAACTGACGTCAGATTCGGATTCAGCGCACCAAATACCATAAGAAAAGTGGTGAAAGAACGAGGCAGCCAGACCACCCCTAAATTTTGTAATCTAGTGTTATTATTTGGTAAGTACCTTCTTCGTGCGGTACTGGGTTTTTAAAGCCTCTACTGTACCTCAGCCTATCTGCCCGGCTCCTGGGCGTCAACCGTGAAATCTGAATATTCATCAGGAACGAGAATTAAAAACCCTTTCAGATGCGGCTTCATTTGCAACTTGTAGCATCCGCCCTTACGGACGAATCTCCAGCAATTCTTCCGCTCAAATGACGTGACGGCTGGGGGAAACTTCGAAATGATCTAAAGAAAGAAAATGCGCGAGAAAATGAGAAAAACGGGTGAAGGGGGAAAGTAAGAAAAACACAAGAATCTCTGCAGGAATATAAATTGAGGGAGGATTATTCTCGGTGAGAGAGGGTTGGCTTGGGACCCGAGGCTCTCGCACTTCCGGTGAATAATTCATGGCAACCAGGTGACCGAATGATAAATCGTACTAGCTAGTAAACGGGTTCATTGTGTCGTAGAGGTGAAGAAGAATTCATTTCGGATTGCGAAACGACATCGCCATTTGTCATCTGGATGAGCCGTCAAAGATGGAAGCCGATCCAAATATGATACTTACTGTTGATCTTTCACTGACCTCCGAAAGCAATTCACATGTATCAACATTACGTGTTAAGTATGCATTTTGACCCTGAATTTGAATTCTAGACAATGAATTATTTTGAATTGATATTGAGATATGGAACTGAAATGATGCATACAATTGTAATACTACATTAATACTACACATTACGAATGTGCTCTGCTTAATCCTATACTAACAGCTTACTTTTGCGCCACACCACGAACTCCTTGGCCTCCATTTTTTAATTACTTTTCGTTATAAACTACCAACATGGCAACATGATGTAGACACTCAAGGTGTGCTTTTGTTGATGATCATTGAGACCATTTCTCAGACATTTTTCTCACAAACGCCTATAGCTGCTACAATACATCTCTCCAGTCTTTATCTTTCAGAGGGGCCCTTAAAAACAGTATTAGCAGGCTTATGTTCCTAAACGTTTCCGTCTGAGCCAACAACACACTACCTAAGCAATTTCCCGCATTGTCTTCCCGAGTCAGCGACCAGTCTCCAAGGGCCAACGAAATGTATCATCTCTGCGCCCCCACAAAGGAGCAGTACGGGCTGAGATCTCCATTCCCTCTCACAATGTGTGGCGCTTTGTTCGCGAATGGCAGGCATTCTGTTATCTGCCGACGTTCACTCTGTTTGTCTGCAATCCTCTCGGTCCGGAGACTTCCGACCCTGCAAGCACTTTGCTGATAAAATGTGTTTCTCTGCACCATTCATAGTGCCATAGAAGTATAATGGCGATCCAATTTGGGTTAACGGGTAACGTTCAATCACTCAAAAGGTTGATAACAGAATAATGTCGCTCAGAGGTGTAGAGAACATCTCTCCAGTAGTAGCATTATGTCATTTTTAGATAATTCAGAGCACTCAAGTTGTAGGATATTCTATGACGACTAACATAGACAATTATTACCGTATGAAAAGATAAGTTCTGCAATATCACAATTCCACTACATGCCGATATATTATCATTAAGTTGGAATACGTTGGAATATGTGAAAATAATTTTAATTTTATAATGTAGAATATGTTGAAATTTTGGATATTTTGAAGATAATACATTTAAAAAAATTACATTCCCTTTGAAACCCGCATATTCCAGAGATTTTGAAGTCACTTCTCAAAGTTAGCTTCCAGTATTCAGATAATATTGGAAGCTTATCTCGACCTCTCTGTTAAGAGGATAATCACTGCCCTAACTACCCTCTGGCTCGCTATCCCCTGCGGGATGGACTTAAATAGAACCACGTTTACGGGTTGAATTCAGCAAACCTCACTGGTCCACGTATTCTCGCGAGTAGGTATTACTCGTGCATTCAGCAGTAGCATGGTGGGCCACGCCGAGATTCAAGGCTCGTGATTTATTTAAAAGAGTAGGCTAATGGCTGCCGTAGAGGCGGAGCAAAAAGCAAATTAGCCAGTCCGCTCCCCTCGCATACCTCACCCGCTCCAACCCTAAATGACTAAATAAAAAATTTTCACCACCGAAATAATAATGCAGAACGAATGGGAGCGCTACTTGAGAGAAACTATATTAATCTAATCAAAATATTGCAGAACGGTCAAAATTTGACCATTTAATGGTTTTGAGACTAAACTTAGAACTATAACTTGCTCAGGGATGTTATTACATTACATTAAATGGTCAAATTTTGACCGTTCTGCAATATTTTGATTAGATTAATATAGTTTCTCTCAAGTAGCACAAACTGTATTAATACAGTTTGGCGACTATCGAGATGATCAAAAATTTAGAAATATAGATACACTTCTTCCGATTCTACCAAATGTTTCTTTCACCTTTGGGAGATGACAATGGAGTGGGACCTCACCTGTGTGTGCCCCCAAATTCATGTGAAGGGTGAAAACCATACTCAGTTATTGTACAACTCCGATAAAAATTTCAGGGTTGGAGTCAATATGTTTCTCAATGAAGTTCATGGTATCCTCAGTAGCGTCTGTTTATGCGCAAATGTAATGCTAAAACCCTATAACCGTTAGTTTTCGTTTCAAGGAACGAAGAATCCTAAAATCGGAAAAGTCCTTTACTACTGATTTCAATGAAATTTGGTATATGGGCTACATTTGAAGTATGGTTGTGCCTCGAAGCTTTCAGTTGATATCAGTGATATCAGTCACTTCTATGGGTTGAAAAATAAGGGATGAAATTTTCAAAACGCGCTAGCTCAAAACTTATGATATATACCTAGGTGTTGCTTTTCATTAAGTAATTTAAAATATTATCGAATTTTTAGAATCGAAGGAGACTACTCAGAGCTCTATAGGATCAAACGTCTGAAACACGAGTGTGAATCGCAAAAGAGGTCTAATTCAGGTCCGTTAAAATTTCAGCTAACCAAAATGTTAATCTTTGAGTTGTACCCACAACTCTTCATTTCTTCAATTATACTAAATTGTATTATACTTAATTGTAAAACAAAAAATAATTGGTGGGTAATGGCAATGGCAAAGCTGTGTCCTTTGCAGGTGAAACCATTAAGGTATGGGTTTTTTGTATACAGAAAAACATAAAACCTTTGATATACTCGATATAGTTAGTTGATATGCTTAGTAATTTCGCTGTTATCGTGGGCTATAAATAGAGAATATTCACTTTCACATACAGGTAGTTTTATATTCTTAATCAAAAACTGAACCTTGCGAGAGTCGTGGTTTTCAGCAAGGAAATAGGAAGCAAGCCTCACAAATATTTCACGGTTGTCGTCGTGAAACTGCTGTTAAAAAGCAATATGAACTAGATGCAATCTGCACAGCTAGTGATGTGTTTTAGATTACTTCGGAAGAACTAACGGTTGAAGCGAGATGTTATGACTCGTTCAGGTGGGTATCATTAGATTTCCCGTGATATAACGAGTTTGTGAGTGAGAACCTAACGGCTCAAACAAGTTGACACCTCAATCTGGCGGCTCGTTGCCACTGTAATTGACGGAGTTTCGTGTTGTTAGGAAAGGAACTGTTGAATAATAAAAGTAAACGACCGAAACAGTAATAAGACGGGGATTGTTGACCGATTCAAGACGTTTGGATTATGATAAAAATACCTATATTCTCAACGAGAAGAAAGGGAAATGACTGAGCTTTTACATGTCTTTCTTGTCTCATCATTACAAAATATTATCTTGTCACCTAATTCATCCAGTTGTGTTTCTTGAAAACAACTAAGTCCTTTAATTCGGTTTTCTGACGTAGACTGTATCTGACATTTTCATGGCTTAGTCATATTCGCCGACCCTCCTTCACCCCACTTTCTGCACCCCACGACTCAGACTGCTTTCAAACTAAAACGTATTTACTAACTGTGGGGAGGTTACAATCTGGTAACGGCGTTGGTGATAACTCTTCAGAAACTCAACACAAACTTTGAGATATTCCTGCGCTCTAGCGAAGTCTTCTGCGCTTTGGTTGTTTCCGAAAGGGACATTCTATCACAAGTACAATTCCACTCAAGAACATTGCATACTGTCTCGTCAATTTGTCAATAGGAAGTGTTATGATTGTTACATAACCCGAGAAAATATCAGATATGAACCCTGCAAGACACTGACTCCCTCCAGGCCACTGTTGTTCTAGAAGCTGGCGTTGTACTAACTCGGACTTTCTCTCTCTACTTAGTTCAATATTTGAACGTAGTCTGCAGCAGTTATCTCAGCTATCTGAGTTTATCCAGCCACCTCCATTACAGTTTGAATACAAAGCTCATTCTACTTTAAAATAACACATTTAAAGTTACTCAAATAACACATTCTTGGTCTTCTCTTCACATTAAGGAAGGTAAGTACATAATGCTGATAACTTTATTAATCTTCCACAATCTTTGAAGCATCATTCCGGAATTTCCGGGGTCCAACACCGTGAAAATAGCAGTGACACCACCTTTTCAAATTGTCTACCAATATTTACAATCACCAGTTGTCTGATACGCTGTTACATTATTGAAAATAAGAAAACGAATAATGTAGCTACTTATTATTTGATTGCAAACGCAGGGTATCCCAATCTCAAAGCTGTTATACATTTTATAGCTGACTCTTCTAGCCAATTAAATTCTCATTGGTATGGCTCATGAATACGTACAAAAATTGTTCAAAGGATCCTTCTTTATATTGGATAAAAGAATAATATGTATTATTAAAAGCACCCAACCGTTACTTCGTAAGTCCGCTTTTGTGAGGAAAACTTGACTGAGGAAAAATCTTAGCAGAATTAAGGGTTCGCGGGAGGATGTAAAAAGAAAATGGCCAAAGAGGGAAAACGGTAAATAACGGGGGAGCTTTCAAGGAAAGGTCTTGATATCAAAAGAATAGATCAGAGTCCCCCAGGACAGAGGCTTTTTGGAATACTTTAGTAAGTGAAGGTCCGGTTTAAGGGAAAAATTGCCCTCCAGTTCGTCCCTGCCCTCACCCACATCTTATTTGTTAACATTAGGTAGGTAGCTGCACGAAAGAGCTGGTAGATGTGTTCCAATGTTAGGAGACGTCTACTGAAGTGGCATTAGTGTATTAGGTTTTATAGGTTCAATAGGTATCAAATTGAGAATTTTCCAAACCAAAATAAGAATTTTCAATTTCCAATCTGGAAACTACGAACAGTGATTATCCGTTAGTATTTATCAAAATCGTCAAATTAATGTGATAAACGCTTCCGGGCTGAGTGCCAACGTGGGAGAAAAGGAGGTGTATTTGGTTTATTATTTTCAATAATGAATGAAATTTGGTTTGTGGGCTCCATTTGGGGTCTAGTTGTGCCTCGATGCTTTCGGTTGAAAAATAAGGTTTGAAATTCAGAAAACGCCCTAGCTCAAAAAAATTTGATATAAAGGTATTGTTTTTCCATCAATTTAAGATAGTATTGAATTTTTAGAATGTTTATAGACCACGCGGAGCCCTGTAGGACAAACCGTTCGCTCCCTAATTCGAGGCCTAATCACCGTTGAAATTTTAGCTGACCGATATGCGATCGATGTTTTTCTTCATGTTGGTTGGTGGTAACAATGGCAAAGCCGTGTTCTTTGCAGACGAGTAATCTATACAGAAAAATAATAAACCTTTGTGTAATAGTTTACTGCGTTTGCACCCTTTTGGTTTATTATATTCAATAATGAACCTTTGGAATCGACCAAGAAAAAAATTTTCAACACCCTCTCAAAATTTGTTGGTTTACGTTTCAAGGTACGTAGAATCCAAAAATCGAATGAAAATTTGGCCGTCCGTTCGCCGTACGCGGCACTTTCCCCACTTAGCATTGACCGATTTTGATTAAATTTTGTGTGTGGGCTCCATTTGGGGTCTAGTTGTGCCCCGAAGCTTTTGGTTGATGTAGGTCACTTCTAAGGGTTGAAAAATAAGTTTTGAAATTTCGAAAACGCCCTAGCTCGAAAAATTTTGATTTAGATGTACTGTTTTTCCATCAATTTAAGATAGTATTTAATTTTTTGAATCGAATGAGACCACCCGGAGCCCTGTATACAACCGTTCGCTCCCTACGAGAATTTAAGGGTTGGACGTAGGATATCAGTAACACGAGTGTGAATCGCAAAATAGGCCTGATCTCCGTTCAAATTTTAGCTGACCGAAATGCGATCGATGTTTTTCTTCCTGTTGGATGGTGGTAACAATGGCAAAGCCGTGTTCTTTGCAGTCGAGTGATCTATATAGAAAAATAATAAACCATTGTGTAATTATTTTTTGCAGCGTTTTTTAGTGGCTTTGAATCCCACGCAACCTGAGGACGCGGACCCTTCCAGGTATCTTACGAGATCCAATTCCACCAATGGATCTTGAAGATATCACATCACCTTGGTAGGTATCACATCAAAATAACTGCCCACTTACTTCTCTATTGCACTTTGCCCGTCTGCAGCCCCCTCCGTCATTCGTCCAGAAGGCTGGAAACAATAATGCAGCTGCTGGAATTCCATTTGACTAAAAATGCCATTCTTTAACTTTATTTTCGATTTTTTAAAGAAGATAATATTGTGAGCTCTCGCTCTCTGGGCCGACTTCCCAGTAAAGCGGGAGCTGGGCGCCTCTAGCCCCCTTCGGTCAGCCTCGTAGGTGACGTCATCAGCTCAGGTGGAAAGCAAGACACTCGACGCCGAACGCCACCCCGCGCGTCCCTCCCCCCTCAGCTGGGAGGGACCCAACGGTCTCTCCCCCACTCGACCAGCCGTCCCCACTACCATCTTCAGGCGGGGCGGAGGGGGGAGGACTCCACCTGAGCTCCCCGCCAACGACGGTCGCCTCATACCCAGTCCAGCAGCGTTCAAAGTCAGTGACAGCGAGCTAGCCCCATCCTGACGAATATTCCTCCCGTACCCCCCCCCCCCTGTACCGCCACGATCGCCACGACTCCGCGCTACGATCGCCACGGAATCTTCAAGCCGCCACACCCATTCAAGGATACCTTCGGGCCCGACAGTGAGTGTTGAACCTTTAAACATAAATACATTGGCCAATTATTTATGCAACTGTGCTAGAGTAAGAGCAAAAAGACATTAGTAAAACAACTTTGAGTAAATTTGAGAAACATTGAACATTTTGAGAACATTAGTAAATTTGAGAAACATTGAACAAACTGTAACGAATACTTACCTGAATTTTGGATTGATGACCTATGCTTGGAAACTGATAAATGAGATTGGAATTTGAATGTACTTTGTTGAAAACTGGAAACCATACTGTAATTTGTGAATCTATATTTGAAAGCCTTCAGCTCCTAATCGCCACACTTGTGGGGAAGTCATTTGCCGTTCCTAACTTCTAATAAATCCACCTGCTAGTTGTACTTTGTAGTTCTTCTTCTGAGTATACCTGGTTCAGTAAAAGGTTAGAGGAGAGTGCAACGACACCCCTCAATTGGTATTAGGTCCCTTCAGGACAACCGTCAGCCCCTCTGGCAAAAGGACACACTTGTGTACCTGTTTCGCTTTATTTCGCCCTTCAGGCTTTCAAATCTTGCTGTACGACGATCGCCACGCAGTCGCCGACGTCGCCACGCTTTGTCGCCACAGGTAAATATCATTTGCTACCATTTTAAATTCTAAGTGTTTTTCGATATTTTATTTCAGCTAAATTAACTTCAAATCAAACCCCCCCAACTCGTGTGCAAACGTTTGGTGCTCGTGTTCGTTGATTTTTATCAACCAACACGACCCCCAAACGCCCATCACCGCTTGTTGGCTTCATTTAAATTCAGCTGCCATCAAGCGTGGGGCCAAAAGGCTTACAAAATTGGTGGCAGCGGTTTGGATTGCAATACCCTCTTGTCTCCCCAACTTGATTCACTGTCAAAGGTGTATAAGATTGTGGCGACACGCGGGATTGTTGTGAGTTCGCCTCACACGAATCCACACAAAAAAATAGTAGGTCTTGTTTCGCCACGAGTTCTAAAAATTTAAAAGTAGAGTCTATCGAAAACACGAAAAAACTGACCAGGTATACAATTAGGTAGGATGTGCATCCGTTTATTGTATTCCTAGGAAAAGTGACGCAACGCAGCCTCCTATATTTTTTTGATCGCCATAATCGCCACGAGAAGCTGATTTTCTCAATAGACCTAACTACTACCGACACACAACTGAACACACGCGTACAGATTTCCTTTTGCCTAAGTGGTAGTCCACATAAGTCGACACACTCATCCTCAATACCTCTTCAACCGACACGATGTCTTTAAATTTGTCGGGAGCTAGTGATAGGGGAGGAGGTACACACTCCTCCGCCGGCACAGAGGCCGTCGAAATTATGACACAAACGATGAGGGAGATGAATGTGCTCCTTCAACGTTACAATACAGCGACACACGAGGGTGAGAGAGGGGACATACCGCGCTCGGTATTCCTCGAACTCGAACCATGGGACCCCGACACACCAGGTGCACTCAGTGTAGTTTCATTTTTTGCGAATTTTGATCTAGTGACCGCGGGCCTAACCTCACAGCAACGGTATCGGCTACTTCGCACCAAAGCACGCGGGATTGCCAAACAATTCCTAATCGATCGAGATGACGCAGTTGACGTGGATAACGTTTACGAAATCGTCCGTGAAGACATGTTGCGATGGTTCCAGAAAGAAAATCCGCAGCATGCCGCAGCATTATTGTGGACGGTTAAACGCAATACGACCGAAACGCTCCGTCAATTCGCCGATCGCGTGCGCGGGATAGCAAGATGTGCCGTCATGGAAGAGGGGACGCGCCTACGCCGCCACGAACGCAACGAATGGGTCGAAAAGAAGACAAAGGACGCCTTCATTCGCGGCGTCGGTAAGAACATGAGTGCCCTATTGATAACCAACCGACCACGAAATATTCAAGATGCGTTGAGTAAGGCAGAGGAACTTGAAGAGACACTTGACGATACCACCGACATAGAGGAAAGATGGGACCTCGCGGCCGTCACGAACGACCGTCGATGTTATAGCTGCGGAAGCCACGATCATTTCGCAGCACGATGCCCTCGGAAAGATGACCATACACCACGACACAATCGCCACAAAGAAGAGGACTATCGCCGGGAGAAGCCAAGCGAGCCACGAAACGAGGAGAAGCCAAGCCCGCGCTATCCTTGTATGTTTTGTGCCGACCGCGCGCATTTCCCCGTGAATTGCCCATTTAGTCCGCAGAAGACCATTTTTTGCGACTTTTGTGGTATGAGAGAACACCTAGAGGCCGATTGTTATAAGAAGAAGCGTTTACTCCCTGTTTCGCAACCAATAGCGGCTCCCGCACACACGATGGAGATAGCTCGGTACAAGAAGCCCACAGAAGAGGACCACATCCCCGCAGTTGAAGCCCCGATGTCACGCACCCTGAAAATTACCGTAGGTTTGGGCCCCGAGGAAAGAGACATGATTGTCGACACGGGCGCCGCACTTTCGGTTTTATCAACTCCCGTCAAGGGAATAAAATTGTACCCGACACGAGCTGTCGCGTGGGGCGCGGACGGGATGCCCTTGCATTTCTCGGGAGAACAACATCTCGTAACACGTATCGGTGGGTGCACGTTCGAGCATACTTTTTTGGTGTTCGCACGTAAATGCGCCACACTCGATTTGTTGGGATTAGATGTGCTAAGAAGAGTACCGATTACTTTCACCACGGGACTGAATATGAAGTACCACACACCGGAAGGGAAAATAAGACCTTTTACGCCCGTCGAGATGCTAGATGAGCCGTACAGTGTGGGTGTGGTGTTGCGGCCGGAGGGGCGGGAAACCGGGTTGCTTGATGATCGTATCCACAATCGCGACACAAGCACACCTCTCCCTAGTACCCTTTCGGCGGCAACAGCCACACTCAACGTCGTAGAACGCGATACCTCTGTTCTCGACACACGTACCGGCGCGACGAGCACACCTACGACCTCCGCTAACAACAGCAGCGGATCCGGTGGAATGAAATTTTGGAGTAGACACTTCCGAGGAGTCACCACACCAATCGACACACCCGCCGATTTGTACGATCATGCGACTCGCCACGAAAAATTGGATTCGGTTTCCGCACCGAACGAGGGGGAACGCGATACGGAAGAAGCCAGAAGAGTCCGTTTCGAGATACCGGGAGTAGTACGCGATGAAGAATGCGTCGCCACGCCGCTACCAACTATCCACCCACGTTCCGGTACGAGTTCCGATACGTTTGACGATTCATCTCTTGATCGGTACATCGACGCGGCCGTTGATCGAGCGGTACGTGCCATCGACGAGTCCGCCGCCACAGTAGACCATCTGACCGCCACGACGCCCGATTTATTCGTAAATAGGGTCGTCGACACACCATATCGGCACACCAATGCCACAAATGACACAGATATCGGCACACCAAATCGGCACACCGACACCATGATGAATAAGATCATCGGCACACCGACTCGGCATACCATCGCCACACCGGGGGTGGTTGTCGCCACACCAGATGTGGTCATCGCCACACCAAACACGGTCGTCGCCACACCCGATCGACACACGAATACCAATGTCGCCATGGTCGTCGCCACACCCGATATGGTCGTCGCCACACCAAATGAGCATACCATCGCCACATTCGACACGGTCCTCGCCACACCTGAAAATAAAAATGAAATTAAATTTTCGGAAATTTCAGCAACCTCCCAGATTGAACCTGCGATTGATCAACATCTTGATATAATATTACGCGAGATGAACCCACCCGAGCGAAAACGTCCAAGAAACGATCCACCCATTGTTCAAAACGATGAAAAGGAGGGCGTGATTATTTCTCTTCAAGAAACGTCGGATGAGGAAGAATGGGGAGAAGTTCCGACCGATCAATGGGATCCGCCTTTACCACAATTTGAGACCGTCCTTGAACAAAAATTGCAACATTTAACTACACCGAACGCTGAGCCAACGAAGGAATTGTTGAATACCTACCGGGACTTGTTTAAGCCACCGACGGGGGCGGGATGCAACCTCAACGTGTCCCACGAGATTATTCTCACCCAACCCACCGTGACTCAACAAAAACCTTACCCCGTTCCTCACGCGCTCCGGGAGGTGGTCGAAACGCAAATTAAGGATATGTTAGAATCCGGAGTGATTAGCCCATCTACCAGCCCGTGGTGCGCGCCCGTCTTATTAGTAAAAAAGAAGACGCCGCCGGGGGAAAAGCAGCTTTGGAGATTCTGTACCGACTTTCGTCAATTGAACAAGATAACCAAAGGAGACGCTTACCCCCTCCCACGGTTGCAGGAGACGCTCGCAATGCTCGGACAATGTAAATGGTTCTCAACAATCGATCTCATCGCGGGTTACCATCAGATCCCGGTCCACGCTGATTCCAAAGAAAAAACTGCTTTTTCGGTCCTCGGAAGACACTTCCATTACGAGAAAATGCCCTTCGGGCTCAAAAACGCTCCCGCCACATTTCAGCGCGTAATGAACGACGCATTAGACGGAATTCTGGGAAACAATTGTCTTGTATATTTGGATGATGTAATTGTGTTCTCAGCCACACGAGAAGAGCATCTTGAGAAACTCGCACAAGTTTTCGATCGATTGTCCGAGGCTCGACTTCAAGTCAACCTCGCGAAGTGCGAATTTCTCAAAAATGAAGTTCGCTTTTTGGGACATCGAATAACAACAGAAGGGATCCTCACTGAGCCGGAGAAGACGAAAGCGATCAAGGAATTTCCCGTACCGACCTCCGTAGTAAAACTCCAGTCCTTTTTAGGTCTCGCCAGTTTCTACCGACGGTTCATTCCGAACTTTTCGGAAATAGTGGTGCCCTTGACCGAGTTGTTGAAGAAAACCCAGCCTTTTGAGTGGACAACCCGACAACAAAGAGCGTTCGATGACCTCAAAGAAAAGTTGACCAGCGAACCCATACTCGCCTACCCTGACCTGACTAAACCGTTTATCCTCGCAACCGATGCATCCGGCTTCGCCTTGGGAGCCGTCCTCTCGCA
The DNA here is from genome assembly GCA_009739505.2 of Apolygus lucorum. Classification (NCBI taxonomy): domain Eukaryota; kingdom Metazoa; phylum Arthropoda; class Insecta; order Hemiptera; family Miridae; genus Apolygus; species Apolygus lucorum. The sequence continues at coordinate 15,536,515 of CM019180.2, forward strand.
AAGCTTTAATGGGGAAGAGAGGCCCGTGGCGTATGCGAGTCGCAAATTAAACCCGGCCGAAACCAGGTACTCGGTCACCGAACGGGAGCTCCTAGCGGTCGTTTGGGCAGTTCGACACTTCCAGGAATACCTCCTCGGACAAACCTTCGAACTCCAAACCGACCATATGGCCCTCACCGCCGCTATGCACCTCCGTGATCCGACTTCGCGCATCGGACGATGGGTACTCAGATTGGCAGAGTATGACTTCACACCCCGCTACCGACCAGGAACACAAATGGGTCATGCCGACGGATTGAGCCGCGGAGACATAGCTGTAGTTACTCTCGAGTTTCCGCGAGAGCTTATGATCGCCGCTCAAGACCTCGACAATTGGATCCAATCGATCACTTTAGACCGCCACAGAGAGGACCTACGCAAAACCAATGGCGTATGGGAGACACGCGTTCGATACGACGGACAACATGAATGGGTGCCGCTCATTCCCTCCTCACTTCGGGAATGGCTCATCGATAGATGTCACAAAAATGAATGGGCCGGACATCCCGGAGCGGAGGTGACGGAAAAGATAGTACGGAAACTCGGAACTTGGCCTGGGTTAGCTAAAGACGTTCGCGAAAACATACAGCGCTGCGAAACGTGTTCACGACGCAACACCCCGCCCGGTCTCCGTAATCCAATCCAGAAACCTTTACTCCCCGAGCGCCCCGGACAAATCGTTGGAATTGATTTTGTCGGACCAATTTCGGGAGGAAAAACCACAAAATATCTGATGACGGTCATAGACCATTTTACAAAATATGCGGAAGCATATGTCACCACGGACTGCACCGCCACGACAGTAGCACGAAACCTCGCAAGAAAATACATACCCACTCATGGCGTTCCGGAACGGTTGGTCTCGGACCGCGGAACCGCTTTTACGGCCGGATCAACCCGGGCGCTGTGTGATCAGTGGGGTATCAGACAGATTTTCACAACGGCGTATCACCCCGAGAGCAACGGCGTCTGCGAGAGATTTCACCGTACCCTCGCCAATATCATCGCTAAAATCTCGAAAAGAACGAAGGATTGGGAGAGCATGTTACCCGTTGCACTCGCGGCTTACCGCGCAACCCCACACAAGAGCACAGGGTTCAGCCCGAACTTCTTGACCTTCGGCCGAGAACTCCGGTTGCCGAACGAATCGCTACAAAGCCTGAAACCACGTCCCGACGAACCCACCACACTGAAAAATCTGAGAATAGCCCGAGAAGCCACTCAACAGAGCCTTCATGAAGCGTGGCGAAAACGAAGCGACGCCATCAACAACCGTCGAACGCTACGCTCATTCGAAGGCGGTGACGCCGTGTACCTCAAAGACATGCAAGCACCCCCAGGGGTTGTTAAGAAATTTTGGAGTCCCTGGAGCGGACCCTGGATAGTCGTGAAAAAGTATTCGGATGTAACGTACGAGATAAGAGACTTACCGGATATCCGCCGCCAGACTGTCCACATCAACCGTTTGAAGCCTGCATTCGAGTTAGGTGTCCCGGACGAAGTCTTCATTGACCCCGAACGGATCAGACCCGACACGCATGGCGCCACGACATCGACACACCATGAAGAGATGACACCTGAAACAGAAAGAGAAGAGTTTATTGAAGAGTATGGATGGTCGACAACTGCAAGAACCACCACCATGATTCCACCTATCACCAGCCAAAAAGGGAATTCATCGAGGACACCCCAAAACGAGGCATCGACCCGACTAAGTTCCCCTTCGGACACACAAAGGACGGCTGATGCGGATCACCACTTTGATCGCTACGCCGAACAGGAAACGCAAGAAGGAAGTACTCACCTCGGGAACGAGACGTTGCGGGACGAGATCGATCGCCACGACGATCGCCACGACGATCGCCACGACGACCGTCACAGCGACCGCCACACCGATCGCAACGAAAGTCGCCACGACGACCGTCACAGCGACCGCCACACCGATCGCAACGAAAGTCGTCACGATGAACAACCACCGAGAAGTTCAGTGGAAATCCCAGTAGTCAACTTACCTGAACCATCCCCCGTTTCTGAATCCTCCGCAGACGAGTTTGAAGAAGCCGAGGAAAATCCACCAAAGAAATCCCGTGGAGACGCCAACGAATCGACCTCTCGCTACCCGTTCCGAAAACGAGATGCTTCGATCGATTATCGACAACTCCACTTAGGGAAAAAGACTAACTAACTGACTAATAGGGAGACATGTACAAACATACACACACACATTAGGACATAACATGACACTTGGATCCTTCAGATCACAACATTTCACTTGGATCCTTCAGATCACAACATTTCACTTGGATCCTTCAGATCACAACATTACACTTGGATCCTTCAGAACAAACAAACCTTATCTCTACCAGTTGTCCTGAATTATGGCCAGCTAGGAAAATTGAAGTAGATGAAGTACGTAGAATCTTGAAGTCACTTTTCCTAGATCAGGATGTCACAGTAGGGTTTTTGTTTCCGATTGTTGTAGGCTATGACCCAGCAGCAGGTGGAGGATTGGGTGTTGGAAGGAGGCCCGAAATCGCCCGACCCGGCAGTGCTCCTCATGAGGAAGCGAGTGGAGACTGCGAAAGAACAGCACAAGAAGCTCCCAGAAGGTTTCGTCCAAACCAAAGAGCCCGTCGCAGACCCCTTCCCGTCCTTGGAAACTCTCACCAACTGCGTCCGTTTCACCATGTGCGGCGACACCCCTACCGTCCGAAACATCAATGGCAAGGCAGCACTCCTCACCATTCTTGAAATTGCCAAATGGGTGCCCACTTACCAGAGAATAGCCCAGGAGAGGGATATCCTGGCGAAGCGTCAAGAAATCTGGTTAGAAGAGCGACAGCTGCTCATGCTGGACCGCAATGCCGCCTGGGCGGAGGTGGAGCGGGTCAAAGCACAGGTGGTTGCTGAGCCACCTGCGGCAAGGACAGCAGCGTCTGAGGCGACCCCGCAGGCATCCGCAGAGGCACCTGCGGCGAGGTCTGAAGAGCCTGCGGGGGACTTGGCTCCCTCCACCCCTCAACCAACATCACCATCTCCGGCCTTCAGCCCTCTCTCGTTACCACCGCCCGAGAGAGCGGCCTCCATTCAGCCGTCACCATTTCAATCGCTGCCAACCTCACCAAGCCTGCCTCCACGTACGAGCAGCAGAACAGGGATTTTTGCCAGGACTGACTCATCCTCCTCCTACTCGCCACCACCAGAGCTGCTCCCCTCACCGAGCAAGGAGCCAAAGCCATCGACATCCTCCAGGAAGATACCACCGTCAAAGCACCCTCGAATCCTCCTGAAGATTAACCGGAAGCCGCGCCCTACCTGCCCTGTCTGCACCAAGCCGGTGGCAAAGCTCTTCAGCTTCCGCTGTCCAGCCTGCAAAGAATTCTGGCAGCGCATGAAGAATTACCACCGGCAGGGCAGGCCGCTTCCCACCTGCGGCCAGGACCACGCAAGCAAGAGGAGACCTGCCAGCTGCCGAGGATGTCGCAGGCACGCCTACGAGCTGGCCATTAAGAAGGCACACCCTTCCGCACCCCTGGAGATCCCCAGTGTCATCTCCGACGACGCTGGCTCCCAGGGAGGCGGGGGGTGTGAGCTCTCGCTCTCTGGGCCGACTTCCCAGTAAAGCGGGAGCTGGGCGCCTCTAGCCCCCTTCGGTCAGCCTCGTAGGTGACGTCATCAGCTCAGGTGGAAAGCAAGACACTCGACGCCGAACGCCACCCCGCGCGTCCCTCCCCCCTCAGCTGGGAGGGACCCAACGGTCTCTCCCCCACTCGACCAGCCGTCCCCACTACCATCTTCAGGCGGGGCGGAGGGGGGAGGACTCCACCTGAGCTCCCCACCAACGACGGTCGCCTCATACCCAGTCCAGCAGCGTTCAAAGTCAGTGACAGCGAGCTAGCCCCATCCTGACGAATATTCCTCCCGTACCCCCCCCCTGTACCGCCACGATCGCCACGACTCCGCGCTACGATCGCCACGGAATCTTCAAGCCGCCACACCCATTCAAGGATACCTTCGGGCCCGACAGTGAGTGTTGAACCTTTAAACATAAATACATTGGCCAATTATTTATGCAACTGTGCTAGAGTAAGAGCAAAAAGACATTAGTAAAACAACTTTGAGTAAATTTGAGAAACATTGAACATTTTGAGAACATTAGTAAATTTGAGAAACATTGAACAAACTGTAACGAATACTTACCTGAATTTTGGATTGATGACCTATGCTTGGAAACTGATAAATGAGATTGGAATTTGAATGTACTTTGTTGAAAACTGGAAACCATACTGTAATTTGTGAATCTATATTTGAAAGCCTTCAGCTCCTAATCGCCACACTTGTGGGGAAGTCATTTGCCGTTCCTAACTTCTAATAAATCCACCTGCTAGTTGTACTTTGTAGTTCTTCTTCTGAGTATACCTGGTTCAGTAAAAGGTTAGAGGAGAGTGCAACGACACCCCTCAATTGGTATTAGGTCCCTTCAGGACAACCGTCAGCCCCTCTGGCAAAAGGACACACTTGTGTACCTGTTTCGCTTTATTTCGCCCTTCAGGCTTTCAAATCTTGCTGTACGACGATCGCCACGCAGTCGCCGACGTCGCCACGCTTTGTCGCCACAGGTAAATATCATTTGCTACCATTTTAAATTCTAAGTGTTTTTCGATATTTTATTTCAGCTAAATTAACTTCAAATCAAACCCCCCCAACTCGTGTGCAAACGTTTGGTGCTCGTGTTCGTTGATTTTTATCAACCAACACGACCCCCAAACGCCCATCACCGCTTGTTGGCTTCATTTAAATTCAGCTGCCATCAAGCGTGGGGCCAAAAGGCTTACAATATCTTCTTTAAAAAATCGAAAATAAACTCTAAAACTCTATAAAATTAACTCATATATTATATGAGTTTTAATTTATTTATTTCAATTTTCGCTCTTTTTCATAATTTTAATATACGAACTTGAAGAAATAAATTAATCCTTTTCCATCTTGCGTAACTCCCCTGTTCGTCTCCCCTACAAAATATACCTGAGTCCAAAATATGTTCTGAGTTCTCAATTTGATTTTTGAGAAATTCTCAGATTGATTTGGAAAATTTTCAAATTGATTTGAAAACTTCTCAGTTTGATTTGGGAACTTCTAAATTTGATTTGGGAAATTCTCAATCTGAATTGAAAAACCTATAAATTAATGCGATTTCAAACATACTGCTGCCGTGAGATAAGCTATTTCTGCAGCTTTCAGAAAATGTGCAAAGGGAAGAAAACAAAACAGATTCTGACCAACAATATTTTTCGTTGTAGCGTAAGTAGTTCAAGCGTTGCTGAGTTGTAACATTACTTCGTTCCAATCTTTACGCTAAATATACGAGATCCCAAGACTTGAGTTTACGATTCCGGTCTGAACAATATGACGAACCAATGTAACGAGCGGTCTGTTGCTCACTCATTCCCTGTGTATGTAACGTACAACCCCTCTTGATAGCCAAACAATTGAAGAAGTAATAAAAATCTCATTTCATCACAAATCCTGAGATGTTGGCCCTTTGAACGCCTTTCACGAATGATACCTTCCACCCCGGAAACTGGGTTACTACGGTAGAGTGTCGATGGAGTCCGTGGATTTAAGTAGACTCAGGCTGGTGTCGTTACGTGTTATCTCAAGTGCCAGAGAAGCTTTTGTCCTCAAAGGGCTCGTTCGTTCTCACAGCCTCTCTCAGCCCTTTCCTTCAGCTCTCACATGTAGTTTCCTTTCTCAATCTACGCCCTTCACCTGAGGTTCTATGGTCCTCCAAGACCACCTCCTCTTGAACTAGTTGTTTTTCACGGTGACAACATCCTTCGTTTCGTAGCTGATCGGGGTTTTTACTGTACCTACAGGATATTTTTTGTACGCCCCGAAAATCTCTATACTTTTTGGTCCACCACATCACGGAATTTTTAAATATGCATTGTAAGGGAGATAGGGTGTGAAAAAGCCGTGTAAATTTGTCCGGGACTGCAGAAACCACTACTGACCTTATTGACAAGTTTAGGGAAAACAAAAAACATGGACGAGTAGATCTGCAAGGTCGACTTCGACTGTTTTTCGCTGAGTTGATTTCCATCTCAAGGCGTGATTGTTTTTCTCTAACGATGCGGCAATGAGGGGTTTTGGCGTAATAGCGGGACTAAGTCCCCCTCCAATCCTCACTTAAGGATTCTCCGTAATCTTAGTGAACGAGCTCATTAAAGTTTTTCCAATTTCCGCACCGATAGCCTTCTCGACTGGCGAAGTCTCACGAGGTTCAGACGCCTTCCGCTTCGCGGTGATTTTGTGAGAAGATCGGAGAAAGGATGAAAAAATGCGTACAGAAATTTTCTTTGTAACTGCGAGAGTTTAATCGAATGTCTTTCATTACTTTTACGACTGCAGACGTTCCTGATTAGCCTATACTACGCGTCAAATTGCATATGAGGTGAGAGAATTTCTATTATATCTAGAAACTTCAGCATACTATAATGTTATACGTTGTCTGTTATTTGAAATCAACGCAAAATATTTCATAAAACTGCACTTGTTCCAACATGACTAAACATTTGTTGAAACTTGTATTTTTGAAATTTCAGTTACTCGAAACCATTGGAACTTTTATGTTGTTTACAAATTACTATAATACGTATTATTTGGCGTTCAGTACTATTATTTTAACACAGAATGTGTTTTTGCGATGACCTACCGAAAAAAAATCGTCACGAAAAAGCGACAGAAAAAACCGTTACGCGCCTTTTATAATGATTTTCACGTGCAACCAAGCCGTTGGTAAGGAAATAGAACTCCCGCAGTGTTCATTGCACAGAAATTGTTCACCATTCGTTGGAAAGCTCTCAATTTATATAGTATTTTTCTTGTAGTTACATATTTATTTATATAACATTTATAGGGTTTTAGACCAAATTAAATGTCTAACAATTATTTATTTTATTATTGCCAAAGACTCCACATTTTGCTTCCTCACTACCGAAGGTAGGGAAGCTTTGTATTCGTGAAAGAAGTGAAAAAAAAAAATGTCCTCCAAAATCAAAATTTCCACTTGCTTTTTGCGTTTTAGAGCTTCCCGAACAATTTTGGTTCCGTGTCTGTCTGTCTGTCTGTCTGTCGGTCTGTCGGTCTGTCTGTCTGTCTGTGGTCAATCCTTGTCCCGGGCAAAACTATACTAACCTGTGGTCCGATTTTGATGAAATTTTCAGGGATTGTGCGGGTTAGGTCCTAGACGGTCCCCTATAAATTTCAGCACCTTCGGACCAATAGGAGCGAGTGCGCATGCGCAAACGTGAATTTCCAGGAACCTCGGTTTCTCGGTTTCTAATCAACCGATTTTGCTCAAGTTTGGAGGTTAGTTAGGGACTAACTTCTAAGAGACACCCTATAAGTTTCAATCAAATTTTTTTTTTTTTTTTTTTTTTTCATTTTTTTAAATTTAATTTGATTGACGTATCATTTTTCGGACGGGGGCGGTGTTGAATGATGGCGAAGCGTCGTCACACTAATCTTTTAGAAGAGGAAGAGGCGCTCCATCCTCGAGGCCTAGACACCTAATTTCTCTCCTGGAGCCACGGAGCCGTAAGGATACTGCTCGTATTATCGCGAATTGCACTTTTGTACGAACCCACCCAGCAACCACGGATATCGGCTTATCCCACTTTTCTGACAGTGCGTGGGTGAGGCGTTTTTCGAAATTTTCGAATTCTTTATGTAACACTCCCTCGCATGAACATATTAAAGGGGTGAAAGAACCACGTAGGTCTTCAGCTGCCTGGTCATATTTTCTATGTTTTGCTCGAGCAGCATCTCTTGAAATTGAATTCCAGTCCTGGGAAGAGTAAGAGGTGGCGTCTGCATTTATTATGCGGTTATCCAAGTACGCCACTCTCTCTCTCTCCCACAGCCCTGGGATCATGATATCTGCGATGAGGGCGGTCGTTCCGTTTTCAGCTTCTCTAATGACGGGTTCAATGCCGACCCTCCCCCAGGCAAGGGTTGCGAGTCTCGCACATTCATTTCGCACAGCATTGTGCCCTTGGATCACCAGTCCTCCTTTTCGACAGTTGAGAGCGTGGGTGGTGTCCATTACCTCTCCGCAGCCCTCACAGGAGGAAGGAAGTCCTCGCACCTCCTGCCCATATCTCAGTGCGAGTGCGTCTGTGAACTGGCTGCGAGAGAGATCTAGGTTGTCCCCTGCCAACGGAAGTACGGTCAACCATTGTGATGCGTTGCCTGCCACTATGCGACTTACAGACCTCTTTTGCTTAGATGGCAAAAGGGCAATGACTTCTTGGCTTCTAATGGCTTCCCTCTCTTTCCGCGCTGTTCTTTCTAGGGCTTGAACGTTTCTTACGTGGACCCAATGTTCATTGCAGTCGAGTGGAATCCCGGTCTTAATTGCAGCAGTCAGTATTTCTGTCGTTCTTAGGGATGAATTGTATGCATTGTTTGACGTCAGCACTGGGTCTTCTAAAGCCATTCCTCCCAGTTTTATTGGCAGTGACAATAAATCGTGTTCTTGGGGAGTTACTTCTCGTCCGAGGATGGCGGGAGTGAGAAACTCACGGATGTGTTTCAATCAAATTGGTCAAGCAATAGCCGCTGCGCATGCAATGGAGAATGCTGAAGGCGCCTGAGTGATCACTGATCAGCTGAGTGAGCTCCAAGGCCATTTTCTCTCCTGTTGAACGCAGGAAGCTGAAATTTGAGAGGCAGGGTCAATGGAGAATGCTGAAGGTGCCTGAGTGGTCACTGATCAGCTGAGTGAGCTCCGAGGCCATTTCCTCTCCTGTTGAACGCAGGAACCTGAAATTTGAGAGGGCGGGTCAATGGAGAATGCTGAAGGTGCCTGAGTGGTCACTGATCAGCTGAGTGAGCTCCAAGGCCATTTCCTCTCCTGTTGAACGCAGGAACCTGAAATTTGAGAGGGCGGGTCAATGGAGAATGCTGAAGGTGCCTGAGTGATCACTGATCAGCTGAGTGAGCTTACATATTACAGTGGAAGAAAGATAAAGAGAGAGAGGGAGCAAAAACCTTTTTAAGGTATGTCACATTTTAGCCATTAGGCTCTAAGCGGAAATCATCCGGGGGTGCAGGGGGCGAAGCCGAGTTTTCGCCAACTGATTCTATACGTCCATGTTACAATGAGTGAGGAAGCTATACTGCCCACCCAACTTGGCAGACGTTTATTATTGTTGTTTTTGGTTTATTATTTCTAATAATAAGCCTATGTGATCGTATCACAAAAAATTTTTATAACCCCCCTCAAACTTTGTCACTTTACGTTTCAAGGTGCGTAGAATCCAAATTTGCAATGTCCGTCCGCCGTCCCCCGTCCGCCGCCCGCGCCCGCCGTCCGCGGCACTTTTCTTAGCAACACTGGACCGATTTGGTTCAAATTTGGTATATGGGCTCCATTTGGGGTCTAGTTGTGCCGCGAAGCTATTGGTTGATGTAGGTCACTTCTAAGGGGTGAAAATTAAGGGTTGAAATTTTCAAGAGTGCCCTAGCTCGAAAACTCTCGAAATAAAGGTATCGTTTTTCACCAATTTTAAATAGTATTGAATTTTTAAAAATTTTTGAGACCACCCGGAGCTCTGTAAGACAAACCGTTCGGTCCCTACGAGTACTTGAAGGTTTTCCTTCGATAAAACAGAATCATGACTGTGAATCGCAAAAGAGGTCTAATCTCCATTCAAATTTTATCGGACTAAAATGCGATCGCTGTTCATTTCTTCGATTTGTATACAGTTTTGCCTTCTGCGTAACCAGTAATCAAATTTCCATATGAAGCTTTCTATTTTTCCAATCGAGTGTGAAGCGTTTAGTTCTTTCTAATAAACTTGATTGTGAAGGTGTGAAGCCAGTATGGTGTGGTAGGTAGTACCTAGCTGGTAGGTAAAAAAATTCTTTGTCAAGTTGCACAGAGTAGGTATTTCCCGTAGGTAGTAGGTATTTCCCATGGGTGGGGGGGGGAGTGAGTGCCAGGGAAGGGGGGCGGGGCGCTCCCGCTTTTGTGAGCGCCGGGGAAGGGGAGGGGCCGCCCGCCTTTAGGGAGCGCCGAGCTGCACCCCCTCCGTGAGCGGAGCGTAACGCAGTTTCTTGAAGTGTCTCCCGGTAAACCAATTTATAAGACGTTATCACGTCAAAAAGTTGGTAGGTAAAAAAAATGTTGGTGGGTAAAAAACGCTGCAAATCATTGCTCAAAAGCGTCTTCACTCCTCAGATCACTGATCAGCTGAGTGAGCTCCGAAGCCATTTTCAATCCTATTGAATGAAAGTGCTCTTCTAGGCGTCTCCAGCATTCGAGGAGATCTTCTTCACTCCTCAGATCACTGATCAGCTGAGTGAGCTCCGAAGCCATTTTCAATCCTATTGAATGGAAGTGCTCTTCCAGGCGTCTTCAGCATTCGAGGAGATCTTCTTCACTCTTCAGATCACTGATCAGCTGAGTGAGCTCCGAAGTCATTTTCAATCCTATTGAATGCAGGAAGCTGAAATTTGAGAGGGAAGGTCAAGGGAGAATACAGATGGTGGTAGGTGCTATTGATGGAGAACCAGTGATCTATACAGAAGGGTGATCTATACAGAAAATAATAAACCTTTGAGCAATGATTTGCAGCGTTTTTATTTAACGGATGACTAGCATCGCAAAAACACATTCTGTGTTCCTATGATTTCATACAGAGTATGGAAAAAGAAATAAACCGGGGGGTGCAGGGGGGCGGAGCCCCCCGCCGAGGCGCAAAGCGCCGAGTTTTTGTTGCACATAGAACAATATAATTTTTATTTTCAATTTAATATCTACTAGTTACGATGAATCTACTTTGACAAGCATTCTTCGCTTTCCTTTCTAAAGTTCTCGCCGTCACGGCCCTAATCACAAGAATCATTGCGGTGTCTTTAATCAGCCATATCTAGTAACGATTGAACCTCGATGATTCTCCACGGCGCTTCCGTCGTTCTATTCATTCGAAATCTTCTGCAGGATCTCCGCATTTCAGCGGTTGAAAAGGGTGCAACGCTTTTCTGATTATTATTTACACAATTTCCGTCTTTTCCAGTTTCAATTGCTCGTTTAGTACCGTTAAAAACGGCATGGCCATTATCATGAGAGAACGACTCGCTCTTCGTTCTTGAAACTTACAGATGCAATTTGGTGAATTGACAATAATTTATCTCTAACTCACACCAACTCTGAATAACAGAGGGTAGGTACTGCTACAATAATCATCTAATGGAGATTTCGAAGGGGCAATATTCAAGCTCATAAACTTACTCTATTGAGGAGGAAGTCTCACAACTCGCAGGCCACATTCTCACGTTTACTTTTGAGTCCTGTTAACGTTGGCACTCATTCGTTGGCACAGGTATGGCAACAGTATGAAATTTTCTTGTTGGTACTTGCAACAGGAGAGTATTAGTGAACACTAGTTACTGATAGAGTTTCTAGATCCATGAAATAGTCCTTCAGCAGTAACTCTAGAATCAATAATAGAGAACTTATGTTCATTTAGAATAAAAGCTTCTGAATCTTGAGAAAGAGAATAGCGTAGATTGAACTTCATACTAGAAGATTTGTTTACAGTATCGAAGACTACTGAAAACTGCGGTGGTACACAGATATCTTGTCTCCGGTACTCTGTGACAGATATTAACCTTATACCGAGGTAATATTCATGTTTATCATGTAGATTATTTAATTTGATGAATTATCATGATGTTAATGAAAAATGTCCAAGCTGCAATCGTACAATTTAATTTGATGAATTATCATGATGTTAATGAAAAATGTCCAAGCTGCAATCGTACAACATGACATAATGGAATGAAAATGCAATCGCGTAGAATCAGTTAAAAAGCGATTTGCCCCCTTTTCGACCGATTTCGAAACCGCCGCAGGCGCGAATGAAGAGGTTCTCTTTTGTGTAAATCATGATTCGACGATTTTTTTCTCTAGAGTGAAATTCACGGTTTAAATAAACTAAAAATTATCCAATAAAACAAAAACAAAAACAAAATTCTCAGTAGATTCTAAAAATTGAGATCTATTTCAAATCGAATTATTATTTTTCGACCCTGGGGGTTGAGAAAATGTCATCAATTTAGGGCAGGGGTGAAAGTACCCTTTAAGTGCGATAGATGGACGGAATTTTAGCAATCCAATTTTCAGATTCAACGTGTCCTGAAACGAGAAACATCTGAGTTTTAGAGAAGAGGAGCTGACAATTTTCCTTTCCTATGCGCTGTCAAAGATTTAACCATAAAGCCAATTAACCTTAATTTTTTGGCCTACAGATAGAGAGAAATGCTATACCTTCTTTTTTCACTAGTTTCAAACAATCTTCTACAGAGTTCCTCAGGAGATTGAGATTAATTATAAATTTTCCAATCAACAAGAGGATATTCTTGGTCTGAAAACGATTGTTTGTGTTCCATCGATTGCCGAGACCGTTTCCTTGTCCGAAATAATCATTTTAATCTGAGTTTGGAAAGCGTTGTATTTTTAACGCCAGTGATCATGAATCTTCTAGAGACTGAGGAAGACTTTGTAACAAGTTCAATATTATTTCAGGGGAGCGAAACACTTAGATACTAATTTAGTTCTTGTATGTGGAAATACATCTCTACTAATATGTAGAGCTATACCAATGGCAATATTACATCCAAAGCTACGTCTGTTACTTATGTTGTATGAGGAGCTATAGTGAACACTCACCTCGGTAAATATCATCTATTAACCGTATTTGTACAGTATGTAAGACTGACACTCCTACAGAATCCCATGTCACAGTCCTCGGGTGATTCCTCGGTGATTCTTGAAAAAGAATCGCAGTATAGGGTCTGTATGAGACAGATATATTAATCTGGGCCTGGGATTCGGGAATGTAGCTTCTGGCATAAGACCTAGTGATTTGTCATAGAAGATTTACCTATAGGAAATTCAGTGTTATTAACTTTCAGATTTTCTCCGACAGTCTGCACTAAATTTCATTTGGAAAGATTTGAAAAGATTGATTTTATTTACCTTTATAATTATTATTGATTTTGATCTTCACAAAAAAATTATTTTGTAAAACGTAGATTCTAAGGAAGATCCCTTTGAATGAGGACTATAATTTTCAATTCCAATCGGTAAGCTACGAAACAAACATTTTCAAAGGCCTTTTAGCGAATTTTCAAGGAAAATGAAGTTATTTACTGCATAAAATAGTTCCAACTATTGTTACTTAGTACGTGAGGAAGCCATTTTAAAATGTATTTATCGATATTTTAAAGCTTTTTTTAAGGGTCCTAAAGCTTTTAAAGGGTAGTTTAGTGTAAATTAATTTTTCAAAACTATTAATACATATTAGCACATAATCCAAACAAAATTCCCAGAAATTAAACATTTTCACTGTACAAAAATCGGATGTAAAGTGGTTGAAACTGTTCTTCGAAAGCTCGTTCAAGATATTACATGAACACTAAAATATTTTTCCAGGAGTAGTGAAGATAATAATTCCCCTTTGAGTCCCAGGAAGAAGTTCGCCGAGACGTCTGACAAATAAAATAAAGAAGGGACTGTGTGGGGTTGTACCTCAAAGGGAAGTCTCAAATGAAATTACAAACACACATTTACGTGAGCTTTGCTTTTGATGGATTTATCCAGACCTATTCACGATTTACCAGAGAATATTGCCCTCCTATTAGGCTCCTAGTACTTTGTTTTTCCCACCGCTCCGCTTCGTCAAGTTTTTGTATCGGAATGTCTTATTTCAATACATGAATGGAATATATTCTCTCCGGTCAAAATTCATTAAAATATTTGGAGTAAAACCATTTCAGTAAAAGGAAATGAATACATGCCTACATCTTTTTGGTTCTGACTTCCAAGAGATTATTCAAAGTTTTCAACCTTAAGTTACATATATACTTATATTTTATGTAAATAGTAACCCTAATCTCTGAATAACGTGGATGGTACCTTCCAATTTCACCAAACTTGCAAGACGAGTATGTTTAAGAGCATTTCTACCTTAACACTACTTAATCTTTCATCTGTTCTTTCAACATCCAATTTCAATCTTCTAACACTTGGGATGTTCTAAATTTGAAACATATTGATATTTTACCACGCTAAGATTTTGGTTCCGCATCTGTCTGTCTGTCATGAAATCCTTGTAACCGGCATAACTATCCGAAGTTATTGTCCGATTTCGATGAATTTTTCAGGGATTGTGCGGGTTGGCGTGTAGACGACCTCCTATGAAAATCATAACCCCCGAACTGATAGTAGCCGCTGCGCATGCGCGAACGTTAATTCCTTGTAACAGCATTCTACATTTTCCATCCGATTTCGACGAAATTTAGCAGGATTGTTCAGATTAGCGTGTAGATGGTCCCCTATGAGGGTAGTGGAAGATACTTAGAGATTGATATTTCGAGATTAACTACTATGCATCGAATCATCTATACAATCGGGTTATGGATATGAGGAAGCTGTGTGCCACACCCACTTGGCAGACGTTTTTTATGTGTGTACCAACAGTAAACAAAAGTGTATATTGTTTTCTTTTGTGAGATGTCTGAAAGATGTCCTCATAGTTGTATTGAAATAATGCCAGCAATAAAGATTTGTGTAGCTTCTAAATAGTTTTTTAAAAGGTCAACCTGTACTAATTACATCCTATACACAAATCAGAAATCGTAAGAAATGACGACCGATGGAGTAAAAAGTTTTTTGCATCTTGTGGATAAAGATAGGTAACATACGAGAGAGACAGAAAGCTGATGGCTTGTAGAAAAACAGTATGGTATCCATGTTGTGCCAACCAAACCTCCTCCGTCTTTACTCACCCAGGTGGTATTGTGGGCATAATATCGGTGTTCACAGATTGAATTTCTTCCCGCAAGACTCACTGGGTTTAATCGATAAGCACCATCGGTATTCAAGTTTGGTAGGTATCTCCCCGACAATACATTACTTAATTTTGAAAGGAGTTATAACAGGAACAGTAATATGACAAAAACTTTTCGAGTGATTAATTGCTCTTGTTTCTACCCCCGAAAAGTTTGTTCCTCCTCTCATTCCCTTTCTAATGAGTCTGTTCCGAGTTTAATGAAGAATTATGTGTTGTTTACCTCCTCTGAATTTCGGAGAGGAAAAGATAATGTTTAAAATTTTTCTAACTCGTGGGCAGTATTAGAGACATTGATGAGTTTGGGATACAAATCTGAATTTCTGTAGTTGTTTGGTTTTCACCATTGTCTCGATAAAAATTTTTGAAACGAAATCCCAATTTCGTTATTGGGTTATAAAGGTCATAGTTGTGTACAGATTGTCAAATGTAGTATATGTGATTTATATAATACATAAATATATTATATTAAATAAATATTATTATATTATAAATATATTATAAAAATATATACTATAATATTATACTAAAAATATATACTATACATACTATAATATTATTATATTATAAATATATTATATTAAATAATTATATTATGTTATAAATATATACAAATATAAATATATTATATTTATGAATGAAAGTGACCTCGTGACTTGCATATCATTTCAATCACGAGTGACGAGAGCCTTTTAAATAGACACAACATGGAGATTAAACAAACTACATTGTAATTTGTTTAGTCGACTAACTGGTTACCCGTTCGTTGCACAGGCCCACACGTGACATTAAATATAATGTATAATGTGACATCCAGTTCCTGGCGTGAGAAGTTAGTACATGCCAGTGAGTGATTAAACATGGAGTATGGAGATGACAAAGATAGTTCTGGGTTAACTATTAGATACTTTTAATGGGGGGAGGGGGGAGATCCATGTCTTAGTAGAGATGAATTTCCTAAGGTGGCATTATCTATACAGGGTATGAGAACCATGAAACTTTGCTGATCGATTTTCCAACTAATTTACTACAACTTTTGTCCTGCAATGCATTATTGCTCCACTACAAATACGACTTTTTCGAACCTTTTTTAACAATTTTTTTCTCGTGTTTTCGACCTTATGTCTCTAAAATGGTTATAACTAAATTATTGCTCCACTACAAATACGACTTTTTCGGACTTTTTTTAACGATTTTTTTTCGTGTTTTCGACCTTATGTCTCTAAAATGGTTATAACTCCCTTAAATTGCCAGTTGTACCTACTCAAATATGAGATAGAGAAGGGGTGCAATAATTAGCGCCCTCCAGTAGGTGGCTAATCCCCTTTGTCCAAAAAAGGATATTAACGCAGGATATTAACGTATTTTGAAGTTCACGCTAAGCGAAAAGCACGTGTGACATGACATAGATCAACATTTTATGATACAAATATGAAAGGCAAAATATCGCTCTTCCCAAAGGTAGGTAGCCTCATAGTTATAATGTTACTATAATTACTATTTTTTCTAGTTTTAATTATTACTTTAATTATAATTAATAATTCATAATTTTTCTTGTAAATTAAAGGAGTTATGATAATTTCAGTGACAATCGATCAAAAAAATTATTTAAAAAATCTTCTAAAGTAAAACATAAGCAATCCACGCATTCCAGGGGAAGTCCCTTGCAATTAAGTGTAGATAACTTTCAACCATTGAAGCCATCCTGGCACCACATCGGTAATCATGCGTCACGTTGGACATTTATCTGTTGGTTTTGGTAAGCAGTCCATAGATCACATCTGTATTCGAGGTGGAACAGCAAAAATCCCGCGCAACGCGGTTTCTAGTGTCTTGGCTCCGTGGTGCAACCACCAATTTTAGTGTGGCAAAAAGAATACATGAATCATGTTTCAAAGCTTGGGTATCAATAATAACGCTTAACTAGCAGCAAAATATTGAAAAAAAAACGTCTGCCAAGTGGGTGTGGCACATAGCTTCCTCGTATCCATAACCCGATTATATAGATGATCCGATGCATAGTAGTTAATCTGAAAACACCATTCTCTAAGTACCTTTCACTACCCTCATAGGGGACCATCTACACGCTAATCTGGACAATCCTAGAAAATTTCATCAAATTCGGACGAAAAATGTAAGTGCGGTAGTGATTGGATCAAAAAATTTTTAGCTTGACTAGGATTCGAACCTGGGACTCCTGAGTGGGAATTCATAGCATTGCTGACTGACCTATCAAGGGGATGGTTGAATGGGGTTTGAGATCCTTACCTCACACGCCACTGTTACGGCTGTTACAAGGATTTCACGTTTGCGCATGCGCAGAGGCTACTGTAAATTTTAAGGCCTTGATTTTCATTGGGGACCATCTACAACCTAATCCGCGTAATCCCTGAAAATTTCATCGAAATCGGGTAGAAATTGTGGAAGTTATGTCTGTTACAAGCAATTCACGTTCGCGCATGCGCATCGGCTACTATCAATCCGGGGGTGACGATTTTCATAGGGGACCATCTAAACTCTAATTTGTAACATCCCTGAAAATTTCATTGAAATCGGATGGGAAATGTGGAAGTTACGGCCGTTACAAGGAAATTCACTTTTGCGCATGCGCAGTCGCTTCTATCAGTCCGAGGATGATGATTTTCATAGGGGACCGTCTACACACCGACCCGCACAATCCCTGAAAATTTCATCGAAATCGGATGGAAAATGTAGAAGTTATGGCCGTTACAAGGAATTCACGTTTGCGCATGCGCAGTCGCTTCTGTCAGTCCGAGGATGATGATTTTCATAGGGGACCGTCTACACACCAACCCGCACAATCCCTGAAAATTTCATCGAAATCGGACAATAACTTCGTATAGTTATGCGCGTTACAAGGAATTCATGACAGACACACAGACACACAGACACACGGACACACAGACACACAGACACGGAACCAAAATTGTTCAGAAAGGTCTAAAACGCAAAACGCGAGTGAAAATTTTGATTTTGGAGAACTTTTTTTTTTGGCCTTGAAAAGTGAAAACAAAGCTTCCGCTACCTTGGTAGACTCGGAAGCAATTCAGGGTATTTTGAGAATATTATCCCCCTCACCCTCATCTCATGCTGATTCCGATACTCGGATGAACTAATGTGTAACTGAGGAGTAATCTGTGTCGAACAAAAAAAGAAACAAGCAAATTGGTAGAAAATTGAAGAGTAGGCAGCTCGCCCAAGGTATTGTCATAATTCACCTTCTTTCCAGTAAATAGTACTCTTCTTCCACATTAAACAATACTTTTGGAATTCTGCCACGGAGCGCACAACTACATTTACTAATAATAGTATTGACAGAATTGGTTTTACAGTAAAAAACAACTACCACACAAAACGAAGTGAAATTGAGGCCTGAGCAGGGTACACAATATTGGGCTAGAAAATTCAAGTTTTTCAAGTTCTACCCCCCCCCCCCCTCTTTTCACCTCTTCACTGCATAATTCAAAATTCCAGCGACGTAGTGCACAACACATGCACTACGTCGAACAAAAAACGCTGCAAATCATTGCTCAAAGGTTTATTATTTTCTGTATAGATCACCCTTCTGTATAGATCACTGGTTCTCCATCAATAGCACCTACCACCATCCGTATTCTCCCTTGACCTTCCCTCTCAAATTTCAGCTTCCTGCGTTCATTAGGATTGAAAATGGCTTCGGAGCTCACTCAGCTGATCAGTGCTCTTCCAGGCGTCTCCAGCATTCGAGAAGATCTTCTTCACTCTTCAGATCACTGATCAGCTGAGTGAGCTTTGAGCAATGGCTTCGGAGCTCACTCAGCTGATCAGTGATCTGAGGAGTGAAGAAGATCTCCTCGAATGCTGGAGACGCCTGGAAGAGCACTTCCATTCAATAGGATTGAAAATGGCTTCGGAGCTCACTCAGCTGATCAGTGATCTGAAGAGTGAAGAAGCCTTTGAGCAATGATTTGCAGCGTTTTTTACCCACCAACATTTTTGCTTCCTCACTACCGAAGGTAGGAAAGCTTTGTATTCGTGAAAGAAGTGAAAAAAACGCTGCAAATCATTGCTCAAAGGTTTATTATTTTCTGTACAGACCACCCTTCTGTATAGATCACTGGTTCTCCATCAATAGCACCTACCACCACCTTCTCCCTTGACCTTCCCTCTAAAATTTCAGCTTCCTGCGTTCAACAGGAGAGAAAATGGCCTTGGAGCTCACTCAGCTGATCAGTGACCACTCATGCGCCTTCAGCATTCTCCATTGACCCGCCCTCTCAAATTTCAGGTTCCTGCGTTCAACAGGAGAGGAAATGGCCTTGGAGCTCACTCAGCTGATCAGTGACCACTCAGGCGCCTTCAGCATTCTCCCTTGACCTTCCCTCTCAAATTTCAGGTTCCTGCGTTCAACAGGGGAGGAAATGGCCTTGGAGCTCACTCAGCTGATCAGTGACCACTCAGGCACCTTCAGCATTCTCCATTGACCCGCCCTCTAAAATTTCAGCTTCCTGCGTTCAACAGGAGAGGAAATGGCCTTGGAGCTCACTCAGCTGATCAGCGACCACTCAGGCGCCTTCAGCATTCTCTATTGACCCGCCCTCTCAAAATTCAGGTTCCTGCGTTCAACAGGAGAGAAAATGGCCGTGGAGCTCACTCAGCTGATCAGTGACCACTCAGGCGCCTTCAGCATTCTCCTTTGACCCGCCCTCTCAAATTTCAGGTTCCTGCGTTCAACAGGAGAGAAAATGGCCTTGGAGCTCACTCAGCTGATCAGTGACCACTCAGGTGCCTTCAGCATTCTCCTTTGACCCGCCCTCTCAAATTTCAGGTTCCTGCGTTCAACAGGAGAGGAAATGACCTTGGAGCTCACTCAGCTGATCAGTGACCACTCAGGCGCCTTCAGCAGGGAACTTGGCAACTGCCCTCCCGGCAAACTGCCCTCCTACCTCTTTAGGTAAGTTTAAAACCCCGGTTTGAAACTGCCCTCCTAGGCCATCTCGAGCGACTGCCCTCCCGGTAAACTGCCCTCCTGTTTTAGGAGGTCAGTTTCGAACCCCGGTTTTAAACTGCCCTCCTAGACCACCTCAAGAAACTACCCTCCAAACTTCCTGCTTCCAACTTTTGAGGGTCAGTTTCGAACCCCGGTTTTAAACTGCCCTCCTAGACTACCTCGAGCAACTGCCCTCCCGGTAAACTGCCCTCCTGCTCGGAACAGATCTCCTGTACCTGTGCGACTTCTCATTTCTGGGATATGGGTCTCTCAAAAGTATAATGAGCTGTCAATGATAATGGATCTTCAGTCACGATCATCAGTAGGTATATATTAGGAATAAAATAATTAGAATATCAATTTCATGGAGAAATCGAGTTTTTACGCGAAAATCGGAGTTTTTTCCATTAAATCGGCATGAGACTTGAGGGTTGGATGGTGGGCAGATGGCTGGAAGGGGGTGGACTTTTGCCTCCGAGACGGTGATTTCGCTGAAATCAACAAGAAATCGCAAAGTCGACCTTACCATTAGAAAGTTGATTAAATTTGCAAGTTTTCCTGAGATTAGACAGTTTTCAGCAAGTTTTCCTGAGATCAGACAGTTTTCAGCAAGTTTTTATTGGAAATGTAGTTAACGTAGGTACCTACGTACAAGTTATTTTAGGAACTTTTTAGAAAAATTTTTAGAAAATGTTCAATGTTTAAACTGCAATTGCGATCCGTTCTTGATTATGAATGTGCTTTAGGCGTAAATCCGATAATGAGGTCAAAAGTAGAAGACATTGTTTCAAAGTGAAGAAACGTGGGTTTTTTATGGCCAAAATGTGGTTTGCTTAGCAAAAAAAAAAAAAAAATTAAAAATCATATCTCGGGAACGGATTGAGATATAAAGGTTTGGTTGGCGGCGTTCTACTAGGCAGATTTCCAGTCTAGTTTTACCCAATTTTGGTTTATTGAAAATAATCTCATCTAAACATTACTGATACTTGATAGATGACAGATAAAAGATAATCTAATTATCTCATCTTTAGATAAATTTTGTACATCATCTATGATCTTCTTCTGATTTTCTTCTCGGAAAATCATCAATCATCGAAAGATGATTAGAAACGGTATCTAAGATTTTAGCATGAATATGCTTTAGCCGGGACCTAACTGCCGAAAGTAGCGCGATACCGATGAACTTACATTACTAGGGAGTGATGTCCGCTAGCGACCTGGTATAATATAAACTCATAATACTATGACAAGAAAAATCAATAATGCAAATATTATGAACTTTAATAAATAATGCAGGACGAATGAGAGCGAAAGGGAAGAAAGTTACGAAATTGTGAATTGACGTGACGTGACTTTATGAATTAATGTGATGGGGACGGAACATCGTCCTCAGATGCTGGTTCAATTTCACCGATCGATAATTAACTTCCTGGATCGATGGCTGATCGATAATTGACGTTCTAGGCTGAAGCATATTCATGTTTCTTGAATTTTAGCCGTAGACTTCAAGCAAAAGCATCTGGGGGTGCAGGGGATCTGTATATTATATTAATATATTTTGAGTACTTATATAAATACAGTCCAACTCTGTTCAAATTGTCATTTTGGTATGTACCAATATATATTTTGTATATCTCTTTGTCGGTCAGTCAATCCTCATCTGATTACAGTCAAATGGTGCTACCATCATCAAATTTGATGCGTTTAAATATGCCATTCAGAAGGAAATTTACTTTTCCATATTTCTCAAGGCCCTGTTGACTATCATTATGTAATATCATAATATGTACACCCAAGAGAGGATTTTCAGGGTCACAAACCATTTTTCTACCCTTGCATTGCCCAGGAGAGTTTGTCTGTCTTTCGACGACAATTAAATTGTATAAATATGTATGTATAAATACAGGGTGTCCAAGTTTTTTATGCTAATACTTCAAGGATCGATTCTACAACTAATTTGCAACAGAAAATGTCTCATAGAGATTTTCTTTTAACCCCCTTAAAATCCGCCTTTTTTGACTCTTAAGATTTTTTTCGTGTTTTCGACCTTACACCATTAAAACGGCCATAACTCCCTTGAATTACAATCAAACATTAGAAATAAGGGTACTGTTGGAAAGAGCGTTGAATTTCCTGTAAAAATTATATCAGACCGATTTTTTAAAATAGCTTCTGGGAGGAGTGTTTTGAGCCCAAAGTTAAACTTTTTCGATTTCTACATTTCTTCAAAAATTTCAATGGCATTTTAAACCCCCATTTTCGTTTTCCCAGCCGTTCTTCTTGACGGAAAAAAAAATCTACGTTTTCTCAGCTTTCCAATAATACAGTCATTTTTGTTTGTTGAGAAGGACATTTTTTGAGAAAATTGAATTTTTATGCGAAAAAACGATGATATTTTTCAAAGAAATTGGCGTCTCGGAGCTCGCCCGCTGACGGGGTTGGACAGCGGGAGGGGGGCTGAAAGGGGGCGGGCGGGCGCGCACCGAGACACCAATTTCTTTGAAAAATATCACCGTTTTTCAATTATCACCGGTATCAAAGGACATGGTAGTGCGGGACATGGTATCAAAGGACAAGTTTACCAAACGAGGAAAGCTCCGTAAAAATACATTCTGTGTTAAAAGAGCAGTATTTGGGATCAAGGCATGTTTTGGTCTCCCGAATCAAATGGGACATTCTCTGATTAGGTCAGTTATTTTACATTGAAGAGGACTGTTTCCCCCGCAACTTTGAGCATCAGCTCCATCAGAGAATAAGCTGAGAACGACAAACGGTGCTGAAACATTTCACTGCGATTTTAACAAGCAATTTCATACTTCCCATACTAATATCCATCTCGTGATCTCCGTAATGAAATAAGTTCAAGTGAGAAGCGACATGAAGGTAGCCAGCGTGAACAAAGGTACCTGAAATCAAAAACTAATTTAACTAATGAAATCGGATGTTAGTGGTAGGTAGGTAGGTACTTGTAGATTGAAGTTTTGAGATTATCTTTTTGGTTTATTATTTTCAATAATGAACCTTTGGAATCGACCAAGAAAAAAAAAATTTTAACACCCCCTCAAAATTTGATGGTTTACGTTTCAAGGTACGTAGAATCCAAAAATCGAATAAAAATTTGGCCGTCCGTCCGCCGTGCGCCGTACGCCGTACGCGGCACTTTTGCCACTTAGCATTGACCGATTTTGATGAAATTTGGTATGTAGGCTCCATTTGGGGTCTAGTTGTGCCCCGAAGCTTTTGGTTGATGTAGGTCAGTTCTAAGGGTTCCAAAATCAATTTTAAAATTTTGAAAACGCCCTAACTCAAAAAATTTTGATATAAAAGTATTGTTTTCCTTCAATTTAGGATTTTACAGAATTTTTAGAATTTTTTGAGACCACGCGGAGCTCTGTAGGACAAACCGTTCGCTCCCTACGAAAATTTTAGGGTTTAAATTGAAATATATATAAGTTAAGTATGTAATTAATGCTGAGTGCTCCTTATTATTGCAGATCCTAGGAAAAACCCCGCTTAGGGCTCTGCGAGCCCCGCGGAGGCAAGAGATACGGGCAGTCTTGACCCGCCCTTGCTGTAGTGTAGTTCGTTCGTCTAAGTTCTCTCTTTGTAAATATTTGTATCTTTGGAAAATTGAAGTTGTTTTTTAAAAACTCGTTTCCTCAATCGTGATACCTACTTAACTTATATATATAAATCGAAACACGAGTGTGAATCGCAAAAGAGGCCTAATCTCCGTTCAAATTAGAGCTGACCGAAATGCGATCGATGGTTGGTGATATGGATTTTTTTTTGATTTTTTAATATTTTTTTTTTTGATTTTTTTTTTTTGATTTTTTTTCGATTTTTTTTATATTGGATGGTTGGTGATTTTGTAGACGAGTGATCTATACTTATAGAAAAGATAATAAACCATTGTGTAATAATTTGCAGCGTTTTGGTTATTGTTTTCAATAATGAACCTTTGGAATCGACCAAGAAAGAAACATTTTTAACACCCCCTCAAAATTTGATGGTTTACGTTTCAAGGTACGTAGAATCCAAAAATCGAATAAAAATTTGGCCGTCCGTCCGCCATACGCGGCACTTTTGCCACTTAGCATTGACCGATTTTGATGAAATTTGGTATGTAGGCTCCTTTATGGGGTCTAGTTGTGTCCCGAAGATTTGGGTTGATGTAGGTCACTTCTAAGGGTTCCAAAATCAATTTTGAAATTTTGAAACGCCCTAACTCAAAAAATTTTGATATAAAGGTAACGTTTTTCCTTCAATTTAGGATTCTATAGAATTTTTTGGGACCACCCGGAGCTCTGTAGGACAAACCGTCCGCTGACTACGAGAGTTTAAAGTTTGGACGTACGATAAATCAGAAACACGAGTGTGAATCGCAAAAGAGGCCTAATCTCCGTTCAAGTGTTAGCTGACCGAAATGCGATCGGTGTTTTTCTACATGTTGGATGGTTGGTGGCTTTGCAGACGAGTGATCTATGTAGAAAAATAAAAATAATAAACCATTGTGTAATAATTTGCAGCGTTTATGCATCGGATCAGACACACCCATCAGTGTAATGGATACGAGGAAGCTATGTGCCACACCCATTTGGCCGACTTTTTTCCTGATCCCAAACCGAGTGGGTTTCCGCCCCATGATCCCAACCATGCCATTGCTCTCTTGAACGTCGCCATTATCACTAGATGATAAAAGACTACTATACCTCACTATCATTCGTCCTATATATGGCAATATGGTTGTTCAGTTTGGGGCCTGGCAAGCAAAACTCAGATCAAACGGGTCCAGACTCAGCAAAACCGTGTGCTTCGCATTATCACCGACGCCCCTTGTTCGTGAGAAATGATGTGATACACCGCGATGTTGAAGTACCTGAGGTTGAGAACGTTATAAGGTCTACAATGACACGAAAGCAGGATTCCTTCCGATCTCACCAATCTACAGTGTTAGATACACTGCTCTCCTCATGGGACAGAACGAGACTCCCCGACGTCTTATAGAAAACGGACCGCCGATCTAGTCGAAACCTAGTCATTCATAAATTTATTCGTGTCATTGTTCGTGTGTAGTACTGATATTTCCAGTCTTTCGTCAAATTCGTGTCATTGTTCGAGTCTACTGTTATTACTATACAGTCATTCATCAATTCGTGCCATTGTTCGTTTTTGTTAATGTTATTACTTAAAATTAATTTGTCAACTTTACGTTCTTATAATGTATGTTAACGAGCTCCACTAAAAGTTACGAGGGACTGTCACTGGACAGATACCCCTCTTTCAAGTTCCACTGTACTAAGTACAAAAAATTACATCTTAAAATTACCACAACATAAAAGTATTTTGTAATATAAAAAGTTGAATGAAATATTTTCAAAAAAATGATCCCAATCCCGGATCCCTTATTACGTTGCGCTAATTAAAAATATTTAAAACCCACATAGGTTAGTTAATTCCTTAATTATACGTAAATGTAGGCAAGCAATGCCCGTGTAATCTACATTAGCTTGTTGTAATGCCAACATTATGTTCGTGTTTCTGCAGGTAAAATATGTAGTCGTGTTTGTAAGGGCAAGGAGGCCAGTTTACCGGGAGGGCAGCTGCCAAGGAGGGCACTTGCCACGGAGGTCCATTTGTAAGGACCGATTCGATGAGAGGGCCCTGCTAATAGTGGTGTGAGCAGGAGGGCAGTTTCTCCTGACGTACAGTAAAAACTGGCCTCCTCGGAGGGCAGTTTGCCGGGAATGCACTTTCACGGGGCGCACATTTGTGTTTCGGGTTGAAACTACCCTCCCGCAGGAGGGCAGTTTGCCGGGAGGGCAGTCGCCACGGGGGGCACCTGCCCTAGGTCCCTT
>CM019180.2:15562422-15625025 GCA_009739505.2 Apolygus lucorum
AACCCTCTCAAGATTTGATGTTTTACGTTTCAAGGTACGTAGAAAACGAAAATTGAATAAAAAAAATTTCCGTCCGTCCGCCGTACGCCGTACGCGGCACTTTTCTTAGCAATACTGGACCGATTTGGTTCAAATTGATGTCAGTCACTTCTAAGGGGTGAAAATTAAGGGTTGAAATTTTCAAGAGTGCCCTAGGTCGAAAACTCTCGAAATAAAGGTATCGTTTTTTCACCAATTTAAAATAGTATTGCATTTTAAAAAATTTTTGAGACCACCCGGAGCTCTGTAGGACAAGCCGTTCGGTCCCTACGAGTACTTGAAGGTTTTCCTTCGATAAAACAGAATCATAAGTGTGAATCGCAAAAGAGGTCTAATCTCCGTTCAAATTTTATCTGACTAAAATGCGATCGCTGTTCATTTCTTCGATTTGTATACAGTTTTGCCTTCTGCGTAACCAGTAATCAAATTTCCATATGAAGCTTTCTATTTTTCCAATCGAGTGTGAAGCGTTTAGTTCTTTCTAATAAACTTGATTGTGAAGGTGTGAAGCATTATGGTGTGGTAGGTAGTACCTACCAATAGTTTGTAGGTAAAAAAAATGTTGGTAGGTAAAAAACGCTGCAAATCATTGCTCAAAGGTTTATTATTTTCTGTATAGATCACCCTTCTGTATAGATCACTGGTTCCCCATCAATAGCACCTACCACCATCTATATTCTCCCTTGACCTTCCCTCTCAAATTTCAGCTTCCTGCGTTCAATAGGATTGAAAATGGCTTCGGAGCTCACTCAGCTGATCAGTGCTCTTCTAGGCGTCTCCAGCATTCGAGAAGATCTTCTTCACTCTTCAGATCACTGATCAGCTGAGTGAGCTCCGAAGCCATTTTTAATCCTATTGAATGGAAGTGCTCTTCCAGGCGTCTCCAGCATTCGAGGAGATCTTCTTCACTCTTCAGATCACAGATCAGCTGAGTGAGCTCCGAAGCCATTTTCAATCCTATTGAACGCAGGAAGCTGAAATTTGAGAGGGAAGGTCAAGGGAGAATACAGATGGTGGTAGGTGCTATTGATGGAGAACCAGTGATCTATACAGAAGGGTGATCTATACAACCTTTGAGCAATGATTTGCAGCGTTTTTCAGTTGGAAATAGATTATTGCATTTTTACAATCGAATGAGACCACCCAGAGCTCTGTAGGAGCAATCTTTCGCTCCCTGTGGGGACTTAAGAGTTGGATGAACTTACTATCAATCAGAAACACGAGTGTGAACCGCAAAAGAGGCCTAATCTCCGCTCAAATTTTAGGTAACGAAAATGCGATCGTTGTTGTACTCAGTTTTGCTCTCTTAGCAACCAGTATTCAAATTTTCAAATAAAGGCACGCAAAACTCTCTATAACTTCAAATTAAAACTTGATTGTGAACCGAAAACATGGTTGGTAGGAAATGATCAAGGCAAAATCATCAAAATTGTGTTCTTTGAAGGCAAGTGATCTATACCAAAAAATAATAATCCTTTGAATATTAATTTGCAGCGATTTTTGACTGGATAGAGTATTACGTGTGACACAAGGCTCAACTCCAATGGAAAAAAAATTCTTGCATCATCCTGCATGGAATTTTTGAATTTTAGTGCTATATTATTTACTAATCCATAAATATCTTTTTTTTTTCAGAAAAATAAGGAAATCATGAGTGAGCTCATGTCTAACTGCAAGATGAAAAATGGTGAGTTGGTTCGACTAAATTCTCTTCGAACTATCAGTGAAGTTTGTTGTAGTTAGGTATACGACTCGTACCACATAATTACGGAATGTAACGTGTTTGTTCTTTAGAATGTATCGCTTCGGAAAGCGGTAATTTTATGATGAGTTTCTATAAAATTGCGGAAACCTTCATTTACTTAGGGTGAATTCATGGACTTTTTTTTAGGACTTAACTTTTTTCGGCAGCCATAACAATGAAAACACAGTCTTATATCGAAAACATTGTATTTAGACCGACCTCAAACACCTAAGTGGAGAAATATGTTGGAAAAATTTAGCCTTAGTGTGGTCTTCACTGGGGATGTATTCCGGAGAACACCTTTTTGTTCCCCAACGTAATGGCATTTCCCCTCATGCCTGAACCCGCGGCCAGCGA
Source organism: Apolygus lucorum (assembly GCA_009739505.2). Classification (NCBI taxonomy): domain Eukaryota; kingdom Metazoa; phylum Arthropoda; class Insecta; order Hemiptera; family Miridae; genus Apolygus; species Apolygus lucorum. The sequence continues at coordinate 15,564,563 of CM019180.2, forward strand.
AAGAACACGGTTCGACCTTCCTAAATTAGGGCTGTAAATGCTAGTGATAAAATCACCGTGGCCTGTGGAGCTACAAATTATTTGCTCCTCCTTCGAAGGGATTCATTTCTCCTGTTGAAGTGCTCTGGTTTTTGTGGTGAACAGAAAAACCAGCAGGAAGTTTCAGTACCAACGTATTTGATTTACTAGCCTAGTTTTGAGATCAAACTTGGATTCGTAAATCAAGAGCTCGTGGATTCGGAACCTTTGAAAGTTGTGTTTTGGAAATTTGCTATCTGCAGTACGAGTTTTTTAAATCCGTATCATTCACTGTTTTGCTCTGTTTTTTGATTTATTATTTTTAATGATGAACCTTTGGAATTAAGTACAATAGTTTGCATTGATATTGACTTTTCAAACGTTGAGTATTGCACATAAATTAAAATAAAGGTCTCTTAAGCTTTTTCAGCTTATCCAGCTTCAGGTCACCCACGCTTGTATTCATTCAAACTTGTCAGTAGCCAGCACGCGTTGCTGATATTTTTCAAAAGACGGCTATTTCAATATCTTTTTCTACAAAATTAATTATTTCTATTGTCACGACTTGAAGAAGTCGAATAGAAGCGGTTAAATGGTTTCACTCGCGGTTACCCAAACCCAGGATCCTTTGATCTAAGGATAAAAAATGGTACGAATCACTTAGCTAACTGCAAAGTTGAGAGGAGAAAATGGTTAACACAAAGAAAATGTTCTCTTTTGATTTATTATTTTTTTAATATAATAAACCTTTATAATCGACCATGACAAAACAATTTTAACCTTCTCCTCAAAATTTAGTGGTTTACGTTACAAGGCATGTTGAATAATAAAAACGAATAAACATTTTTCCGTCCGACCGCCGTGGCTCTTTTCCAAGTTCCCAAGGACCGATTTTGATGAAATTTGGTATATGGGTTCCATTTGGAGTCTAGTCGTGTCTAGTTGCGCTTTTTTTAATTGCCAGGGATATAAAGTGAAGGTTGAAATTTTCAAAACACCCTAGCGGGAAAAACCTAATTGAATAAACGGGGTTTCCCATTTTTCTCTGGCAATTATTGTTCCATTTTGATAATTCCAGCGGTAATCTTTTAGTTTTTTAATTCCTCAGGCTGATGCACTAATAAATTTCGAAAATCCTTGAAATTATCAAATTTAGGTACAACTTTTAAACCTTGAGTGCCGGCTTTTTTTTTAAAGAATACTAACCCGGAACGAGGAACGAACGGCGACCGACTGAGATGATACTGTTTTTTCAATAATTCAAAAATAGTTACAATTCTTACAAATTTAATCTCAACATGAGCTTTGTGGGACCAGCCGATCGCTTAATTACGATAAGTTAATGTTCCATAACTTTTTTTATCAAATTAAGACAGTGATAAATTTCTAGAAACGAATGATCCTAGCCGGACGATCAGCTATTGCTCAATACGTGTTCATCAAGAACTTTATCAAGTAGTCCCTGCAAACCTGGCTCCTAAGGACACCCCCCCCCCCCCTCCCAACTACCTCCGATCCTTTGAAGTTCTCTAGTAAGGTTGACTGTGTGAGCTTGACGAACGTTGAGTCAAAAACATGAGTGTGAATCGCATATGAACGTTGTGAATCGCCCCCAAAACTTTTTGATAAAGATATTTAGCTGATTTGAACTCACTTCTAAAATAAACATATTGTTTACTATGTATATGTATATATTTTATGGTTAGTAGATACTATTATTGTAAAAGCCGTGTTCATCGCAGACGGACGATCTTTACAGAAAAATAGTAAACCGTTGTGAAATAATTTGTGTAATAATAAAGTTAAGTTTGGAAGAAACGGTTGTTACAAGTCTGAATAGGGCTGAGAACGAGTCGACTTTTGAAGGACCGATCCTGAAAATTCTGGGCATGCATAATGAAGAAACTCTTAGTTTAAGAGTGAAAAAAATTGCTTTCCCCTCTTACTCCGCCATTTGTTATTTTTGCATTGGACGGTTTTTTGCATCTTTTTCGGTCAATTTTCGGCCGATTTTTGAGCTTTTTGCGCCTTTACTTATATTTTTAAATTCTGAAGAGATATCAGCGATTCACATTCAAATTTCAACATTTTAAATTGATGTTGAAATTTAAAATTTTGTATTTAAAAAAATGTCTACTTTTGAATACTTCCAAAAAGATATCGTTCAGCAATGCATGCATTTCAGGGGACGTCTATTTGGGTAAGGATAAGTTTAATTTCAACCAGTATGTATGTTGAGTACTTACCATAATCATTATTTTTAGCACTATGAGAGCTCGAAACATTTCTAGCATCTTGCGAGCCTCGAATTTAACATAATTTCAAAATCTATGATCTACGATACCCAACATACGAATTCTAGTCCCCCCCTCACCATCCATCAAGGCAGTGTTAGTCGTAACAGTGGACTGTTGTTTTAATAGGTAGTCGGCAGAAGGCATACAGGCACGCCTGTATTCGAGGTGAAACACGGAAAAAAAATGCCATACGCAGTTTCTGGAGTCATGGTGACATCACTGATTTGATTGACGGTGGCAAGAGAAAAGTAGTTCATGAAAATCCATTGATTGTGGTCCCTGAATTTCTATGCTTGAGTTCCATTAGTAAGCCTCAAAAGGAACCAAATATTGAAAATCACGTGTTTAGTGAATATTACCTCCACACTATCCCTATGCTAATTTCAAAACTACAATAAATTATTTGCAACTGGGAAATTATATCTATATTGAAAAAACTCAGTCTGAAAAACGCCCCGTCTGATATTACTGTACATTCCAATTACTACGGTAACACCGTGGTGAACATACCCATCAAAGATGAAATTATCATAAATGCTTGCATACGAGTCTGCAACACATTGGGACATTTTCATGTCAACCACTACACAACAAGGTAGAAAAGTAAGGTTGTTGGTTCATGTACCCAAGCATCAAAATAAGAAAGCAGTTGACTGTTCTCTACGCAACATAGTGAGTCTATTTTATTTATTGATTGGTCGCGTGAGCAAGACTTGCTTAGTTTTCGTGACGATTTTTCAGTTCACGTGCCAAAGCAAAGACATGAAAATGTCAAAAAAAAAGAAACTCGCAAATCGATTGAGAATTGAGTACTCAACGCTCAAAGTATCATCAGAATGCGTCTTATTTTCAGTAAATAACCCCGGTTCCTCACCCATTTAACTCCAGTTTTTAAACTCCGACGACGAAGTGCACAACTAGATAGATTTATGCGTCGAACAAAACAAGAACCTCGCAAATTGATGGGTAGTTGATGCAAGATTTTGTCACTCACGTACACACATACACCTACACCCCTATGGGTTTTTTCCGTAGCTTTGGATTCCGAATGTTCTACAACGGATTTGTATGTGGTTATTTTTTTCTCCGTAAGGGTGTTGTTCATCACTCCAGATTAATCGCATATGGACGCATAAGTCTTACTGTGGGACGTCCTTAAAAAAAATATTTGCCGCAAACCGCATCAAAATTTCCAAAAATTGACCTTCGGTGTCCCTCAAGAGCGCAGATCCTTCATAATGAAGACGATTTTTTAATCATATGACGCACAAGTTGTTGATTGACCTCATCAAACTGAGCTCTTTATATCTATTGAGGGCCTCCCTCTAGATCCACTACGTCGGAAGGGTGATCCTATATATACAAGACAACGACCGACTAATCCTGTCAACATCGTTGGCGACCTTCCAAGCTCCAATAATGTCATCGAAGCTGTTGCTTCCCATAATTACACGGATAAACGACTTCCAATTTTAGAATCATAATCTTCAGGGAGTGACATCCCAGATCAACACCCTGGGATGATTCAGAAATTGGCACCGTTTCGTACTAGGGTACTTTTATCGAATATGATGGATGCAAAACACCGCTCGAAAAATGAACAAATATAACGTTGAATGAGAAAAGAATTCTAGTGGATCGGAATGAAGTGGTTTTGATTCCAAATTTGGATTCAAAACCTTTGAAAAAAAAAGTTTTATACTCAAAATTCTGTTTATATTGGCTGTGAAACGAGTAGAAAGGTTTCCCGTGACATCATCTGCATAGTGACGAGGGGTCAAGTGGACGTGCAGGGTTATGACGTCATAACTTGCGATATTGCGAAACTCGTTTTTGCGATAGTTACATTTGGACTCGCTCCACTGACTGCAAAGAGGGCATTCGGCACAGACAATGCCTGTTTAGGCGTAGGTACCCCTTAAAATCGAATCAAAATAACGCACGAACCTTTGTGAAAGTTTTCAGTAGGCACCATTGTTTGTGAGGAGTTTGCATGTTTGGTGGCAATCCAAATAACGAGTCAAATTATTACCCGTCGGATTATTATTTTTCTATACAGATCACTAACCTGAAAAGAGCACGGCTTATCAATAAGAAGTTCTTATTTACCATAGTAATCGCACAAAATTATTCTAACAAAAAGCGAAATACCGTTATCTTGGTGTTGTGATTACTTAATATTCATAACGAAATTTGGTTTTAGGTTGTTAGGGAAGCACACCTGAGTGGTTTGAAACTCTATTCGGAGAAATAAGAAAGATTACATTTTACCAGCCAATCTTTGAACGGAGATTCGGCCTACTTCCGTCAGTAAAACGCTGCAATTATTACACACAAGTTTATTATTTTTCTGTATCGATCACTCGCCTGCAAAGAACATAGCTTTGCCATTGTCACTACCTACCAACCATATTTTACCTTCACAACCATGTTTATTTTACAGAAATAAACGCTTAGCACTCAATGTGAAGAAATAAAGAGTTGTGAGTGCCTTTGTTAGGAAATATAAAATACTGGTTGCTATGAACGCAAAACTGAGGGCAACCCGAAGAAATTAACAAGATCGCATTTTGGTCAGCTAAAATTTGAGCGCAGATTAGACCTCTTTTGCACACTCGTGTTTCCGATAAATCGTAAGACCAACCCAAAGTTCCCATAGGGAGCGAACGGTTTGTCCTGAGCTCTGATTGGTCTCATTCGATTCTAAAAATGCAATACTATTAACCCTCGAGCAGTCGCGTGTGCGGCTATTTGGCCGCATTTTTGAAAAAAATAGGCTGGTTTTTCTATATTCATACTATACCGCGCAATAGCCGATGTGTACCTTCAAGTTGCTGTTCAAGAAGCTAGACTGCGATAGGCTCGGACTTCAAGAAGCGCGTAGGGTACCTCAGTTCAGTACCTAAGTTGAAGTCGTCCATCAACCGGCCACGTTCCTAATATTTTCTTTTGTGAAAAGTGTTGTGGTATGTGCACCATTTTCTAGTAAAGAACAAGTCATTTTTGTTTATAATGCATCTGAAATACGAGAGAAAATCAAGAGGCAAATATTGCCAGGAAATATTGGCTGTTTCATACAATATGTACCATAGGTATGAAAGAAGAACTTTCTAAATTTTGATGTTATTCTAGTTGACTTTGTGGAATTTGTTGAGTAGTAAATTTATCGTTTAATTGAAAATTGGTTTGTTATGTGCACCCTGCGTATCATTTAAATAAAGAATATATGCGTACACGCGTTACACAACTGAAATTCGACTAAGTTACGAAGTGCGGCCAGTTTGCCGCCACGCGCTCAGTTATGTGTTTTTAAAACACGCGACTGCTCGAGGGTTAAAATTGAAGAAAAAACAATACCTTAATATTGACATTCTTTGAGCGAGGGCGTTTTCAAAATTGCAACCCTTATTGTTCAACCCTTAGAAGTGACATACATCAACCAAAAGATATATATACCAAATTTCATTAAAATCGGTTCATGGGAACTAAGAGAAGTGCCGCGTTCGGCTGACGGGCGGTCAAATTTGTATTCGATTTTCGGATTCTACGTACCTTGAAACGTAAACCCACAAATTTTGAATTGGGGGAGGGGGGGTACAAATTTTTGTTTCTTGGTCGGCTCAAAGGTTCATTATTGAAAATAATAAACCACAATTAATTTATTTGCGATTAACACTAGTGTACAGCTTTATCATCCGTCCCAACTTTAACACTTTATAGGAAGCGAACGGTTGGTCGTACGGAAAAATAATTAACCTCTGTGTAATAATTTGCAGTGTTTTTGGAATCAAATAAAAAGAGTTAGTGATGGTCAACGAGGTTATAGACATGGATAGCAGAACAATGTTTCAAGACTAGGAAATAGGAAACAATTAAAAGAATAAGTAAATTTCAAGATCGTGATCTTGTTTCTCCAAGGATCAACAGTTACAAGTCCTTAGTTACAAACTTAATAGCATATTTTTTCACCAGTTGGATGAAAAAAATATTCCAAGTCTGCATTAATTTTACCGGTTTAAGATTTAGGTCTTTCATTTTTCGAGGCAGATGTAAGTAACTTGAATTGCTTTACTTCATGTAGATAAATAATAATTTGATGAAATAAAATATGCTCACATGTACGTATTTCTGTGATCCCTTTTTCATCGGAAAATCTGACTATTAAAACGTCCTGTAAGTGTTTCTGTGTATTTGTGAGTGACTTTCGTGAAAAAGTCAAAATATTGTTCCCGTTCTATTGTTGGTCGGAGCTCGACGCGTATTGAGCAGACTTGTTATACCAGTCACCAAACACCCTTCTGCCCTTTCTCTGACCTCCCCCACTTCCTGACCCAGAGTTCGAGGGACCTTGTGCACAATGTTCCCTTTGTCATTTCAATAGAAACAGAACGGAAATATCCCCTGGTATTTCAAACCGTTTCCTCCCACTGATTGAACCGAAATCAGGCAGCATTGTTTTAAACGTCAAATATTCTATGTGAGTGAAATGGATAATAATTGTCCTAAACTTTTGGCAAGCGTTATCATTGTGCCGTCCTACAAAACTCATTGAATAGCGTAGTAATAGAATCTATTCACAATACTTTGTCGTCACACAAAAGAATCGTGCAAGTTCTTTTGATTTGCTATTTTCAATAATGAACCATTGGAATCGACCAAATTTTAGTAGTAAACCTTTTTTTTTTTTTTTAGTAGACACTTTTTTTTAAATTTACTAATGGCGTGCCCCCCGTCACAAAAGACAATTTAATTTGTCTTTGCGAGGAGATCAAAAACAAAAAAAAAAAAAAAAAGGTTAAAAAATCACATTTGGTAGGTAGATAGTGACAATGGCAAAGTTATCTTTGCAGACGAGTGATCTATACAGGAAAATAATAAACCTTTGTGAAATAATTTGCTTCTTGATTGTTTTCTTTTTTCTTTTTGTTTTGCTTCCGAGTCTACCAGGGTAGCGGAAGCTTTGTTTTCACTTTTCAAGGTCGAAAAAAAAAGTTCTCCAAAATCAAAATTTTCACTCGCGTTTTGCGTTTTAGACCTTTCTGAACAATTTTGGTTCAGTGTCTGTGTGTCTGTGTGTCTGTGTGTCTGTGTGTCTGTGTGTCTGTGTGTCTGTCTGTCTGTCTGTCTGTCATGAATTCCTTGTAACGCGCATAACTATACGAAGTTATAGTCCGATTTCAATGAAATTTTCAGGGATTGTGCGGGTTGGTGTGTAGACGGTCCCCTATGAAAATCATCATCCCCGGACTGATAGAAGCGACTGCGCATGCGCAAACGTGAATTCCTTGTAACGGCCATAACTTCTACATTTCCCATCCGATTTCGATGAAATTTTCAGGGATTGTGCGGATTGGTGTGTGGACGGTCCCCTATGAAAATCATCATCCCCGGACTGATAGAAGCGACTGCGCATGCGCAAACGTGAATTCCTTGTAACGGCCATAACTTCCACAATCTCAATCCGATTTCAATGAAATTTTCAGGGATGTTACAGATTAGTATTTAGATGGTCCCCTATGAAAATCGCCACCTTCGGACTGACAGTAGCCACTGCGCATGCGCAAACGTGAATTTCCTTGTAACGGCCATAATTTCCACTTTTTCTACCCGATTTCGATGAAATTTTCAGGGATTATGCGGGTTGGTGTGTAGACGGTCCCCTATGAAAATCACCACCTTCGGACTGATAGTAGCCACTGCGCATGCGAAAACGTGAATTTCCTTGTAACGGCCATAAATTCTACATTTTCCATCCGACTTCAATGAAATTTTCAGGGATGTTACAGATTAGTATTTAGATGGTCCCCTATGAAAATCACCACCTTCGGACTGATAGTAGCCACTGCGCATGCGCAAACGTGAATTTCCTTGTAACGGCCATAACTTCTACATTTTCCATCCGATTTCAATGAAATTTTTAGGGATGTTACAGATTAACTTGTTTTGATGTTTTGAGATTAACTACTATGCATCGGATCATCTATACAATCGGGTTATGGATACGAGGAAGCTATGTGCCACACCCACTTGGCAGACGTTTCTTGATCAGTACCTAATAACGAGATAGTAACGGCACCAGGGATCAAGTACCTACTAAGGAATGACACCATACATTTTCCAACTGATACGAAGGCACAGTCTGATGTTAAATATTCAAAGAGACACAGTTTCTACTGAGTATGTTCATACCGCATCTACCCGACGATTCGTTTTGAACCCAACCTCGAGGAAACATCAATCCATTTGACTAAAGTTGGTTTCAAACTGTAACTATTTGATTTTGTAATTTTCAGACAATGACACCGGCCTCGAATCAAAGGCTTTTAGCCCGATGTTTCGCATCGCACGAAATCCCGATTATCCCTCTCGATGGATTTATTAGGTACCTCATCTCTTGAAGTCAAGATGGGTAATGAGCTTAATCACAGCCGGCTTCGCTTAATCCGACTTAGAGGATTAGTCACGCACCTCATGACCCTTTCACCCGATGTTCAGAGTCTATTCTTGACTCAAGCTATTGACCCTATCCCAAGGATTATTTCCAAGGTTCTGAGTCAAGTTCACCCCGAAATTGAACGTGAAATTTCAAGTGAGGAATTCCATAAACAACGCTCTTTTGACTTCATAGGAAACCTAGTACTTATATTTACTAAAGATTGGAGCTTCTAGTGATATTGATACTTTTTTACCAAACTAGACTAAATTCGTTTTCGACGGGTTGTGGGCTGTACACTTTCATCTCGGAAGGATGTTAGGTAGTAGAAAACTTACCACAATCTGCTAATTACTATGCCTTCTACGCGTCGTGTAAATGATACTCGGACGTTCAATAACCCCCGAAAGTCTTTTAGGTGAACTGGAAGAAAGTTCAGCTTGTTATTGGTAATCAAAAGTTCTAGAGACACTCTCTGAACAATTTCCGCTTCATGGGACCTTCAGCTCATCACTATAGCTGATTAGGAAAGAGCACAACCGCTCAATCGTATCCTGAAGTCTCATGGAAAAAAATGGGTAGTGGGGCTCGCGTTCTTTGGTGGTGAGATTCGGATCGACCTCTGCGTAGATTTTGGGTTCGAGTCTTGCCGCAGTGAGGGGAAGTGAGGCAACGGGAAGCCATGAGCGAAATTATCAGAACAAAAAATTCTGATCTTCCCTTTGGAAAACACCTGAAGACGTCGACGACGCCACGAGGGGCAGTCAGACGAAAATCCAACCTGAAATGGTCGTTTACTTACTACTACTACAACTATACCCATCCATGTGCAGCTGAGGAGGAGCTTATTCAGTTCATTCTACCCAATAACACTTCTAATTTTCATCAATATGCTAGAGAATGATAATAACTTGCACTGAGGTTACACCAACATTCGAGAGGTTTCGCCACTATCGATTACCGACGTGGTGGGAGGTACAGATTTAGATTGATACACAAGTCTCACCACCTGATACAATCGGTAACCAACAACAGTCCTGTGATTGAGAGAGAGTAAACAGTTCTACCAATTAAGGTTGCGAAGGGGTGCCGCGTCGGGGCTGATCAGGAATCCATGTTGGCTTACGGTCTGACCTGAGATGCAACGAATCCAATGGTACCAACGTCAACAAAGTCGGTTTCCAATTTTAGACGAAGTTCGCGTACACATATAGACAGACAATTCACGGCTCAGACGCTCGTCATATTTTTATATAAGTACTACTTTGTACGTTCATCATAATGCTGTAACTTTTATCCATGATAAAGTTCTATGGACTATCCAAATTTTGTTTTGACTCTCCATTGTGCGCGCTAAATTTTTCACAAATTTGTACCATGTGCCCATCCCATGTTTTCATACACATATCAATAATATGCTGGTTGTACAAATTATGATATATGGAAATTATGTGGGACGTTAACAAAAATATTCGTTGTTATTCTTTACCTTAATTTCGAATAATAAATAAGACTTATGAGCATAAGTAAGTACCATGAACAAGGAAGCAAATAATTATTTGAAAAATCGCGTAGGTACCGATCACAACAAAAATTGTCTGCTTACCCACCAGATTAGTTTTCTTGATTCTCATTTTCTTTGGTACCTAACTAAAAACTATATAAACGAGGAAAATTTGTACAATTTGTACGTGTCCGCAGTTCCCAAAGAACGAAATTTTCACTTAAAATGACCATTACAGACTGATCAACATGTTCTGACGTGCATAAACCCTAAGTTGAAAAGCGGTTGAAGACCACAACATTTTCATGTTCTGGGAACACAGGAAAGCAGCGCACACAACGGATACTCTATGATAGGGAAGAGGGATAATAGAAAGCGGCATCCTAGGATTTTTTAACAGCTCCTGTAGAATTGGAGTCATGAGGAAAGAAACCTGAGCTTAACTGAGTGAAATATAAGAAAATTGTCTTAGTAGTGTGAGTTGAAGAAGTAAAACTAATAATTGCCTCGTTCGTCCCACTCAGACCGGTGAAGCGTGAATACGTGTGCTGCCAGTGTTTCATTTCTATAGGGGTGACGACCAGACGGTAAACAGCTGACTCTGGGTCAAAGCCTGACCTTTCGAAGGTCGTTAGCTGCTACGAGTAGGTACGAGTCTACGAAATGGAGAACCGGTTGAAGGCCCCATCGAAAGCTCGTGGATCAGCGAAAGTTGAGTCTCGGCTTTTACAAGACTGGTCAAACTTGGATCATTGGCTTATTAGTGTTTGACCTTGATTTTAACGCTGTGGACTTTCACGATCACAGAAAGTGCGTAGCATCTCTGGTCTACAGCTTTTATAGTTTAGTTCATCTCGTCAAAGTTCTGACTTTGATTGATTGTATATTTGCTTTCTCTCTGTCGAAGACAGAGGAACTTTATATGCAGAGTGCTGAAAGTGCTGACACAATACTGAGATGTAAATATTGATGTAAATACCATCGATTGTAGTGGTGAAGTGTATTTTTTTCCAAGTACAAATATTTAGTGCAGTGAGTCCAGAAAGTAAGTTTATGAAAGGGAACTAAACCACCCACGAAACTTGGTAAACATTTTTATGGTTTGGAATCTCATTTTCTGTTTTATGTTTGGCATTTTCTAAACAAGAAGTGAATCTTTGGGGGATCGAAGACTTCCTAGTTCCTTTGTAGATCAGGAACAGGCTGACCTACGAATGGGTTTAACTGAAGTACTCTTACAAACCCTAGTAAGTTTGAACAACTTAGCGTTCTTGGACATGTTTACACTGGTGAAACTCAGCTTTCCCTGTTACCTTACGTGGTTGTTGGTTGCGATTGTATGAAGAAACAATGGAGTTGAATCCGGGGAATCGGAATGAAGTTTAAATATTTGATTTGATTCAGAAACCCAGTGGGAGGCCTGCGCTTCGGCACGAAACCCCAATTTGAGGGGAGATACCCACGAGTTTCCACTCGACCCAAAGGGTCTCAGACCTTCCTTTCTTCCGTATTATTAGAAGGTTACAAATAGTTCCAAACATTTGCTTCAACATCATACTCGAAAAACGTTTTCAAAAACATCAACACCATCGAGAACAGATTTTTAATCGTTTCTGTTTTTTAAATATCATCATAATCGTCGAGATCATTGTATCTATCACGCATTAAAAATTGCTGGAGAAACATCGATTGGTTTATCAACTCAATAATATAATACGTACGAGTATATGAGAGAACCAAACTACTCACCAAACTTGATAGACATTTTCTCTACTTCCCAAAGTATTTTTATTTTAAATAAAACCATCTACTATTAAGAAGGATTATACATAATGTTGTATCATCACATACAAATCATCACATAAAAATCAGGAACGTGTCCACTAAAACTTTTTGTATGCTTTAACTTGACCGAAACTCGAACATCTCAACTGAAATTTCCCAACAGGAACAAAAAAAAGATTGGTAGGTATACTTACCGTAATAATACCCGTTTTTATTATTTACAACATCTAGCCTTGATTTGGATGAAATCATTGTGGAGTGGAATTATAAAGTAATAATTTATTATCCTTACTCATATTAATTATTATCAGATAGAGAGTCACCGTCGGAATGTGTGTCCCAACACTTGAAGCTGGAGAACCCCCTCCAACTTGATTACTCTTGGATCTCTCAGAGCTCGGTCCTTGACATTTTACCTCCTTTATATAAGACACTCTCGTACATGCCATCATACACACGTAATTTCACCAGCTCTCTTATCTTTGTTGTACCCCTCATCTCTCAAATAACTATCCCTTGATAGCTTATACTGAAACAATTATTTCAGGGTGGAGGAAGATTCACCTTTATAATGTTTCAAGCCGGCGGGCACTTTAACAACTAACTACAGCAGGAACGTACATATTATAACAATATTACTTTAATAATATACCCAACAATCTATATACTTTTATGTCACGATATTAGCCCTTTTTAGCAATAATTAAAATTCAAATTAATTCAAGAATTTTGGGGTTCTTGAAGTAGTTGGAAGATGTCAGTATATCTATAAAGTTAATTTGGGTTGGTAGTATGTATGGGGAGGAAGGGGGTATTCAATTTAATTGATTGAGGAGAGGAGACAGGTTTAGAGTTTTGGTGGCTGGAGGCTACCAGTTTATCGATATGATTTGAACAAGATCAACATTCATAAATTAAATGCACGTACGAGAGAAGGGCCAACGCCGTGATCATAAAGACTATTGCCATCTCAAACGAAACATACAAATAAAGAGCCTGTTCATTATTTGAAGTGATCATGGGCCCGGAAGAAAGGAGAAAATGGCAGTGAACTGGAAGAAGTAAGGATTGAAAGGTAATAAAAAGGGTGGTACCAGTCGAATTTTCTAGCCGTGATTATTACGAAGAGCTTGCGGTGGTACACATATTTGTCACTGTTGAGAAGTAAAGCCGAAAAGGTCAGTTCACGGTGTTCTCAAACCAAGAAGAAAGTCCCTGACGAGGATACCCCAGCGGAGGGAGCTGTTGAGAGGAGGTATTCATACGATCTTAGCCTTATACCTAAATTATACCAAAATGGATTGACGAAGTTGCCAATAGTCAAGGAGGTTTCCACGAAATACTCTAAGACATAGCTTATTATTATTATACCTCAAGTTTACTTGAAAGATAGTCTTGGAAGACGAGTTAGGTAATTTGATGTGGGAGTTTGGGAATGTTTCAAATTACCTGCTGCTGAAATTGGTTACTACATTCCACCTGTTCTTAATATTACAGCTAACATATTATGATGACTCATTGTTCAACCATTCGTAAAAAGTTTACCAAATGAATACGAAAAATATTATACGTACCAGAAATAAAACCATTATTTCTCAATACATAATATAATATATGTATTATAGTTAACTAAATAAATATTATAGTTGATATTCCTAGCACACTATTATGCACATTATTATATAATATTTAAGGAACTCAGTTTACACAGATTTACACATAAGGTTTATCCAGACCACTCTTTTATACTTAGAGAGGTATTTTGGATGGTATTCACTTGAAACGAACTTAATAAGTATTTTTTAAGTTGAGCTAGAAAAATGTTACAACTTCGAAGTAGGGCCTGTACATGAAGGTTCAAAGTATACTAATTCTTATGTATACACATATCATACTCATTCAATGCGACATTTTAATGTTCAAAGAACAGGACAAAACTCAAGGTAGTAATTTTGGATCAGAAATGATCCCATCAAAGCAAAAAAACCTGTACCCTAAAAAACATTTACCTAGGTACCCTAATATCTACCTATACAAATGATAATTATTTATCAGAAAATTGGTGAGTTTATTAGAGCACAAATAGGTACCTAACTTCTTTGCTATGAAACATAAACTTCGCGATTGAAATTTTGTTCCCAATTTACGTATCTTTTTCTGAATATTTACTCATATCCTCAGAAGTTCCATGCTGATTGTATAGCTATCGAATTTACCAGTAACTATTCCGAGACAAAAATTCAAAGTAACACTTCAGCATGATGCCAAAGTTCCTATCAAAATTCGTCCGCTGTTTGAAAGTTGAGTTCAATTTTACTCGGTTGCGAGAAGCGCGCATTGTTTGGAAGAGTACTACTTCTTTCCTTGAACCTAACTTACTGTATAGAAATACCAAATCGGAAGGATCGGTTGAGCCATTTGTATGTAATCGGTCCCGGACAAACTAACAGACGAAGAGATTTATTTATTAGTATAATACACGTGAATAATTAAGAATCAACGTGAGATTTCTTATTGAATATTATGTCTTATTACAATAGTCTGTATAGAAAAGTATGATAGATCGGAAATGGAGACAATGTCAAGGGTCCCATATTTAATAACATAGGGTCCAAAACCGAGCTTTTCGAAATTTTTGGTGAGAACTATGGTCATGAACAGTTCAACAAGAACACATTTTGTTCACTCAGCATTACATTATTGAGTGAAAACGAATAATAATGGTTCAAAAATGGCTTGGAATTGGTAGAGATATTACCCGAAAGTTCACGAATCCACTCATGCTGCACGAATAGAACTTTTTTGAACTAGTTTTAGACCAATAAATTATTCACGTGGTTATTAGGGGTCTGATCATCATTTTAGTAGTCCCGAGATGGAGAAGAAAGTCGAACGTTTTGGCACCCCATCCTGGCGTCTCCTCGTCGTTTAATTGCCGTGGCGATTGTTCAGATGTTATTGTGGCTGTTGAGATGAGGCCCCTTCTATGCGGCCAGCGGCCCGCGGTTCCCCACCATCGCGGGCCCGAGGGGTCCGGCCGGCCTCCCTCACCAGTCGCCCTCCGCGATCGCGTGTGTGATGTACTCTCAAGAGTATGTAGAAAACATTTTCAAACTCGTGCTTCTTCGAACATCGAGATGTCACTCCAAATTTTTACATTTCGTCGTCAAAGGTAATCAAGATTGTTTGACCAATAAAAATTACTTAAAATAGGTCACTGTTTACCAGAAATATCTCAATGCTCAAATTGATAAACCTACTCTAATTTTGTAATTGGAATAAACCAAATTTGTAATTCACAATTTTTGGGAGAAAATTTTCATTAAATCGAGATATAAAAGAAGCATGAATCGCAAAACTGATTTATGCTATGAGCAAGGCGTTGATAGGTAATATTACTGGTAATTACGGAGGTATATTATATACCTTACAATACCAATTAGTGTAACGAATTTGACTACATATATAATATACCTGTACACTAATAAAAGTGTAAAAAATTTGGGTATACAATTTACCTTTACAATAATAATCATTGTAAAAAAATTGGGGCCCAAAATCCACTCAATTCTAGAACAATTCATTGAAATAGGAATATTCATAACCTAACATAAAGTTTACTAGAATAATAGTTATAGGAATTTGAGATTATGGATCCAGGTGATGGGATTAGAGACTTCTTTGATGAGGAGGTTCAACCAAAGTTCAGAGGGGATTCCTTCTTGCTTTTTTAAGAAAATCTACTAAGACAAAAAACAAACAAACTGTATCAATTAGGACCTCGATGGCTTGATTGCACTGGTAAGATAGATTGATAATTATCATCAATGTACAGCAAGATTGATATCACACACTCTTGTACATTCCCATAATTTTTTGTTGCATATATGATTTTTGTGCGATGCATTTGATTCCTAGTCTGTATTTGAGCCGTTAAAAAAATTCGTATTTAGCGTTCCAGAGGATTTTGATCAGTTTTGGTTCCATGTTTGTCTGTCTGTGGATAGTTAGGATTTGTGCTAGTCAGTCCACAGACAGATCCTTGATGAACTCATCATTATCAGACAGATAGAAGTGAATGCTGCTTGTTGATACTCCTTTAGACGTCAATGTCTCATGATCTAACGACGTTCAATTTCGTGATAATAATATTATATATAATATTATATATAATAATATTATGAGCCTTTATGATAATCATATTATGAGCCTTTGAAAAATACTTAATTGTTGAAATAATGTTTCCTGTTGGGAAATTCTGCAGCAGTACTGCTCTACAATAAAATCAATTAGTTTTACACCTACGTAATATCCATTTTCATGTCCATAAATTTGTTATTCTGTGTGAGAAAACTGTACTACCTAACCAACTAAGCGAACCCTTTTAGTCCCTTATCAATCTAGAAAGTATCTGGGTGGATCTGAATAGAAAAATTAACATAATATGTTATTACTCAGATAATATCTGAGTTATTATCTCAGCGCTCTGGTTTTACACTCAGATGTCTCCTTCTCAATTTGTTCCAAAGGTACTCGTGAAATTATGCACCAAGTTTCAGTCCTCTAATGGCAAGAGAAAAGTTTGCTTCATCGCTCACCCAGCTGATGAATATATATACCTACTGACTTCCTCCTAATCAGTACAAAAAAATGGAACATCAAACTTCCGAACATTACTTGACCCACTTATTTTCCTTAGAACTTAACACCAGGATAGAGATAGTTTTGGGGTCTCAAATAGAACTCTTTGATTGCCTTCCGAACAACCCTTTTCCTCACCTCTCTACGTATAACGTATAACGTACTCTCAAAGGACTCTCAACGTTATACACTTCTTCTTCATTGAACTCTATTGATCTCGATGACAAAATCACTTCTAGAAAAACGCTGAGCGACTCCAACATGAAGTAACACTCAAACTTGTCGGCAAGTGAGTAACTCAATTTCTCCATGCATCAATTTGAAGAGGCAGGAAATTCCGGGGGAATCTGACGTGGAATCTCGCGAGCACGTTTGATTTTCAGCCTTTCCCCGTTCAGAATTGAGTTTTCCACCAATCTCTTCGAGAAATCTTCTCCAAGAAATACATCTTTTTCTCTTCTTTATATGACCCTTTCCACGTTTGAATTACGATTCTCCAAAGCATTTTCGAAGGTCACTTTTTGAAGCTCTGGCTAGGTGTTTTCTAAGGCCGTGTTTGCTAACTTGTATTAGATTGTTGGGTACTGACAGACAGTGGCAGTACCTTAAAACTTACAGACTTAAAAAAAAGAAAGACTTGGAGACCTAAAGACTTAGAGACTTAAAACTGGTAAATTCAGTTTGATAATCGTGTTTTTGTCTGACAATATTCGAAAGTTTGAGTTATGAAACACTTCATTTTGCAAAGTTCCCACTAAAAACACAACCAGAGTTGGATTATTTCTATAAAACTCCAGGATTGACCATAGGTTTCCGAAGTTCCAATCCCCTTATCGGTTCTATTGCGCTTTGATAAAGTGTGTTCGAAAAGTTGAGCCGGATTTCGAATTGATACTACAGTTTCTTGTGAAGGATGGGTAGCCATAGTTTTATCATTTTTTTGAACAATTCCGATTCGTTGCTTAGTTTGTTAGTTGTTTATGCGATTTTGTAACCTCAGACCAACTCTCAACATAACTCCGAATTTTTGAGGTGAACAGTTTTTACATGGATAATTAAACAATATTTTTTTTGACGAAGCTCACTTTCATCTGTCAGGGTCGTTAACGACCGAAAATGCCGAATTCGGGGGTACCTCTAGAATCTGAGGCTGAGTCCGCAACGAGTGATACACCTACATTGGTGAACTGTTTGGTGAGGGTTCTGGGCTGGTGGAGTTATCGGACCTTACTTTTTCAATGATCAAAACGAAAGTCCCATAACTGTAAATTGAGAAAGGTACATGGAAATGATTCATGAATGGTTTTGGCCCCAACTGGACGAAATCGGTGAATTCGAAGGAATTTGGTTCCAGCAGAATGGAGCAACTTGCCACACTTCCTGCAAGACAATACCACTTTGACGAGAAAAATGTCCCGACCGTTGATCTTGCTTCGAGGGACTCAGGAGTGGTCAGCAAGGTTCTGGGACTTGACCTCATTAGAAAAATCTAATGGGGGTTCATAAAGTCGAAGGTTTACACAAACTTCAAACGATGAACCAGTTGGAACAGGGAATCAAAAGAAACATTGCCACCATCGATCCGGAGACCTTCCGGCGAGTGATCGAAAGTTTTAATCACTGGTGATCAAATTGATTTTTCTCACTTAAACCGGAGTTCATGTAAACGTTTTCCAATTTTGAAAAATCTCAAATTGGATAAAAATTGAGTTTTTATTGCAGTTTGAAATTTGGCACAACTTTTCGAACACCCTTTACAAGATGGTTCAGAATATGACCTTCTGCTCAAAATTTTGAAGTGTAAAAGTCAACCGTCGACCACTGGAAGGCCAAGTCAATCTCAATCTGCTCAATCTGCTTGCGAGACCTTAGTTTGACTGAGTACCAACTGTAACTTTCATTCTGATTTAAAAGGGCTCTGCCCCACCCCAGTAACGCTAAATAGATCAAGCTAAACAGCTCAGACAAATAGTTCGCTTAAAAAAAATTGACTCCTCGGAGTAAGAGTTAGTTTTACAGTTTCGAATCCCAATGTTTGTGTTGCATAATCAGAATCTTTCAACGTTTCGCTCTACTGTATGATATATTTCTATATAATAGACTGATAGAAGACTTACGACACTTGCTCCTCTTCAATTTCCTCTCTCGACCGTTACATATCAAGAATCGCTTCCTTGAAGTGCTGCCGTTTTAACCCCTATCTCGAATCAACAAATATTTACCATTGAATCGACGTCAGAGTGTCATATCTGGTGAGTTTCTTCTCAGTATTTTCAGTTCTCTTAGACTATCCATCTCTACTTCTTCCTACACTCAATCCCACGCTCACAAATAAAAATCTAGAGGAAGAAAAGTATTTCTCCACACCTTTTCGCGCCAACCTACGTATCCTTCTGTTTTGATGTCCAATAAATACACTAAACAGCACTGTGATAAGTGAATGCTCAAGGATAGTCCAATGATTTTTTTCGTTTTTTTCTGAATGAGTAATTTAATTTATTATCACAAGACTTGTAACGATGGCTTGCTACCTAACAAATTTTTCGAAGCGAGGTTTTTCTTTTCATACTTGGAAATATACGGCTCAAAATAAAACATCTAGTTTTTTTTCTCTCTACAACAATTTAAGATTTGGTCTTTGCAGTTTTGATGAATCAATATCAAAGAAAGTAAGGTAAGGGTCGCGTGTCCGGCGGACGATCGGAAATTAAAAAAATAAAATAAAACCTACAATCAACACTAATCTTTATTAAACTATTTTTAATAACATCGGATTGAACTCAAGATAAGATAGTTTCGGCATCATAATTCATTGTGAGAAAAAATATTATTCAGTAATGCATGCATTCCAGGGGACGTCCCATTGGATAAGACTTATCCATTGACCTAATACTTTGTATTAGGTCAATCTAAACAAGTTGATAGTTGATAACACGCACTTTTATTTACCTACAAACCTCCCACACAAAACTGTTTCACTCAATCTAATTTATTTAGTATTTTGAGTAAGAAATTTCATTCTTCTTCACAAATGTTCAAAGCTTGGATACAATAATTGTATCCTAATTATTAGGTAGTAAGCTATAAAAGATCCGAAATATTGAAAAATCACGTATTTTTGCAGTTTTGCCTTCATTTATTACAGGCCTGCAGTTTTGACTTCATTGTGTTCAGGAGGTTTGTACCAACGGCCGTGGAGAAATTATTAAAGGTGAAGGTGAAGGATTGTTGGCTGTAAAATAAGTACATGTTCAAAATTGGCCCAGAAGCTCAAAGCCTGTTTTTTCTCGCATAAGAGGCTTTTGAAGTGTGGCTTCATTGATTTAGGTACCCCTTGTTCCGTGCTTTCGTCAATACTGCCAGTTCATTCGTTGCGATTGCGGAATCAAATCATTACGCTGGTAGTCATTTTATAATTACTCATGCTTAATGATACTTGCGATGCTGTTCTCATCGTTAGGTCCTGACTACCGTTCATGTGAGTTATTAGTGTTGTTTGCATACTCGATGTATTGAGTCTTTAATCTTCGCTTTCTCGACATTATATTGGGCGAAAGTACCTAGTAAACAAAACTATAATGAAAAGCCTTTGGTAAAGCTTTAAAAAGAAAATTCTTATTGAGAACCGCAAGAGGTCATGAGGGGTCGGCAAAGAAGCTGCGGCGTCGCGTCGTCGGAAGGTGGGTTCTCTTGACTTTCTACGGCTCGTCCTTGTTCACGTTCAGAGCGAAGATCGATGAAATCAAGAGAAAAAGTGGTAAGTAGGAATGATCGAGAATCTGACCGAGGAAATATAAAACACGGTGGAGTGAAAGGAAGAGCAGTGGCACAGCTCGCCCGGTGGTCTATCTGCTGCCACTAATACTACAAAGATGGTACCTAGATCGAATTGGCCAGTTTAGGAATCCTCCCTTCTAAGAACACATAAAATTACAGACTCAATCAAAGAAGAGTTCAATTTCGATCAGTGATATTATACCAAATTTATGGCTTTGGAATGGATCAGCAAAATAACCCTCAAATTCTTTCCATCATGGGTACCTCGGGACTTCTTAATCGTTATTTTTCTCCCCGTTGAAGTTTATTGAACTGTGAACGTTCAAGATTCATAGTTATTAGGATTAAGATAATTATTATTTCCTATTACGGGTTGGAGACTATTATTAAACTCACATTTTTATTTTGCAAGGAATGGTATAAGTAAGTTGCATAACATGTTGCCTGCTACTACTTTGGAACTTGGTTATAAAATAGCACGGTAGTTTACCTTCGAGCAAGGTACGCAAAAAGTGATGTCCGGTGAAAAGAGGGCCGTGAATAGTTAGGAAGGAGCATCCAGTGAATACGAAGATGTAAGTTAGATAATTGAGAGTACTTATTGTTTCGTTCCCGAGTCTCACGTCAGGGACATTTCTAGGGAATGGCTTGCTCACTGAACTTAGGCAGGTAAAGGAATGATCATCATCACATAACTGACAACTACGGGAATTCTTCCCCTGTGATTTCATGGCCTCTAGGCAGACATATCTCAAGAATGACTCTTACACCCCACAGCTAAAATCGAAATTCCTTTTGCTACGAGCAATATTGTACTGACTCTCTTCTGACTCTGTTCAAATTTAGGGCTTCAGTAAAGTCCTATTCCAAATTTTCTCGTTTCTTCTGATTTCACCTTAGAAGTTATTCAAGGGTAGTTAGAGAAGAGTGAATTTGATGGAATTTCGTCAGCTGGAGCGTCGAATCGATAGCAACTGGGTAGAGGGAAGAAATTTTATTAAAAATCCGGCCTAAAACTAGGTAGGAGGTCAAGTTGGACGAGCTTTAAAATAATTAAGACGAAATTTTTAGGCTCCGAATGATGCGCGGAGCTTGACTAGTCCACCTTTTATATACCCGAAAAAGAAGGTAGAGGAAATGACTTACTGGATGAGAGAAGAAAGAATGAGTTCACGACAAATGTGAATAATATATAGGTATATATATATATATTTTTTTTTGAGAGAGAAAGAGAGAGGAAACACTTCATTGAACCTTTAAGAAGTATAAAGGTTGGACAAGGACTCCAGTAATTTCCTTTTTCATCATACTGAACGTTTCCTTGTTCATTCCATCTTACCCAATAACATATTTTGCATAATAGTTCATTGAACTGATATATTCAAAATGAATCCATTTAGGCACAGTCAGGAATGCCCATTTTTGTTAATAACAAAGTTACACCATCTATTATCAGCCGTTGAATTTTTGAGAGGAAAAATGCTGTTTACTCTATATGAAATGAGAAAATATTGATTCATGTGGTACCTAAATATTATTTCTAAACAGGATATTACTCTTGCAGCTTTTTGCTATTTCGAGCGTGAAAGTATCTTCCTCGTTCTATTTTTCTTACTCCCTGCTTTTTCCTCAGCCTTATCGGCAGAAAACAGTGTTGACACATTCTTGGCTTCTACTGTCTTGAGGATCCATTGCGCTTAACCAACTTCACATTTTAGAGTGTAATTATAACATAAGAGTGTTAGAATGAGTACAATGAAGATTAAACCAATAGTGTTGATTCATCATCTTCCTGGTGTTGTGTGTCAGGTCATGTGTTGTGCATCAAGATTATTGCCCTACAGCTGCCCAGACTGTTCAAGAAACCACTTTTTATCTGATTGTTGCTTCCTGGAAGGTACTTGTTTTATTTTTGCATTGACTTGTTTTACAGGTGATTATTTTCCGTGATTCAAAAACGCTCGGTTTAATT
The DNA here is from genome assembly GCA_009739505.2 of Apolygus lucorum. Lineage (NCBI taxonomy): Eukaryota > Metazoa > Arthropoda > Insecta > Hemiptera > Miridae > Apolygus > Apolygus lucorum. The sequence goes on from CM019180.2 coordinate 15,586,990, forward strand.
TTGAAGAGTAAGAACGAATTAATTTATATTTTAGACATCATCCAAAGATCTCGATTTGTGAATTTGTTTCTTGGTGAGGAAGTTTTCTCTATTTTGATAAAAAATTCGAACTTTCAAAAAATTTTATAGAATGTAAACTTTAGTTAAATACCTTTGCAATGATTTGTGGGAAATTTGTCAGTCATTTGAGTAGTATGTTCGTTGGTCGAAAAAAAAGAGTCAAAATTTGGAGGTATTCTGGTCAAATGGTAAAGGCTGAGGTTCTGGTTGAGGTAAAGTGAAAACTGATGACGGAGTAAGAAAACAATATCATCATATTCGCCATTAACCCTCCCACTCACCCACGCACACACACCCTACATCAACTCGGACAACACATTTTTTTAACATTCAAAACTTGGCATGATGTTAATTAGTTGATCATAAATTTTAACGATCATGGTGATAGTATCAAGAATGTTCCGAATATTTTATATTATTTTTTAACTGGAAAGCCTCAGTGAGAAATTACAGAAAATGTGCTGTATGATGACATGAAGAGAGCGAATATGAGTGTCGCAATGTCTCACGAAGACTTCTCTTTCATTTCACTGGCAAAATAAACGATTTTTTGAGCTGCAAACCGCTTTTTAAGTCCTTTTAAGAACGCTAATTCCGAAATTGCATTTAAGAATCAAAAATTCTTAAGGAATCTTGCATTGATAATCAAAAAGTTGCTCCCGATTTTGTTGATAATTTTTAACAAAACTAAACGGAAAAACCAATCTAGATGAATTTAATGAAAATAATAAGCAAATAATGTATAATGTATGAAATTATGAACGTTATAGTTATTGGATAACCAACTTTAATAGCTAATTTCCTTCAGATTCCCAACGAATTGGGTAAATTTGACATCATCCATTCGACCAATTTTGAGTAATGGTCAGAAATAACTTCAACTTTGGGTCTGAGGGGAAATAATATGAATTCGAGAGTCAACAAGTAGGTACGGCCCGTGATGTGGTGTGGGATAAGAAGGGAGAATGGGCGAAGCTAATGTTCGCAGTGCTGTATGAAAGAGTAATGTGACCTCTCAAATCCCAAGAGCGACGTACAGGCGAAGGTACCTACTCGTGTCCAACGAGAACCAGCAAATACGGCTGAAGATATAACACGAGAAAAAAGTGTTGTTCAACTAATTACTAGTGTAGTAAAAATAAATACAATCATTGAACTTTCTTTAACCTTTTCAGAGAGCACTAAGAATATTTTAAATTTGTAACCTAACCAAATAGGTGAGCTGTACTGTTACATTACCATTTAGAGCTTACCTTCTTGTCAAAGAGACCGTAGCATCATTCTCGCCACAATATCCGTTACCATTCTACTCAATCTTCATCATGGTACGAAAATCGTACGGATACCTTAGTCCTAGCGAGGAGAGTAGTTCAATCAGAGTTTATATCAGTTTCTTAGTTAGATTCCAAGTATGGTCCAAACAAATCTTTATAAGACTTCCTTAAGTGCCGCAGTAGACCGGCTTCTCTATCGAGGTAGGGACCATTTTTATGTAAAACTTCGCCAAAAAGTTAGCAAATTTGATGAAGTTCAAACATGAATTGCTCCGGACACCTCCACAATATTTCTTTCTTCAGTGGGGAGTTAAGAGTTCTGAAAGGAAACGAAAAGAATAAATCAACACTAAACGGTCCACAAAGGTTTTTTTTCTCATCGTGAACACGAAGTTTGACCAATTTTCGCCGTCCTCGAGCCAGAAGGGATTTTTAGGGTACGTTTGCTTTGAAACAGTTCAGTGAATGCTCTCTCACTTCCCCCATTACGATCTGTTGAAACGGTTGTGTGTATTTACCGACCCAATTGATTGAGTTTCATTTCGATTGTCGTTCAATTGTCCCAATACGGTACAAATCCCATTATACCCTACTAATACTATTAACCCCCCCCCCCATTAATTAATAACAGGATCAGGCGTAATTTATTGTTAATGGAGTTTGCATGTTTCTTTGCCTCGTACAAGAGCATTCTGAAGGAATCAGCCATCGGTAAAATTATTGTTACCTACGAGTATAAGTAGTAAATGCAGTATATACCTATATGAAGTATTTACTCATTGAAATAAAAAATGACGTATTTTGAAAAATCCATCATGTCTTTGTTTCGGGTCATCACTTTCCTCACTGGAGGTACTAAGTACCTAAACTTTTTCCTCATATCTTGTCTTGATAGATCGTTCCCATTGATTTGCGGTCTTGGATCCGATTTTTCTTAACTGATTTCTGAGTCGGCAATATCTTGTTCTAACATTAACGATATAGAGGATAAATCCCGATTCCATCAAGACCAAAATTTGTCCCCAGGGCCATGGAATCGGGCCAGTACTCGATCTCCTTGTTTTAGAATTCTCAGATGCTTTGCTTCATAACATGGTAGTTCTTCCAACTCCACCTCTTCTTTGACTTCTTCACGTCCAATTAAGTTTAGTTTCGTACGAGCAGGCATCGGAGCAGTATCGTACAGCCATCTGTACGTCGTTAGGCATCGGGAAATTTCTCGTATTATAATGGACAATTTTCAAAATATTTTCACGTTTCTGGACGATTCTCTCCGCTTGATTGTTGGACATCAGAGGTGATCCGTACGACCTTATATCCTAAAATTATCTGACATCGTCAAATTCTGGAAGGCACCTTTTCATTTTTCCAAGTTCAAAATTATTTAGTTTTTTGAACTATTTTGCTTCCTTACTATCGAAAAGGGAGTTTTTTTTATTTGTGCAAAATTTGAAGGAAGTTGGACTCTCCAAAACTAAAATTTCCATTTTCATTTTGCATTTCAAAGCTGCCAGTGGAGTATTATTTGAACAATTTTGAACCTGATGGTCTACCTTGTCTGTGCTCAATCAATGTCTTAAATTTAACTACTCAAAAACCAGGGCCAATTTTGAAGAAATTCGCAAGGTTGATGCTTCCCCTGGGGTCTCGTCAACATCTAAAATCATCAAAAATCGCGAATGATTTCACAATCGTGTTGCAGATTGTCAACTCAGAAAACTATCAACATGATCAAGTTCCAGGAAATAAACCAGTGGTATAGCTGCTGAATAATAATTACCAAGCATTTTAACACCAAATTATTCCATATGACCAATGTCCATATTATTCTCTTTGAGGAAGCAATACTCCCCGCCCAATTCGGCATCCTTTGTTTTTGTATACATGGACTGTAATAATTATTACATTGTATTACGTGTATTATGATATTATACATTTACACCCTTTTACAGACGGTGTTATCCTAAATTATTCAAAAACGAGTATCTACACTGCATGCAGATACATCTGTACATGGATATGTCTTATGATGGCAATTTAAATGATGAGCTCACTCGACTGATCAGTGACCACTCAGGCGCCTTCAGCATTCTCCATTGACCCGCCCTCTCAAATGTCAGGTTCCTGCGTTCAACAGGAGAGGAAATGGCCTTGGAGCTCACTCAGCTGATCAGTGATCATCAACTTTGATGATGTATAGAAGTATGTATCGATTGACCCTGCCTCTCAAATTTCAGCTTCCTGCGTTCAACAGCAACAGAAAAAAAACGTTGCATTGTTTCGTGTGGCTGAGTTAACAATTATTGTTAACGAACTATGATTGTTCCGGTACTTCTAACGACAAACAAAGAATAGAAACTCCTGGGGTTAAAAACTAGGTAGGTACTAGAATACTGAGAATACTAGAGCTATTTGCGACCAGCCATTCCCGAGTAACGAGTTGAAACACTGATCGGAGGAGAAGAAAATCGAGGACAATGTAGCAGTCGTTTATAGGTGAAGGCTCTTTCTTTTTCTAGGTTGTTAGAAGTTGAAACCGGCTAATGGAATGAGTAGGAAAGGGACATAGATGGGAAAGACATTTCACAATACTACAACAGCTTCAACTGAAGTTATGGACCTTGAGGAGAAACTCGCAACGAAGATTATCGTAAGCGAAGATTGATCGATGATCTAAAACTGGTGTAGCGAGAGAAAAAGACGTCACATATTCTAAGTACTTTCGAGGATTAGTGCTTACCTAATTCAATTTTTTGCTCCAAGTTTTCAGAGCAAGCTTAAAAGTAAAATTTTCAAAAATAAAGATTAAAGGTTTCAAGAAAAAAATAACCATCAAATCATCAAAACGCACATAGGTCGGTATTAGGAAGCAGCACAAAATATATGTTAATCAAACATTGCTAAAATATCTCTTGACGGAATTGCTGTACAAAAATTTGATCGTCCACTCATGCTATTTGAAAGGGACTTTTTTGTTCCACGACAACCACAATATTTTTCACGTTCTAGTAAGTTTTATAGAAGCTTGAAATCTAGCTAACTTTCTTGAATTTAAACACCATAATAGATTATTTTTGAATTTAATGGGTAGGTACCCAACTATCTCTGTGGAGTAAGGTCACCGATCTTCCGGGTCGCACCAGAATCCATTGTGTTGGGCTCTTTAGAACGAAAGCACGTTTGTGTCGGTTACAGAAAAACGCAGGCGTGACGGTGCAGGGGATTGGCCTCATTAGACTCAATTTAGAATATCAAGAGACCCGGCACTAGGTTTATGCTTACAGCCGAGGGGAAAATGACTTACAAATAGCGTAGATTAATAATGCCAGACGCGGGGTTAACTCGTATTCGAGGCATTGTAACGCTGACAAAGTGGAGAACGTCTGGCGGAGTGAGCTTGAACTAATTCAGAGATAGCGAGATCGGAGATGATTCATGAGTAACCGACGGTAATATCCCATTATTATAGAAACAGAGATGCCCAAGTTAACGAACAACAATGAAAATGTATGCAAAACTAACGACTCCAACACGAGGTCCTTATCTCGACAAGACGCTCATTTTGCTAACGGCATACTCAGTTTCTTCAAACAACGCCGACTTCTATTCAAGTATGTTCTTGCAGTTCCATCTCATATTTGAAAACATAACGTTAATGGTGGAATTCTACCAGATTCATATCAAATATTATCGTTAAGAAAATTTTGAAATTTATTGTAAGAAACTGACAAACTGACCACTTCACTTCTCAAATTGTTCATTTAGGTACCAAGTTTCTATCCACTTGCTCACATTGTTTGCTAATACAGTAGGAATAAGGTAACAAAAACGCATAAATTTCGGGAAAAAAAGATGGGAAAGAAACGAAGTAGTGAGAAACAAAGGGAGAAGAAATAATAAAAAAATATAAGGGAACAATAAAAGGAGAACATGAAAAGGGGAAAAAGAAGTAACAAAATTAGAAGGAACAAATGGAAAAATAATAAAAAACAAAAAAGAGAGAAAACTAAGAACATTTGAAGAAAAAATTAGGGAACGCACGAAGAAACATATGGTTTTGCTTTGATTTTGAGCAGGAATGTTGATAATATCCAATTATTGAGATATTCTGAGTTTTTTTCAGAACAAAAAAACTCAGAATATCTCAATAATTGGTTCTCCCCTCGATACGCACAAAATAAATATCATTAAGTAGGTTCTTTCTTCAAAAATAACAGAATATCAAACTTTGAGTAAAAATCATTATAACAATGTTAGGTATTATTACGTACCTTGATACTTTCCTCGGTCTTCGTGCGAGTAAGCGTGCCCGGTTATGGACGTGGATTAGATAATTCTAATGGAATTATTGACGTCTAGCACACTTAGGGAAGTCGGTGCCTTGCCGTCTGGGGGAAGTTAGAGTCTAGCCCACTGAGGAAGGAATTTGAGTTTGTCTAAATTATTATTGATCTTCAGGTCCAGCTGGTTCCGAGATCAAGAATTGTTTGTCCTTAGTTAGTCGACCTCTTGTAGGAGTAGAAACGTGGTCTCGTGGAGAGCCGATACGAGCCCAATGTCTAGATCTGTACATTGATGACTCGTGACTCCCTGGGTGGCTGAGTAGGCAACTAGGTGCCACTAAAACCGTTGACCCCTATTTGATAAACCATCACTACTGTTTCCTCTCTGAGAAACACTCTTATTATTACACAAACTATTATTATCAAAACTTATGGATACAATTCAATTCAATAATTTCAATACTTACTTCAACATAATTCAATTACTTGGAAGTTAGTTCCATGTTATTGTTCACGAATCTACCTTATCGGAGAGTCCATTGTAACCAGCAAGTCGAGGACAGGAAAGGAACGCTTTCAATGTAAGGACTTCATCACCAGTACTCGAGACCAAGTAAACGCTTGACGGCCTAAAGATGATTAAGTACAGTAAAACATGTCCTTTTATCGAGAACGATCGCCCAACGTGTTGTACTTGACGGATCCTCCAATGAAAATCGATAACAATTTCATTATGAATGAAGGCTGGAATCATTCTCAAGTTGCAGATTTGCTAGTTTATAGTCAGACTTAAATTCAACATTTACTACAGTAGATTATTGAAACAGAACGAAGACGGAAGACTCATAGAGACAAACAAACACCAATAAAATTGATTATTTATTCATTTAACTTGGAAGTAGAAGAAGAAGATTATTTATTAATCAATTTTAAATTAAACCAATAGAGAAGGCACTAGATAGCGCTATTGTTTAGGAACTACTTATCTTTCCATACTACTTAAAAGTTGGAGGTTGAAACCTTACCTATCGGTTCATCCACGGCGTATTCGTGATATGAATTAGAGGTACACTTGGAGAACGTTTGTTTCATTCAGTTAAGAAACTTTAAGTGTGAAGAAAAATTACGTAAGTCTGTCAAAGAGAAAGCAACATCAAAGAAACAGATGAGGTACTTATTGATGAGGTATTCATATTCATTTCTAGTGCAAAAATCTAGAATCTAACCAGAACATACTTTAATGGTAATCACAAAAAGTTGAATAATTACGTTCTAAAACCCGTCAAGGTTTTCCAAATTCAAGGGTCCATTCATAAACAGGAGTTCCATATTCCAACTTCCCCGTAAGTAAAGTTGGTTAGGTACCTCAGACGAGTTGTTCCGCGCACCTTCAGTTCACTACCACACGTCAGTCTATGAATAAACCTTCTCGTTATAAACTTTGGCACATCATACCAAACAGCCTCCCTCGTTTCACCTCGACAGATGAATTCAAGGTGGGCTTGCTCATCTGCACCCGCCTTGTGCCGACTCCGAAACAACAAACAACTCGAATTCTTCAGGTTACTGACACATTATGACTCCTCAGAAAGCATTGGATAGCTCAATTATCTTATCTCGATTTCGCCAATTTAGACTTCCATCTCAAAGTAAGAACGCCATAAAAAATGAAAAATGGAATTAAGAGATGGAATAATTCAACTAATAATGACGGAAGAATTACGTTAACCACGTTTTCAAGGTTTGTTTCGTTCGAACTTTAGATGGACCTCTATAAATTCCAATGTGATCAACAGATCGAGCGGACTCCCACAGTTTCCTTCAAATTTCAATGAAATTCTCAGGTTGTGTATGCTTGGAAGGTTGTTTCACACATATTTCATCCTCATCTCATCATCTCAACCCTCAGGTTCTTTTTTTAGGACGTCTCACTTTTGGACTTGGGTGTTCTTGTACGATTAATCGGGGGTGAAGGAGGACGTCATTCAACGGAAAAAAATAACCACATAAAAATCAGTTTTAGACTATTCTAGGTGTATGTCTGTGAGTGAATGTATGTGACAAATTCTTGGGTACTCTGCTCAAACCTCAATTTCCCACCACTTAGGATGGTTTTGTTTTTGTTAGGCACAGAAATCTGTAATGGTTGTACTCCACGTTGCCGAAATTTCGAAATTAGAGGAAGGGGGAATATTTTGACGATACCTTAATGGCGCTGTCTAGTCTTCAGTTCTCTATCAATTTGTATTTCATATTTTTAACTTCCCAGTTGCACATTACTTCATCAGTATCTCGAAACTAGCCTCGGAAGAGTGATTCGGGGATAATATTCATAAAATACACGACATTTCACAATATACACAATATTTTGATTCATATCAAGGCTTACTTGTGGAACCCAAGCTTCGAAATTCAGGGAACACAATCAATGTACATACCTACCTATGGATTTTCATGAACTATTTCTCTCTCGATTTCCATGAGCTTCACCATGGTGCCAGGCCACCAGAAACCGCGTATTGCTTGGGTTTTTGGGTGTTTCACCTTAAATAATGATGTGATCTTCTATGGACTTCCACCAAAACCAACAAATAAAAATCCAACGTCACGATGTAACACCACTGGGGGGGGGGGGGATGACGGGGGACTTATTCACATGTTGGGTATCATAGTTGATGGATTTTAAAATGTTGAACCATTATCCAAAAATACGAATTATTAAAACCGATGTTAGCTACAAATCATAGAAATTACTTTAGCTACGAATTATAGAATGGAGAGAATTCCCCCCTGGAGAATTTTTCCCTGGAGAGAATTTTGCTTGTTTTGAAATACTGTTTCAAAATACATTGAGAAGTGAGGGAGAATGAGTGCGATAGTTGAAAGTGATCTATACGCAATTTGATGGGACGTCCCCTGGAATGCATGCATTACTCAAAATACCGTTTATATGGGCAATTAATTTCAATATTTTACATGACGTCACAACTGTTAGGGAAGGGTGCTTCACAGATATGTGTGATATTATGTTGATATCATAACTTACAATAACGTGCTCCTTGTCTCCGCTGTCTTCTAATTATCGTGCACCTCTCGTAAAGCACCTTTTTGAAAAGCTTTCACTGAGGTTTTTCAATTGAACGAAATAAATAAAACAGATTACCTAACATTTTACAGTGTCGCCCATCACTACCACCCTTATTGCCCTCTCATACCTCTCCCTTGTGCCTCTTCTTCGCCTTGCCTTCCTTCGAATATCAGCCCCATCGCCCTCACCAACCCACCTGTACAAAGTTTCAACTGTAGAGACGACTGCTGTATTCACCCTGAACTTCTCCCTTCAAATTCCAGCCCGACTAAGCCCACTCGCAGTTTCCAGTTTACATTCCATTTCCTCTAATCAGTTCAAATCAGATTGCTTCAAGGATAGAGATGCTATCTCATCACATCACTTGCGTTTGACCTCTTGATACAACTCCTCCAGGTATTATAAATTATTTTCACCGTCCAATTTGTGCAGCACAAATAAAAGTGTATGGCACATAGCTTCTACGTGTACATAACCTCATTCCGTGGATAATTCGATCGGAGATAATCAGAACAATAAACCAACTAAGCAACTGAGTTATAGAAAACTCGGACAATTAGGTCATATGTATATGGGATCATCCAGGTCCAACATAATTTCAAAACATTTCATAAAAGTTAAAAGAACGAAGTGTGAACTATATTTATTTCATCCTAGGAATTAACTTTTACGCATGAGGAGAGATTACTATCAATCCAAGGGTAATGAAATTCATAGTGACCATGTGGACCAAAACCCGCAAAATCCATAAAATATTTCACAGGTGCAGAAACTGTGGAAGTTGTAATGTAACGCACTGACACTTCAAGACTATTTGGGATTATTTCGTGAATAAAATTTGTTCAATACTACTTGTTGATGATTACAATACTATACAATCAAATGAAAAGATTGTTCCATACATTCTATTTATTTATTTATTTATTTGTAAAGGCCGGATCGGCAATACAATTGTCAACATGTAAATAACATTTAAATAAAATTTAAACAACCTAAAACTAAAGTTCGGAAAAATATAAAAAAGACGCAAAAAAACACGCCCGTCAAAAACAAAATATCAAGGACCAAAGCCCTCCTGAAAGAAGTCCGTCACAGTGTAAAGTTCTGCATTCTTCTTCTTGCATTCTTCTTGCAGCTTCTCCCTGACAGTAGCCATGAACTTCTTTTCAGGAAGAGAACGCAGCTTGTTGGGAAGGTGGTTAAAAAATTTGGCACCCGACTGCAAAGGACTCGTATCCCTTGTCACACTGAGACGTGAAACTGGAAGAAATAAGTCTTCTCTCTTCCTGGTATCATAGGTGTGCAGGTCACGCCGCCGTTCCATTTGACCCAGATTATTTCTTATGAATTGAAGACAGCTCAGGACATAAAGGACTGGAACAGTGAGGATTCCCAGGGTGCGAAAGCTTCCACGGCAACTCTGACTCCAGGATAGCCCGCAAATAGTTCTGACAGCCCTCTTCTGTTGACTGAAGACCTCACCCGCATGACACGAATTGCCCCATACCAAAATTCCATATGAAACCCTGCTCGCAAAGCAGGCAAAATATACAGTCCGAAGGACATCCCGTGACACAGAGCCAGCCAAACGGTGCAGCATGAAGTTGCAAGAGGCTAATTTTAGCATAAGATTATCAATGTGTGACCTCCATGACAGCCGATTATCAATGGTGAGACCAAGAAAGTTCACCTCCTCTTGAAGTCGTTGATTGAGGCGGAAAGTAATACTCTGCTTTTTACTGGTGTTTAACGTCAAACCATTAGCGGAACACCAACCCTCAATAACCATATTCATATTTTCCTGGTCACAATCTAGAGCTGACTGGCAAGGTCCTGCTGAAAGAGCGGTGACATCATCGGCGAAAAGGAATATCCTTTTGTTGTGGAACTGGTAAGCCAAATCATTAATGAAAATCAAGAAAAGACTTGGACCAAGTACTGAGCCTTGCTTCACTCCACATGGAATATCAACTGCTAAGGACTCGACGCCATTGAAAATAACCACCTGTTTCCAGCCTCGCAGAAAACTCCCAAAGAAAGACAGAGCCAGATCTCCAAACCCATAGTGGCGTAGCTTCCTGATAAGCAAATCATGAGGCACAGAATCAAAAGCCTTTGACAGATCGTAGAGCTGGAGTGAGGTGCACTGATGATTCTCCAGGGATTGAAGCACCTGCATTATCAAAGAGCACGCTGCAGAAGCTGTACTCTATATTTTTCCATGATTCAAAAACATCTACAGATGTTGAACGAATAATAATGATTGTTCATCAAGTGAATCGCCATATTTCAGAAGTTACACTTGAAACAAGGATTTTCATTCGCGCTATCGCAGAGGCTTCTAAATCAATCCGGGGCATTCTTAGGGGAACTATATAAATTATATACCCGCAAAGTCACCGAAAATTGCATAGAAAATGTATTGTAACTTCGTACACTTCAACCCTTACGTGAACACCTAGATAGACAACACATTAGCGAATGTTTACACCAAAACTGTTCAGGAAGTTCTGAAACGTAAAATGTTAATCGAAATTTTAATTTTAAAGGACTTTATTCGTGATTGTATCGTCACGTGAAAATGAGGTTGTATTTGACTTGAGCAAGCTGGCAACGGGGTCTCTCACAAACGAAATGCTAAATATTCGTACAAACGAAGGGAAGTTGAACGAGAGTTTGGAACCAGAACGGAAGCCGCTTTAACTTCAAATAGGTCGAACAAACAATCAATATTCATAACTGTGTGATTGTTACTCTGGTGAAAATACATTTTTCATAAACAAGCCCCCCCCCCCCACCCATTTCATTAAAGTGCGCTTCGGTATTTCCCTCTATTATCTATGAAAACGGATAAGCGTCCGTTGTGGTATCTACGTGGTATCGTCATATTGATGGGTGGGAAGGAGAGTGTGACCCGAGTGTGCCAGTGAGCGTTCAATACCAGGATGGGTTTGAGAGCGAAATGTAATTTACGGAGTGACTCACGGATGAGTAGAAAGGACCCAGGGGGGGGGGGTCAGCCGGATTGGTGAAAATGTAGGAAGGAAGTCGTAGAGAGGGAAAACTGATTGGGTTTAACCCATTCAACCGTCTGTTCGGTATAGAAAAGGTTTTTTTTAGGGTTAGCGGCGAAAAAACGACGAAAACGGCGGAAGTGAAAACTGAAAGTGATTTTTTAATGTCGCCGATAGAAAAGGAACCTTTTTCTCAATTACTCAGTCAGTTCAAATTCTCATTTCTGAAGTGTATTCGAATCTATTCATTCACACGGATGGGTGTTGCGAAACAGGTGTTTTCGTGATACGATCATGATTTCACCTGGTCAGGTTATGAGCAGTTGTAAGATATTTTTCTCCTGTTTGATCACTTAAAATCCACGCTTTATGGGTTGCCATTACAGTAACGGAAGTTCGGTAACTTCCTCAGTTTTGATATACAGCAAATAAATCACGACATGAAGGTATATATCAGTTCCACAGAAGCAAAATACAATAATAATTAACTATAATCAGTCAGAATGTTAGCTGGATGGATCGCATTGTTACACATCAATTTCGAAGTATTGCTTTATACAGATTATTTACTGTTGAGATGGGCCAAACTTCAAGAATCGATACTACAACTAAATTGCAACAACCTTTCCCTCTTATTCCACTTTTTTTACTTTGAAGTGTTTTTTCATCTTGACAAAGCGAAAAAATGGGCCAAAGTCTGAATTTGACTTTTTTTTTAATCTCAATCTTTCAAGTTATTGATTTGCCCGTAATAAATTACATGGTTGGAGGTCGTTTGGTACGGTGGAGATTCATTCTAATTCTCTACCAATATAATTGAGAAAGAAAGAGGCAGGCGTGTCGGCGACACCCACCTATGCCGAATAGGGTATCAAACACCCGAAACATTCACACTTGTGCTCCAGATTTTCTCATCTATTGTTAGACCCTGGTGTGGGTGCCATAACTCACCCATTAGCGAACGTCGTAAAGAATGGCCAGTATGGATTGAGCCGCACTGAACACCGAGGTTATCGGTTATCGTCCTGGTTATTCTCCAGCCTCCATTATTGTCTCTGGCTCAGGGCAAAAATCACTTGGAGACATCAATGCTCCCAGAATGCACGAATATGAAGTTTGAAATGGCTGCCGAGTGCTCAACGTGCTGGTGTAATTACTGTGATATGTGTATTTATGTGCAATGCCACCAATCGTACAGGTGAAATATTTATACAAATGAATATAAATTGATAAAATTCAAAGGTTTTGTTCTGGTTACCCTGTAGGCAGTCTTTTATGAATTGCATTTTCCAGAGGCCTGCGGTAACACCTGCACACGCCAAAGCTTGTTTCCCTAAACATGAATTTATCTCTATCTAATTGCCTGATTTTGCTCAAATTTGGAGGGTACTTTAGGGCTCAGAACAAAGTCGCAAATAACTTCTTAATCGAGTTGCTGTTTGTCGATTTGAAAAACTGTCGACATGATCGTGAAAACCACGATCCGTATCTTAAAGTTCATCAATGTTGCCTCCTGCTCTAAAAAACGAAGTTGTGTGTCTTTATTATTCTTTTTGAGCAATCTTTGAGGAAAAAAAACCGGTTCTTTAATCAAACAGGAAACTTTAAACCTACAATTGAGACGGTCCGAAAAATGAGTGAACAGATTGAGTAATATTCGGGGTAAATAAATTGAGAGTAAACAATTTAACGAGCTTAAAGTGACGGACGACCAGCGTTGATATACTGTGGGTGCCCGGTAGTGCGGACACGACTGTGGGCTGACAGTGACGGATACCGCCCTTCTGGAGTGCGCCACAGATGAACCGTTTAACGTGATAAATTGTTTTTTCTCCGGCATGGGAAAGATGTACTCATCCCGTGCCTTTCTTCCGAGCCGAGCCAACAGCCGATCGAGATCGTTGATTGGTTTTTTCATTTAAGTTGATTGATCGCTGATTGAGAACCTCGCCATCAAGAATACTCTCTCCCCTGGCCTGCCTGTATCATATCTTACACCGTCACCATCAAAACTAGGGGATATTCGTTTTTGAGCTTCTATTCAAACAACCTGGGTCAACTAAATGCGTTAGAAGGTATTATGAACAATCTTAGTTCTGTCAGTGGTGAATTCCTAATCCTGAAGATATTTGTACAATTGTGTTTGAATTTGAAAAAATTGTAGAATTTGGACTACCCCAAAGCATATTATTACCTATTTTGTTTTAATTTTGAAACTGGGGGCACTCATTAAGAAAACAAATGACCGTTGTAGAATAAATCTTAGAAGGTAGACAGACATAATATGGGATATTATTAATATATCTGATGTGATAATATTGGGATATTATTAATATGATAATATTGGGATATTATCCCAATCGTAACCTGAGATAGAAGTGGTAGGTAGTCATCACACAAATACCTACTACCATCTGCGCCCGCGCAAACGTGAATTTGTCTCTGATCTAATTGCCCTATTTTTCTGAAATTCTGAGGGCTTTTGGAGCTGAGCCTGATATATTTCTTATGGATTTCACCGAGAGATTCTCGGTTCAAGTGAAGAAGCGAAATCGCGAAAAACTACCAACGTGAAAGTGAAAGCATGTTTCACATTGTTCCATAATATACTAGAATCAATAATTTTTGTACCAACTGGTTGTGTAATGTCCAAATTTCAATGTTATCCTGTGTGGAGGAATCAAACTGCCAAAAGCCATAAGAAAAATTTGTATAGTTTTGATGGAATTTTCTTCAGCCATCATTCATTGTTGTTAGGCTACCAATAGCTTGTCTTTATGCTTAGTCGTGAATTCTTTCTTTCGTGAAATTTTTCAGTTTCAATGAAATTTCATTGCACTTGGATCAGTATGAGTTATTCGGGAAAAGCCGAAAGACGTCGAATTCCTTGTCACGGGCATTCCTTGTCCCATCGAGCCCCAAAATAATTATTCAATTTGATGGAATTCTCAGGTATATATCAGTTCTCTAGAACGTCCCTTTTGCACATTCGCAAACATAACGAACATTGTCTTCTAAAAACATCGATTTCTTCCAGTATGTGGAATAGTTGACGATGAATTTTGTTGCAATCTGCAGAGGATTACAAAATATTCGGACACCCTCTTCACATGGCAAATTTCGGAATGATAAATGCCCACCTTGGCGGTGTCTACTAAAGAAAATGTGACAAACCGGTGTGATATCATTTTGATATTTATATGAGTAAGTTATGTTTGTGTTCCATTTGGAGGTTCGGAGTAATGGGAATACAGAACGTTCAGCTACTGATATGGATGGCATTCGAAAGCGAGAAAAGCTCAATTCAACAAGCGAGATAGTGGGAATGAGCCGACGAGGTTATTGTTGATTTGTAAGGAGAATACAACGCTGGATGGTAATTTCATTGTGTCCATTTCGTTTTGGGGTACCATTAAACTGCTGGGTGTACTACAAAAGGGGTCTTTGTACCGACGACTCAAAGGCGCCATTATCATCATGTAATTCACAGCTGATGGACTTGTTTGAGCGTCTCCTACGCTCAGAACACCCAAACGCTTGTCATGATAGTCCTACCTGCTTTATCCGACGAGTCCGTTTGATTGAAATTTTCAATTTATTAATATACATTTATTGACCTCTTTTCCACAACTAATGAAAAAATATTAAAATTAGTTAAAATATTAAATATGAGTGAATAAATAAAAATATGAAATAATAAAAAAAAATAATGGAAATGTGAAATGAAAAAATGAAAAAATAATGGAAAAGTGAAAATAAAAATATGAAAATGAGTCAAATATTAGATGAGTGTCGTCTTCAGTTTTCACAACCGATGGGGTACAATTTATAGCCTATCAACACATGAATAATTTTGATTAGGATCCATCCTAATTATCATCCTTTGAAAACTTTCTATAGGATTTTCCTATTAATCAGCTTTTTGGTAATGGGGGACGGAGAGGAATTTTTCTGTAGGAGCTCCCTCTATACTTCATCTCATGTCACAGTATCACAAATTCAAAAATTCAAGTACAAAATTAATTTTTTTCAAGGTAGTCATCACACAAATACCTACCGTCTGCGCCCGCGCAAACGTGAATTTGTTCACCAATTTCCCTGATCTAATTGCCCTATTTTCCTGAAATTGTGAAGGTTTTTGGAGCTGAGCCTGATATTTTTTTTATTCAAATGAATTTTAATTACATGACACTGAAACAAACCGTACGAACATGTAGGGAGATGGCATACCTACCTGTTTTTTACGTGGGTGGGAGCATCCTGAAAACACGTGGTATCGAATCTATTTACAGAAAGGTCGTTGTAACGCTATCATCCTTCAAACATCGCTGAAGAAAATAAGTCCGATAATACAATCAGTTTTGAAAGAGTTTCCGTCCAAAGGTATTTTTTTATCCAGAAAATAAACGGCGAGGGACATCTGACGTCATGTGACCGAACCAATATGGAGGGATTATGTGGGCAATTGGATTAGGTACTGGAGCTGAGTAACCTAATAAAAAAATTTATATAGAATATAGATAGTTACATAACATTACACTCTCTGGAGTAGTTCCTATTGTAGCAAATGATGAATCTAATTGATCTCGGAGGGCAATAGTGTTGTAACGTTGGACATGGATCGTACTCCTGACGTCATAGATGAAATGATATTGTGATCCATTGAAGCGAATCTGGGTCATTTGTGATCAATTCAGATTACCTACTGGCTCCCTGACGTTTCTCTAGATTATAATATGAGAACAAATCAATTAGAAAAAATGTACAAATTTAAAAAACAATAACTTTTTTTGTAAATAACAATAATTGTTATTTTGAAAGCAAATACAAATCAAAGAAGAATAAATTGTTAAATACATTGAAAAATTTGAGTTTGCAAGTCACTGCTAAAAAAAATGAACCCCCGACGCTGAAGGTCCTATCTTTTACTTTCATTTTTATGTCATTAGCAATCTAGATATTAGTTTATTATTTTCAATAACAAAGCTTCAGAATCGAGCACAGAGTACTGGATTTAGACAAGGAATCGAGCAAGAAAAAACTATCTACTTTACAAGCAGACCTCGTAACATTTTATGTCGACGCAATAGAAGAGTGTTGGTAGGTGGGCCACAGGAACGAATTTAGCTCACCCAGCATAGTTTGGCATTTGAACTTGATTTTTGAGAGAGCTGTTTTTAACCAACTTAGCGTTTCGAAATGTGGCAACACGAGCTTAACAATCTCAATTTGCAAAATAAATCAAATAGGTATTTCAAATTTAATGTCTTCCTCTTCAGATTGCAAAGAAATTTTAGGATGATTCTCGGTATATCTACAAATTGGTGGAATAAACGTCAAATTATAATATTTTAGAGACTCTCAGTTGGAACTGTTTTTGCTACTATATTTACAGAATAAAACCATGGAGCTCATGGTAGCTCACGTTACACATCGTTTCAGTCTACTTTAGTAGACCGTTGGTATCTCCCTAATGAATGGCCTCACACCGATCCATTAAAAAAACACTTGCCTTTTCCGTCTCCCTCTAGGCTTGGGATTTAGAAGCTTTAATGGTTAGAAACGTTCCTCTCCCTTCTCCCATTTTCCATTTTATTGCAAAAGACAGCAGGGCCGAAATGGTTTCAGGTTTCCATAGAAACGAGGCCTACCATTACTACCAGCCCTTAGTCCTCTAATATGCTCCATTAGCTCCACAAAAGTCTTCGTTGGTACAATCTCAGCACCCCTTTAATTTCCTCATCTTTCTTTTTAATTTCCTCACGACTTTAACTGTTACGGATTTGTAGAATTAACTAAAGAAGCTGAGTTTTAATGTGGTAGAAACTACAAGTGCTGATCCGATTATCGTAGTGTAGCAACAATAGTCAGAGAAACATACCGACAGACATCAAAAGTTCATTTAGTTACTAGCATTTACCTATCCTAACCATTTAAACGTGCATCGCTTAAGAACCTTCAATATACCGTTTTAAGGTACCTAATATAATACATAAGGATAACGCTCAAATTGGCTAGGAAAGATTCTATTCACGTCCACAATACAAAAGGACATTTTAGATCATCTAATGTTAAGTGTCGCTTATACTCGTACTTTTCCGGGGAAATTCAACATACCTAATTCATGAAGCAGTTCGATTGGGATTGGGTAGGTAACACACACACACACACAATCGAAAATTCACAGTGCAGGAGATAATACAATACATTACATACATAGTGAATTATGTAATCAAGGCTATGCCGAGCAAAACGTGAGGTTTTTTCATGGAGATATCGTGGTTTACAAAATAAATTTATTTTTCATCAAGAGCTGATTGTTGATGATTGAGTTCCGAAGGTTACCTACGCACAATATACGCTAGTTTTGAAAGTTCGGTTGAATCATTCTGTGCTAATTTGATTCATATTCATTTCCAAGTTGAATTTATCGTAAATAATAAATAAATCAAAGTGAATTTTTTTAAAATTTCAAAATTTTTTTTTCAAAGTTAGTTGTTCGAATGGTTCGCATAATTGAGCAAATCCCTTTCGATGCGTTGCGTTATATACAGGGTGTATATAAACAGATCTTTCATACTGCACGAGTCAATTCTACAACTGATTTGCAGCAAAAAGTTCCTCTTAGAAATTTTTAAGAGGCTTCGATTCCGACTTATTTCAATTCTAAATTTTTTTCGTGGTTTTGACCTTACTTCATTAAAATGGTCATAACTTCTTTAATTTGCTGTAAAAATTACAATTTGATGATGCCGTTGGAAAGAACATTAAATTTCCTATTGGATGGATGCCTTACCTTTTTTGAGCCAGGGTTTGAGACATGAAAAAGCCCTCTGAAAGAGAATTTTACGTAACTTGCGAAACCTCGGTTTCAATCGGAAAATAAAACCACCAGAACCAAAATTTTTTCATGATACAGGAACGGTAAAAACTCCGCCGAAATCTCAATTTTCCCATGGTTCAGTCATTTTATTTTCAAAGTAGGACATTCAGCCTTGAAACACAAATTTCCGTAAGAAGCCTCTCTTTAGAAATGAAAATGTCCAATCCGTTGGAAACTTGAGATTTTGGAGCAATTTTTACCGTTCTTGCATCTTACAAAATACTAGTTCTCATTGTTCAATTTCCTTACATAAAATTCTCGTTTTAGGGGGCTTTTTGATGTATCAAACCTTAAGGCTTTCCTTCTGGGGGAACTTCTTTTAAATTTCCGTTTAGAAATTTAATGTTTTCTCCAACGGTATCCTCAAATTGTAATTTTTACAACAAATTAAAGGATTATGACCGATATAATGACGTAAGGTCATAATCTCGAAAAAATGTTTAAAATTGAAATAACTCGGAAACGAAGCCTCTAAAAAAATGCTAAGGGAAACTTTTTGTTGCAATTAAGTTGTAGAATTGACTCGTGCAGTATGGCAGACCTGTTTGGCTTACACCCTGTATTCATATATATGTAGTTATCGCATAATTCTCACTCTTATCATCTCTGAATCATTACTTCCCGTGCCAAAAATTAGATAGAGGTTCAATAACCTTAACACCACCAGAAAAATAACCAAATAAGAACCTCGAAACAAACGTCCGCACAACACCTTGTTATCGTAACCTCCGCACGAACAGCTGCAGAACTGCATCCTATTTTGAAGCAGTAGGTAATTGTATTTCGGTGGTTTATGGGCATCAATCTGTAATCTATTGTGCAATTTCCATGAACGGAGTGAGATGATTGTGTTGAGTGGAAATCTCGGTTAGCGGCCCCTGCGATGTGACCCTCGTTGGGTAACAAGCATTTTGCTGGGGGAACTTCTGTCTATGGGGGAGACTGGAAACCTTTTGATGAAAAGACGGATGATATAACTCACTGAGTTGGAAAGTAGAATTCGCTATTTCTACATCATTCAACCTTATATACCTACCTTATAATACAAGAAAAGACCTTAGTCCCAGGAAGCTCAAAATATCAACGTTCCATATACGTACCTATAATACACCTACTTACATCAGAAAAGTTTACTTTTTATTTTTTGTTTTTACAACGAAACAATATACCTAATTTATTTTCGAAATAATGACATATTATAAACATTTGTGGTTTCATCAAACAAGTTGTGCACATCACAAAAGTTGTTTTAGGTCTTTAAAGTTCTAATTTATAGAGAAAAACCATTTGTTAAATAACGTGTCGAATTACCATTTCTGAAATAGGTATTTATTATTATTTTTCGAATTTACAACATTCTAACCCCCCTTTTCAATCCTGCATAAAAATGTTTTACACCGATGTAGTAGGTAGTAGGTATCTCTACTAGTAGGCATCTCTACTCTAGCATTTAGATATACCTTACTTGTGACGTGGTTGATATAGATTCCCATAGACAATTTTATGGGAAAACGCCCTTATTTTTATCTATTAGGCATCTCGAGCCTGTTTTTCCATGTTCGCTAATTGAAGTGACATTATTAAAACAGTATGATGACACCATAAAACCTTCACACTATTTGGAAAATATTGCCGAGTTCATTATCACTATATAATAGAACTTGAATCAACTATTGAACCTGAAGTAATAACCTGAATAAGTAGAACTGACTTGAATGTTACTATGACTACACTAGACATCAGTACCTACTGATAGTGGAAGCGTTGTTACTATGTTGCTAAGCAACTAAGATAATAATAAGAGTAGATTTCATGTTGAAACATGACGATGACGTGTTGTTTTCTTGTGCTAATCTCTAGTAATTTTAAAAGTTATTATTCTCAAATTTAATTAATTTAATTATTAGGGCGCAGTTGATAGGACCAAAATAGGCAGATTCTAGTCATCGTGTCCATTCAAATGGGAATACACTCGAGTAAGTAGGTACTTCAACAATCCTTTCTACCTTAATACAGCTCTTGGAAACACAACAAAAGAACACTATCCACCTTCTCGAAACTCTAATGGTTAATTTCAATCAATCAATGGTCAGTTGAATCAGGGAACATACCACACCTATCATTAGGGATGTCCGATACTTCAAAAGTATCGATATAATATCGTATCGATACATCTAGAAAGTATCAAAAAGTATCGATACGATACTTTCAAAAAGTATCGATATTTTGAAGTATCGATACTTTTCGATACTTTTACAAAAATGTGTGAAAATGCCTTTTATTTTTCTCTCCATCAGTGTGACAATTCTCCATCGCGAGGATAATAATTAATATAGAATGAACAAAACAATAAATCACTCATTTTTTTGTTTAGGTACTTGTTTTCGTATTGCACTTGGTTGGGTTAACATTTTGGTGGTCCTTCCTAGATGATGGAGGACAGCAGGTTATCATATTATGATTATGAGGACAGCAGGTTATCATAATATGATTATGGTCTGTTCGGAGAGGCAGTCCTGAACGGTTCGGAGGGGCTTGGAGGAGCCCGAAGGAGTTTTGAGGAGCCCATTCGCCTCTATCCCCTCCCCTTTTCAGTTCCGGTTTGGTTCCGAACTGTTCCGGACTGCCTCTCCGAACAGACCCACCAGAGGTGGCTGTACATCATCTTTGTTTAGTTTGTTGAAGTGGTTGGTCTCCCAACAATCTACGTAGAGAAAGAGGTAGGCACCTACTAAAATTCGAGACTTTCATCTAATGTGAGAGATAAAAAATATATAGCATTTTGATCTAATGTGAGAGGTAAAAAAGTATCGCCTCCGATACTGGAAAAAAAGTATCGATACTACGATATATATCAGGAAAAAAAAGTATCGATATGTATCGATACTTTTTTTGAAAAGTATCGATACTTTTAAGTATCGATACTTTTGGGACATCCCTACCTATCATTAATTCTTCCTTTCATTTGATCGATGCAGTGCTATGTCAATCCATCTACCACATTTTTGATTTTTTTCATTTTATAAACACTCAAATTCAACCAAACTATTATTGACTTCTTGACCTTCTTTATTTTCTTATAGCTTATAAGAAATTAGAGAGTTTAGTGTAATTAATAAGCCATTATTTTAGGAAATGTGCACTGGTGAAAACTTCTTTCGCGTCATTCTCAAAACTCCGTTGGACATAGCACGGTTTCAATGTTATGTATCGAATGGCACGTCATTCCGCCCAAGGAAGTTTCAGTGAAACATTTACTTGAAAAACTGGTGTCACCATTTCACAACAGTGATAATCATTCGACAGTATCATGTTTGTTTCAGAAAATGATACGTACAAGGTTGTGTAATTTTATTGGGAAGTGATATAGTTGTTCCTAATACCCAGACCTACCAGAATATTGAGCGCGAAGAATGGCCGGCCACTATTGACTTTCTCGTGGGTCCGTGACGTAGGTGGACTTTTCTGGGATGGGTAATATTTCTGCGACCCCGGTGAATAAGTGGTCAAGTCAAATTTGCCCATTTTACAGGGGAGCATTATTAAAATTCGGACCTTCACCTAAAATCCGGATTTTGTCGTAGAAGGTTCAAATTTGGAATGAATAATATAGTCATTCATTCCAAATTTGAACCTTCTACGACAAAATCCGGATTTTAGGTGAAGGTTCAAATTTTAATAATGTTCCCCTGTAAAATGGGCAAATTTGACTTGACCACTTATTCACCGGGGTCGCAGAATTATTCAAGATGTTTTCAGTCCCATGAGAATTACTCAAAATACAGTAGGTACCTATACTTAATTATGTTTTTCCTTGTTTTCAATGTGTCACCCCCTTTATTTCCGTTGTAGGTTTATTTCCGGTTAGAAAAATGGCTGTTAATACTTTTACTTATTATAGTACAATTGGAAATACTATCATTTATCTGCCACATTACAGTTTCTCTACAACGGTGTCTTTATTTTTTCAGGTAAGTTGGAGTAAACGATCCTGTTGGCACCTCCTGCAGCCAGGATACAGTGAGCCCAATCACTTTGATAAGTATCTACCTCTCCCTAATTGCAATTTATTTCAGTTCCGTATTCACTGTTTGAAAAGTAATTACTTTAAATTTGCGTATTATGATTTATTGAGATTTGAGGGATTTTCGAATTTAAACTAAAAGAGTTTGACACTACTTCTACTCAGGAACGCTCAAAGTTATTGTATGAAGTTAATTACAACATTTGTTGGTTCAATTTAGTAGAGTCCTTCCTAAATTGGAAAGTAGAATTTTACTATCAGAGTTTGATAGACACTTAACGGCGTTCCAGTTCAACCTATGATGGTGGGAGTAAATTCTCAATTTTGTAACATAAATGGAGACTGGCACTTAGTGACATCTTCCTTTCATTCTTACAAATTGGTTTGTTGAAAGTTAAATGACTAAAATTTGGAGGATACTCGTCCTTTCACCATCAGTGGTTGATAACGGTGTATTCCTTCCGCTTTTACAAGTAGGAATGGCTGAGAACTGAATATAACGAATATTTTTCAAAAGTTTGAGCAGACAAATTTTGATGGAAACAATTTAAAGACTCAAGTTGTGATTTGACAGAACATCCAGAGAGTGAGACCTTGACGGGAGAGAAAGTCACTGGTGAGCTTGGTGAATGGGATAGATTCTTTATAAATATTACTCTTACATGATGAGGGGAGGAGAGGGATACCTACCTGTCACCATAAGGGCGGGGGCCTACCTCTCTGTTTTTCCTAGGACGGAAATAGGTGTTCTGGCTCTTTGTCGAGTTCTCTGGTTTGTGTTTTATTGACTCAAATAAAATATAATGGCATGCCATAATATTATTCGTATGCTTATCTAACGTGCCTAACTCACCTACTGGTACCACGAGGTGATCCAAGTCAATTTGTACAACAAATCCTATGACCATCAAAATTCAATATTTTGTAATAAGTTATTATTATTTTCGTGATTCATCCTTCGTAGAAGGTTTTTCATTTGAGCTTACTGTTGCTTTTTCATTTGAGCTTACTTACTGTTGCTTACGATAATAATTTTATTCTATTATGATTATTTGGGCAAAGATAAGAGCACAATCGTAATAATTACGATTATCGTATGACTCAATTATTGAGTCATTATCCTTCCAAAAAATGCCAATATTTTCATTGTGCGGAATGTTCATTTGTTATTGGTAAAAATACACTCCACTGTTATGCTCCAAGAGCCCTCGTGGTTTGTAAATAGTTGGAAGTAGGTAGGTAGACAGTTATTGGACTTGAAAACATAATTATTTATTTTATTTATTTATTTATTTAATACGGGCAAGCCCAATTACATTTTAAAAATAATACGTCATTCTACAACAAGGGAACGTGAATCTAACTGATATATGGAATAAATAATGAAAGATTTAAAGAGAAAAGAAAAACAAAAGGGGGAGGGGGAAATGAAAATGAAAACTACTGAAATGAAACTTGGGAGTTTGAAAATAAAGTCTTGAGCGATGAGAGGGGAGAGAAAAAGAAATCGAACTGGGGATAAAAAGTCAAAAAGAGATTGGCACTTCGGGGAAGACGGTGAAGCGGTCGATTTCGATCATAGTTTGTTGAGGCAAAGGGGACGCTGAAAAATAACGGTGATCGGGAAGCGATGCGAGGGACAAGGAAATCAATCCTCGACAGCAAGGGTGGGCAGTGGATCACATCGTTGACAATCTTGTAGAGAAGAACTAGGTCGTTCACGCATCTTCTCCTCTCGAGCGTGGTCAAGCCGCATCTACGCTGTAGAGACTCGAAGTCGACGTCCTCATGAGCTATACCCATCTTGTAGGCGATATATCGTAAAAATTTCCTCTGTACTCGTTCGAGCCGATATTTATGAATGCCATATGAGGGAGACCAGATCGTAGAAGCGTAGTCGAGCGTGGGTAAAACAAGGGCTTTGTAGATTGTAACAATGGCATCAACACTCGAGAATTCCCTAGTGTTCCGCTTAAGGAACCCAAGCGCGCGCATAGCTTTGGACGCCAACGCCTCAATGTGACTAGAGAATGATAAACGCTCATCACAAAAAACTCCAAGGTCAACCAACCCATCAGACCTCCGGAGGGGTGCGCCACAGAGGGTGTAGTTGTACACGATTGGCTTGGATAGGCGGTGGAATGTCACCACAGAACACTTTGATGCATTCAAAAAAAGGTGGTTTGCCGTGCACCAATCCCCCAGACGGTAAATTGATGCCTGCAGCGACTCACAGTCCAATGGTGAATTCGAATGACAGAAGAGCTTAAGATCATCGGCGAAGAGAAGACATCGTATTCCATCAACGATGGTCTGGTTTACAACACTGTTTATCATTATAAGGAAACACAGCGGCCCCAGATGACTACCTTGCGGAATTCCAGAGGAGGCAAGAAAAGACGAGGAAAGAGCCCCCTTCACACGCACAACCAGCTGACGTCCCACTAGATAAGAGCGCAGCCAGGCCAAAAAGGATCCATGAATTCCCAAAGACTCAAGCAGACATAAGAGGTGACGATGAGACAACTTGTCAAAAGCCTTAGCAAAGTCTGTAGCAATCACATCCGTCTGAACCCCAATCCGGAAGCCATCCATAACAAAATCCTGGAAGACCGGGAGATTTGAGGTCGTAGACCGGCCTCGCACAAATCCATGCTGCTCGTCAACGATGAACGATCCAAATCTGGGTGTGAGCTGAGCGACAACCAACTTCTCGAAGAGCTTGGGGATTGCGGAAAGTGAGCAAACCGGGCGGTAATGATTTATCAAGCTCTTGTCTCCAGACTTATGCACAGGCGTAACGAAGGAGACCTTCCACTTATCCGGAAAAGAGCCAGTCCCAAGTGACATGTTGAAGAGCTTCGTAAGAGGTCGCAGCAGCCCTGATGCACAATGTCGCAGTAGGATGGGAGGAACACCATCCGGGCCCATTCCCTTCTTTACGTCCAGTTGAGCAAGACCGAGAGCAACCTCATCCTCAGAGATAGAAAAAGAACCCAATGATAAAATATCTTGAGGAGGATAATAGGTGTCTCTGGGAACCGGAGGGTCGAAGACAGATGAGAAATGCATGGCAAATAGCTCAGCTATGGGTCCCGGTTCAGATGCTCGAGTTCCATTCAGGGATAAGCAGTTGGGGAGGCTATTACCTCCTACACGGTAGTTGAAGTAATTCCAAAAAGCCTTTAGGTCCTCTGGGATGGAGTCCTGAACTTTGGTGAGATACGTTTTGTAGAGCAGTCCTGAGCGTTTCTTACAGCGGCTCCGAAGAGTAGAAAACAATTTGTAGTCCTCGTCGCAGCCTGAGATCTTAAAACGTGAATGCGCGACCAGCTTCTGGCGAGTGAGCGATATCAAATCGGCATAATTATAATTATAATTACATTATAATTATTAGTTCTTCCACAAACATTTTGCTTCCGAATGTACCAAGGTAGCGGAAGCTTTGTTTTCACTTTTCAATGTTAGAAAAAAAGTACTCCAAAATCGAAATTTCCACTTGCGTTTTACGTTTCAGACCTTTCTGAACAATTTTGGTTCCGTGTCTGTCTGTGTGTCAGTCATGAAATCCTTGTAACCGGCATAACTACACGAAGTTATAGTCCGATTTCGACGCAAATTTCAGGGACTGTGTGGGTTGGCATGTAGACGGTCCCATATGAAAAGCATCACCCCCGGACTAAAAGTAGCCGCTGCGCATGCACAAACGTGAATTCCTTGTAACCGCCATAACTTCCACATTTTCCATCTGATTTTGATGAAATTTACAGAGATTGTGCAGATTAGGTTTCAAATGTTCCCCAAAGAAAATCAAGGTCTTAAAATTGACAGCAGTCTCTACGCATGTGCAAACGTAAAATCCTTGTAACAGCCATAACACTTACATTTTTCATCCGAATTTGTTGAGATTTTCCAGGATTATTTAGATAGGCCGGTAGATGGTCCCCTATGAGGGTCGTGGAAGTTATCTAGAGATTGATGTTTTGAGATTAACTACTATGCATCGGATCATCTATACAATCGGGTTATGGATACGAGGAAGCTATGTGCCACACCCACTTGGCAGACGTTTTTACTTAATTCTGAGCTCCTGAAATTTAGAGTTCGACCGAAATCACTCATCGGAATTATGAAGTTAAGACAAAGAAATCCCTGGAAACATTACCCAAATGAACGGTCACCTGATAGAATGAGGGATTATTTGGTTCCAATCAGCGATTTTTACCAAAGGGGGAGTCGCCAGTTGGACCCTCATAATGGTACCATCATACTAATTGCCTATCAAATCATCAGGCGCCCAATTCAAACAATTTTCCACCGCCGTCGTTCGTCGATCCTCTGGTGACATGAAAGGAGGCAATTAGGCGGAAGTTTCCAGATTGCGTCAAATCCCCCGGTGATCTTTTCAAGTGATGAATGAAGAAGATTTTCAAACGTGACATTCGAGTTGTCCGAGACAATGGAGCCAATAAGTGATTTGATTGACCCTAATGTTAGGCGATGTATTCTGACAACCTACCCGTCTGTGATTTTTGAGAAAAAAAATTCATTTATGAGTCCTACATTCGCCAGTCAACATTCATTTGCGATTCGCAATCGTGTTTCTGCCTTATCATTCGTCCCAACTTCGAATCCTTATAGGGAGTGAACGATTGGCCCAACAGGGCTCTGGGTGATCTCATTCGATTCTAAAGATTGTGACACAAAACATGTCACAAGTTTTAGAGAGCATTTTGAAAATTGTAACCCTAATTTAAGTATCTCTACCTACTCTTGGTGTAAAGGCTTTTGTGCTCGCCATCTTCAGAAGTGACTGACAATAACCAATAGCTTCGCGGCAGAACTAGACCTCGAATGGAGCCTATACACCAAATTTCATCAAAATCGGTCCATGGTAACTATGTAAAGTCTAACGTACGGTCAAATTCGAATTTTGGGTTCTAAGTACCTTGAATCAAAACCAAAAAACAATCAAAACGTAACCATCAAATTGTAAGGGGGGAGGGGGGTAAAAAGGTTTTCATGCTCGATTCCAGAGATTCATAATTGAAATTAATAATCAAAATTGAGTCCACCAAAATCATAATCTCAACACGCAATTTAGGTTTCAGAGCTTTGTTAACAACTTTGGTTCCGTTTTAGTCTGCCTGTATGGTCGCGGACATAACAGGAATATTACCATCCGTACCTATTATCATAATATTGTAAAAACAGCAAAAAACACGTAACAATTAGTCAAATATATTTTAGACTGACTTCTCAAGCTCAACAACAACTTTTCCGAATCAACAACTCTTAACCATTAACACAACACACATGCTAATTGTGTGGGTTTACCACAACATTATCATGGAAAACTTTGATGAGATTTTCAGGATTTGGTGGGGGGGGAGGGTGTCCTTCTGGGACGGATAGATCACGGCTCATGACCTAAAATCCGGGAAACAAGCGTACGTTTTTCAATTTTCATCCGATTTTTATTGCATTTTTAGAGATTGTGTGGTTGTAACTCAGGTATGTTCCCTACAAATTTCATCGTCAAATTAATCATAAATTTCGAAGGTACTTGTTCATGCACATTGAACTTATTATTGAGCCTCTTATCGCACCAGTAGGGAATGTTGCTCAGAGACCCACCCCCCTCCGCACCTAACAGGATAAGACTCTTCCTTCGGTCGCCATTGCGTCTACTGTTTCGATCGAGTGAAGTGCCCCCCGTCCGCCCCTCTCGGAAAACCTGTCGGATTTCTCGGAAAATCGCCGAAACGCCTACCTATCTTACGTCTCCGTGGCCACGGAAGTCTTCCCGCGGGATCCCCTCCAGGTGAGTCACATTCCTGTGTGCGATCTTAATAAATTTGCTATTCATTGAACCAGCCCTGGGCGGCTTTTACAGTCCTCCGCCCAATTTTAATTGTTTAAGAACATCAGGGGAGAAAACTACCAATTTTACCGGGAGTTTACCTTTGCGTTCAACATTGGTCCTTGCGAAGCCAAATATAAATGAATAGTTAAATCGTTGCATTTCAATTATTAATAGGTAATTGAATTGAGGGGCCTTGACTTGAGGGGCATTGGACAAAGTATTACCTACCTGTGGAGTCATGAATTTATTGGATACCAGCTTGTGAGACCGTAATAATATTATTGATCATTGAACCTGTTTATATGTCGAACTGTTTATAATCAAACGTCAGTGATTGACGAACAAACATCCAGATAATATTCCTGATCCTTTTGCACTTTTCTACCTGTGATCTGAATCCTGTGATTGTCCCTGTTCTGTCCAATCAACTTCAATCCTTGTTGAGGAAAATAAATAAAATCAATAGGTACCTGCTTCCTTGTAAACCCTATACATTTTATTTCCTCTAGCTACCTTTGTTTCGAATAAATTATGGTATAAAACAGCAAGTGGTATCAACTAGTAATACGCATTCCAATTTTGTTCTGGCCGTCACTGTCCCGTTATTCACTGTACTGAGAGGCAATCATAATTACCTACTGTTGTTACCTTATTTGAAGAAATATTCAATCACAAGAAACTCGCACGGTTCGGTTTGTTTACAACTCCCAGGTGTCAACTTTCTTTCTATTGTTGACCAAGCTAACAGTCGACCCCGCAAAACTGCCCGTCTACCTGTCGCTCGTTAACTCGATAGTTCACTAGGTAGGTTCCTAGTTCGAGTTGGACACCTTGGTTTGTTTACAACATTCAGCAGCTAGTTTGTCTCCTTTCAACAGCGTGTTAGTCCGTTGTCATTCGCCTTGTAGGAAAGTCTGTGCAGTGCAATTATTATCGAATTATTGGTTTGGGCACCTGTGAGATTTGTCTAGTTTATTCAATTTTTATATAGTTACATATAGTAAACGGGCAGTGACGATCTCGATCGATACAGTGACGTAATAATTTGTCGTCGTTATTTGGATAAAACGACTTGCTTCGTTTTTGGTTCGAACGTAAGCAAAGTTGTTACCTACCTATTTTTGTTTAAATTGTTATTGATATCTAGATCGAATTTGGGTTGTTATATCATCTCAGATATTTACCTACCTACATTAATAATTAGTTATTTGGTACAGTATTTACATTTGAAGTAGTATAAATACCTACCTAATTTGTTTTAAACATGCCTGCTATCGATGAACACCGTTTTCTAATTAAATCCCTTATGGAACGAATGATTCGTATTGATAATGTCGCAAAAACGGTTGAATTGGCACCTACTAACAAAAATAAAAATTTATTGAAAGTAATGGCAGAGAGGTTAGACGATTATCATGCACAATTTATGAGTACTCTTCAGAAAATAGTAGCTTATAATTTCAAAAATGGCATAGAGGAAGATTTGTCCCCTGAAATAGTTAAATTTGAAGATCCTTACTATAGTGTACAGGCGGTTATGGCCGCAGCGTTTCCTTCCAATCTCCGACCGTCGCTTGATTCGTCCGCTAGTCCATCAAACCCTGGTGGAGGAAATTTGAATATTCAGTTGCCAAAAATTAAGTTACCTGAATTCAGTGGTGAAATCAGGTCTTGGCAGGCGTTTTCTGATCTCTTCCTGGCTACCGTGGATGCGAATACCCAGTTGAGTGATGTTCAAAAGCATATGTACTTGCGGTCGGCTCTTTCTGGTGAAGCGTTGTCTCTCGTTGCTTACCTCCCCCTTACTGGACCAAACTTCAAGGTTTGTTGGGATACCTTGAGGAAGCAGTATGATAATCGTCACTTGCAAACCTTTGCTCATTTGGAAACCTTGTACTCCCTTCCTGGTACAACTCAGAACCCTGCGCACATTCGCAGTTTTGCTAGTCGGGTCACTGAGTCAACTGGAGCTTTGAGTGCTCTAGGATACGACGTTGAAGGGTGGGCGGTACCTCTGCTGTTCATTTGCTGCAAGAAGCTTCATGGCAAACTCCGTGAGGATTGGGAGCGTCACCTGCTGACCGCACCAGACCCATCCATTCAGCAGTTCACTTGGTTCCTTCAGGAGCAGGCTCGTGTTTTAGAGGCATCTCGTCCTGTTAGTGACTCAATACCAGTGAAGAAATTCCCAGTTAAGCAACCACCATCCAAAGGAACTACAACCTTGATGGTCGGTGCTACTGGTAATACTGATCGCTGTCCAAAATGCAACAAAAATCATGTATTGGACCAGTGTGGGGTGTTCCGTCAGAATGATGTGCACCATCGTCTTGCATTTGTCAGAGAAAAACGGCTATGTTTGCTCTGTCTTGTCCGTGGTCATTTCGCAGGAGACTGTCCTAGGAACAGCAGCTGTAGGTACTGTCCAGGACGACATCATTCTCTCTTGCACATTAGACGTCCTGAAGCCACTAATGAGTCAGTCCAGCCAGCTGTGTCTTCCAATGGTGGGCGGCAAGGTCCGACGTCGTCAATGCAGATATACACATCTGG
Organism: Apolygus lucorum; assembly: GCA_009739505.2. Taxonomy (NCBI): domain Eukaryota; kingdom Metazoa; phylum Arthropoda; class Insecta; order Hemiptera; family Miridae; genus Apolygus; species Apolygus lucorum. Next base: position 15,618,035 of record CM019180.2, read on the forward strand.
TAAGAGTGGACAGGTGTTGTTGGCAACGGCAAGAGCTCAGGTGATGGATGCAAAAGGCAGTTATCACAGTGTTCGTGTTTTGATTGACCCTGCTAGCCAGGCAACTTTTGTGACTAGATCTTGTGTTTTGAGGTTGGGCCTCAGGATCTCCGCTGCAGAGGTACCAGTATTAGGTATGGGCCAGGTCTCGTTGGGAGTGTGTCGTCAAATGGTGCGTTGCAATTTCCGCCCTGTAGAATCAGTCGAGCTTCAAGTTGATGCACTGGTAGTTGATCACATCACTTGTGCTCCAACTGAATGGGTCAGTCCGCTTCCTATTGGACAACTTCGTGGACTTCGACTGGCAGATCCGGACTACAATAAACCTGCAGCTGTGGACATCTTGCTTGGTGCAGAATGGTTTGGCTGCATCGTTTTGGAAAAACCGATTCAGTGCCAACTGGGTACTCCGAGTTTGCTAAAAACCATATGGGGTCACTGTGTGGTGGGACGTCATCAGAAGGTTGCAACTGCTGTGCAGAGCTTGTGCATGGCTGTGGCTAATGATCCACCATCCACTGACACACTCATTCGAAGATTCTGGGAGCTAGAAGAGCCACCCAGAGAGGAAATTTTGTCACCTGAAGACCAAGCTTGTCGTGACCTGTATGAATCTACTGTCTCGCGCTCGTCTTCTGGTCGATATATTGTAGCACTGCCGTTCAGGGCTGATCATGAACCATTGGGTGACAGTCGCCAGGGTGCTTTGAGTCGTTTCTTGATGCTGGAGAAACGGTTGCGTCGGAATCCAGCTCTGAACACTCATTATCAGGAATTTATGAGAGACTATTTGAATCAGGGTCACATGAGTGTGGTGCCTGCTCCTGCCAAACCTTTTGGAAGTTATTATATACCTCATCATTGCATTTTTCGGCAGAATCTTGATGGCTCAATTGCCAAGTTTCGTGTTGTCTTTGATTCGTCTATGACCACCAAGAATGGACCATCATTGAACCAGGTGCTCTACAAAGGACCGAAGCTTCAAGCTGATATTTTGGACATCCTGCTGCGCTTCCGATTGCATGAAGTTGTACTGGTGACTGATATTAGACAGATGTATCGCAACATTGCCCTCCATGATGATCACCATGATTTCCAGAGAATACTGTGGCGATTTTCACCTGAGCAGTCAATTTCGGAGTACTGCCTGTCAACAGTGACCTATGGAGTATCATCTTCTCCATTCCTAGCCATCAGGACTTTGCATCAGCTTGTGGAGGATGAGGGACAACCTTTCCCTAAAGCGTCAGAGGCCCTGTTGCAGGACACTTACATGGATGATGTCATCAAATCTGTGTCATCAGTTGAGGTGGCCATCCAATTGAGATTTGAGCTAGAGCAATTGCTTGGGAGGGCAGGCTTTGAGTTACGCAAATGGATGAGTAATCGTGAGGAGGTTCTGAGGTCGTTGCCTCCTGAACACTGTGCTGTGTCTGCGGAATCTTTGTCCTTTGATGGTGATGGAGAACCATCTGCTAAGATCCTTGGTTTGGTTTGGACGCCCAAGGCCGATTTGTTCTCTTACAAGATCTCTGAGGCACCAGCATCAGTCACTAAACGCTTAATAATGTCTGACATTGCCAAATTATTTGATCCTGTTGGCTATGTATCTCCTGTTGTTTTCATGGGGAAGTGTTTGATTCGGAGGTTGTGGCAGCTGGGAATTGGATGGGATGAGCCTCCACCTGAGGATGTCTGCGAGCGCTGGAATCGTTTTAGAGAGGAGTTGAGTGCTCTTGAGAAGTTCTCTCTACCACGCTGGGTTCAGCTTGACAACCATCGGTCGATGGAATTGCATGGATTCGCCGATAGCTCTGAGCAAGGTTATGCTGGAGTTGTGTATCTGCGGTGTCTGCTGCCATCTGGTGAAACCCGAATCTCGCTCATGATGGCCAAGTCCAAGGTGGCTCCCATAAACGGACATACCCTTCCTCGACTTGAATTATGTGGAATTGAGCTGGTTACTCGACTTCTAGAACATGTCTCTCGTATTCTAACACCATTTGGCCAACCATCAGTTACTGTGTGGAGCGATTCAACTGTTGCGTTGCACTGGGTAAGGAATTCGCCTCATCGTTGGAAGACATTTGTAGCTAATCGTGTTAGTGCCTGCCAGAGAAGAGTACCTCCAGCTTGCTATCGTCATGTGCCTACTAGTTGTAATCCAGCTGACTGTGCCAGTCGTGGAGTGTTCCCTCAGGAGTTGATTAATCATGATCTTTGGCTTACAGGTCCCTCTTGGCTTGCCTTGCCTGAGGAAAATTGGCCAAGCTCGCAGCTTTTCGATCCACCGGATACAGTTGGGATTGAGGCACGATTGGTCTGTCATGTTGCTGTTGGACTGGGAGTTGATGAACGTCCCCTGTCAAATGTTTTTGGTCATTTTTCATCGTTAACGAGACTTTGTCGGGCTGTTGCTTGGTACTTGCGCTTTTGGAATAATCGTGTACTGCATCTATCCCGGGGTCTACCACTCAAGATGGGACCTCTGACTATGTCTGAGATCCGTGATGCCATGTCTGCATGCTGCCGTTGGGTGCAGCGAATAGTGTTCAGCACCGATATTGCTATGATAAAGGAAGGACGAAACGCCACGAAACCTCTTCGCAAGTTGAACCCTTTCCTGGATAATAGAGGACTTCTAAGAGTTGGAGGCCGACTTAGGCACTCGGGGTTGCCTTATGAACAAAAGTTCCCTGTATTGTTGCCCAGAACACATGAGTTTACTGCCTTGGTTATTGAACACTATCATTCCTTGTATCTGCATCCTGGCCTATCAAACCTGCATTCAATCATCCACCGTCACTTCTGGATCCTCTCAGCCAGATCAGCCATATCTGCTCGAGTTTCTAGGTGTGTCCGATGCTTCCGTTCTAATCCTAGGTCAATCCAGCCCATGATGGGGGATTTGCCGGCTGATCGCCTCAACCCTGGAAAAGCCTTTGAGGTCACTGGCGTGGATTACGGTGGTCCGTTCCAGATCAAAATGAATCGAATCCGGAAAGCTGCAATTCTCAAAGCCTATGTCTGTCTTTTTGTGTGCTTCACCACAAAAGCTATTCATTTGGAGCTGGCTTCAAGTTTGTCCACCGAAGCATTCATTGCGGCACTGAAGAGGTTCATTGCTCGCCGAGGTTCTGTCACCACCATGCATAGTGACTGTGGAACCAACTTTATTGGTGCCAAGAACAGGATGGAAGGTTGGAAAGAGGTAGTCCAATCTGATCTCTTCAATGACACAGCAACGAGGCACCTAGCTACTATCGGCATTGAGTGGAAATTGAATCCTCCTTCCAGCCCACATTTTGGTGGACTTTGGGAATCTGGCATCAAATCGACAAAACGATTGTTGGCACGAGTTATTGGCGATCAGATACTCACATACGAGGAGTTCTACACAGTACTGGTGCAGGTGGAAGCCACTTTGAACGCTCGTCCTTTGGTGCCTATGTCGTCTGACCCGAACGACTTGCAAGCCCTCACTCCGGGCCATTTCTTGATGATGGGAGCCCCGGGCGCACTTTTTGAGGAACCACCGCCTCCAGTGGACATCAGACCTCGTGATCGATGGATTCTGTTGCGCCAACTTGTCACATCCTTTTGGAAGAAGTGGTCATCCGACTATCTGAACACCCTCCAGTGTCGAAACAAATGGAATCGTCAGGTGCCTAATCTTGAGGAAGGGATGATGGTACTGCTCAAGGATTCCAACCAACCACCATTACACTGGAAGCTTGGACGTATTACTGCACTGCATCCTGGATTGGATGGTGTAGCAAGAGTTGCTGACGTCAAAACTGCTACTGGGGTTTACCGTCGGTCAATCGTCTACCTCTGCCCTTTGCCAGAACAATAATATTTAGTCATTTTGAGGCCACACAAGTATCCTTTCCTTCCTCTTCCGTTGGGCAATCCTTTCTTCGCGTAAGTCTTCGCCACTGCCCCGGCTGAAGTGAAGTTCGTACAATCCTTGTTCCTTCCTTGATAAATCTCAATCTACTCATGTATTTTTAATACTGTGTGAGCCCTCATAATATATTACATTCTAATGTGAATGCGTTGTTTTGTTTCTTATAGTTCTTTACAATAATTGTATTTATACTAACTTGTTACTAGTTTGATACTAATCTAGTTGAATTTGTTATTGCCACTTGCTGTCTAGGTTCTCACAAGCTGGGTGTCATGGGCCTTATACTTGCAAGTATCCTAGAATTTAGGAATATATTCCTAGGTGGGCGGGATGTTCATGCACATTGAACTTATTATTGAGCCTCTTATCGCACCAGTAGGGAATGTTGCTCAGAGACCCACCCCCCTCCGCACCTAACAGGATAAGACTCTTCCTTCGGTCGCCATTGCGTCTACTGTTTCGATCGAGTGAAGTGCCCCCCGTCCGCCCCTCTCGGAAAACCTGTCGGATTTCTCGGAAAATCGCCGAAACGCCTACCTATCTTACGTCTCCGTGGCCACGGAAGTCTTCCCGCGGGATCCCCTCCAGGTGAGTCACATTCCTGTGTGCGATCTTAATAAATTTGCTATTCATTGAACCAGCCCTGGGCGGCTTTTACAGTCCTCCGCCCAATTTTAATTGTTTAAGAACATCAGGGGAGAAAACTACCAATTTTACCGGGAGTTTACCTTTGCGTTCAACAGTACTTGAAGAGTTATGGAACCGAGGAAATTATGTGTCACACCCACTTAGTAGACTTTGTTTTTATTTCTAGTACCTACGTCGTCTAATATACCATGCGTTGACAATAAACTACGTTCATCAACATAATAAAAGGCTTAATTCCGTAGTCATTTTCCTAAATAACACGTTCAAGGCCCTTAGTACTTGCTCAAATATTCTGGGGCCCAAATGTCAACTTCCATTTAATTTTATTGGTAATACTGATTGTTCGGGCAATTCGTATTGGAACGACCACCATTGAAAGGTAACTACGTGTTAACTAATGTGTTTGATAGAGAGGTAGAATTTAGAGAGAGAGAGAGAGCTTACCTATACAGGGACAGAGTGAGGTGGAAAACAGGGGTCATGAAATTAAACGTCAGTTGTTTACTGTTCGCACCTTCTGCTTTCTGTTGCCTCCCCTGAGGGTGATGTGACGTCACGGACTCTTATCATCCATATCGAGTCTCAGACTCCCTTCGAGCCCAGACCTCCAGGTGCTCAGTTTGTGTCATGTTCTTCTGTGCGTATTGTAGTATTCTGTCGTCGCTAGCCTGTAAATGTAGAAGGCTCTCTTCAGTAAATGGTAAAATGCAAATTTATAATTTCAACATTTGGTTAAATTGTAGGGGTTTCCCTGTGATATATAATGAAAATTGATCAGAAGTGTAGGAAACTGGAGAAAAATTATTAAAATTACCATTCGTGCAGCATGAGTTATTGAGCGAATTTTCAAATAAATCTGATTATCGAATTATTTGCTATATGAGAGAGTTGTCCGCTTTGTGGGTGTAGCACGAACCGTTAAAATTATACAATTGACCCCTTGGTTGAAAATTAAAAAAAAAACCTCCAAAAGTACTCTCCTTGTCTCCCCGAACTCATATATTACCTACACGTAAATTGTTATTAATTTCCTATTTTCTCTACACCATACCAACATCCAACTCAGTATGTGCGCAGAGTATGTTTTGAATATGTCAGGAGTCCTTAGGTATCAATGTTGTAGTCTCAACGAACTCATATAGTACTCACTCGGTTATTGCACTGAGTGCAACAAATATACGCAGGTTTTCATTATTTATATAAATTGTTTCTTAAATTCAATTACTGAAATTGTACGTAAATTTATCCGAAACTTTGTGCCGAATCCGCATATACCATATATTACTATAATAATTATGATTCTATTATCTACACAAAAATCTCTAAAAACACGATTTTTGACCTTTTAGCGAATTTAAAAAAAAAATGAAGCTATTGCAACGGCCTGTCATAATTTTTAGCATAAACTTTTCTGAAATTTGGCAATAAGGACGTCCAGTCTCACTAAGAGACGCCCTAAAAAAAGCACTCGAAACCGAATTTACATTACAGGTCAACTTGTTAATAATTTTGACTCCTATTGCAAATTTTGATAATAATTTATGACTTGTTATGCGTCACCCGATTCAGCACCCAGTTCTAGATTTAGTGGCCAAGTTTTGCCTTTGAACCTGACATGAAGGTTTCTCAAGGTCCCTTGCCTACGATTTTAAGGTTTAAAGCAAACGCCTTTGATGATTGGATGATTGAACAAGGCCTCTTCAGATTCCACCACCACAGATCAGGTTGGAGTGAGACACGAAAAAATGTTTTAGTACATTTCGATAGTTTCTGCAGTATTCGATGTCTGTGCATTCCACAATCGTACCTACTGAAACCACTGTGCAACTAATCTTTGTAGGATTCGTGTTTTATTCTCCACAAAGTTTTCATCTGATTTTGTTTAAATTGCTAGCTGTCATTCATACCTATTTATTTTGTGTGACCCAATTAATTGTAATGCATTTCGTTATTCCACAGAAAGGTCTTAAATAACGAGTTTCCAGGTTCTCGACCTGATGACAATGACATGATCGTAATAACACGAATTACGTAAAAATGTTGAAAGGGGAATATTTGCTCCTCCCACCTTGTTGCTCCGATGGTAATTGGATGTCATTGTCTGCTCAGAACAACAACAACTACTTATGTGAGGACACACGTTCACTTGTACTTTTTTCCCACTGGTGTGTCATTCCCCAGGTCATCTGAGAGGCTCAGGTCAAAATATGCGTGAGAATGGAAGATTTTCTTGCAAAACTTGCAGGATTGAGAGAACAATAAGTGCACTAAGATGTAGGTATTAAACTATGATTATATTTTAGACTAGGTACCTACCTTCCCACAGCAGAATAAGTTTTCAATGGTTCTTCATTTTGTATAAAGATAAAAGGAACCCATCAGATTACCTACCAT